>JAGKQE010000084.1:0-126379 GCA_022609375.1 Xenosphaeropsis pyriputrescens
CGCTCCCCCCCCCCCCCCCCCCCCCGCCCCCCCCCCCCCCCCCCCCCCCCCCCCCCCCCCCCCCCCCCCCCCCCCCCCCCCCCCCCCCCCCCCCCCCCCCCCCCCCCCCCCCCCCCAAAGAGGAGATGATCATTCCGACGGTGACCGGTGGCCGGCGGCCAATGTGCCAGGGGTCAAGGCAGACTTTTTTTTACTTTCATTCTCCTCTCTCTAAGTAGAGCTTGTCGGGCTTGTGACGCCTGTGAACTCTATGTGCCTACGATGCCTACGGTGCCTCTGCATGTATGCGCGGACAAGCGGTGGCAGCTCAGAGCGCTTCTGAGAGCATAGTTATTGGCCCACTTGCCCGGCACCGTAGACAGTGAACATGTTGTTGGCATGGCATGGCGTGGCATGGCGTGGCACACTGTCTTTCGGCTCGGTCCATGATCATCGAACGGGCTGTCAGATCGAATCGATGCCGTATCGCCCACCAACGGCTTTGTCTTTTACAAGTTGTCTTTGGGGGCCCTTTCGGAAGCTTCGATGCCTTCCTCCATGACCCCTTCATCGAACCGTTGGTCCCGTTGTCTCTCCCTTCCATCATTCACTCACTCCCGCGATCACCCCTCCCCTCCCCTTCCCTTCCGTCCTTCCACCCTTCCACCCTTCTACAGTCCTGTTCAGCTTGACCTACCCACCAACTATCCGCAATCCACAATCCACAATCCACATTCTCCCTTCTTCCCCTTCCAATCCCAAGATGCCATCATCAACAAGGCAAGGTACGGTAAGTCACACGGTCTGGTACTAGCTAACGAACATCCGCCATTGACGCCGATCTAGCCGGTAGACAAGCGTTAGAGAGGAACAGCTGTGAGACCGTCCCACTGTACCGCCGGCAGACAAGCGGTTGCGAGAGAGCAAACGGCCCTGAGCCTGCAAAATCGGTCCACACGTCCCCCAATATGCCAAGAGATTTTGCGCCCACCCCCCACCGACTCTTACGCAAAGAGGCAATGATTTTGAGCTTATTCTTCAACGGATCCACAAGTTGCAGCCTTCGAGAGCAAGCAATACAAGTAATACTTGGATTGGGGAGAAAAAAAGCCCAAGTCTTTGCGGGAAGACCGAAACATTCATGGCACTATGGATGGACTTACTTGGTGTCATGGGATAAGTAATGAATCCTTGAAGCGAATTGCAGGGGTTAGTGCAATTGCTAACTTCACAACCACACAACGTAGAAATTTCAACTCAACACGTCCTGATATCCAAGAAAGTCTGCTATCTTCTAACGCCATTGTAGTCTTTTCAGCATCTTTTTATGGTCAAGTTTCGTTGATATATCTTCTGCTCTGACCCCTGTGAAGCTTAAGCCAGCTCGCTTAAAAACATTACTTATCCCCTGACACCAAGTACATGTTCTATGGAGTAGGCGTGTATTTATCGGGAGAAATCGTCTGAAGATGCTGTCGCCGTCCAAATCTGAACAGATGCTTCTTGATTAGCAGTCTCTTCCTAGGTACTCTCTCATTCCTCGTTGGCTCGTTCTTTGCATCCATCGCACTCGCTTAGCACAAGGCTCCGAATGGAGTTATGCGTGCGATGACCTTGAGCATACCGTAGGTAGGTAGGTACATATTGGAGAAACTCTGTCATGGCATGACTTGTCACAAGTAAGATTGTGTACATAGGTCTGGAAAAGCAGTGCAACGAGTGCAACAGGTGCAACAGGGACATTGTTTGCGTGCAATAATTCGCTGTGACAGGCACAAGAGTACGTGGCATCGGAAGGCTCGTGCATGTTGAGTGGGGACCCATATTCTCTGAGCAGACAACAACAATGTGATAAGACAACTCCCGACTTCAAGGGATTCCCCATTGAGGAAGGTGTGAACAAGGCACAGCAGACGATTATGAGACAATGAATGAATGTCGGCAGTGAATGTCCGAAGGACCATGTAATTCTCCTTCAGATTATCCCACGTCGGAATCCCGAGTCCCGATCTCCCTCCCCTCCCCCATACAAACGCCCCGAATGTACTCTTCATTATAGCTAAACAAATGCTCTTGAGGGTATTATTCATCTCGTGCTTTTCTGTTTTCTCATTTTAAAAAGGAAAAAGAAAAGGAAAAATGGGGGAAATTTCAATTCATGCCTTGTGCTTCCAGTCCTTGCACAGCGGCGTAAGAGTAAGGAAAGTCGACCAGTCCATCCAGCATCCAGTTCAAAGGGTCGAAGACTTCATAGTTACTCTCGCCATATCCTGCTCCGAGGCCACCGGGGGTAACCGATCCCGCGAGACTCACGTTTCCTGGCTGCAGGCCCGACTGTTGCATCTGCATGCCGGGTTGAAGGCCATTCGATGCCATGATTGTATTGTCAATGTGCGCCGAGGACGCGGAGGATTCAGCTGCCGAATCCGGATTCGTCGGGTTCTTCATGGCTGCTTGCGATTTGTCAGTCAAAATGTGCCCACAGGTGCATCGGAGCGTTACTCACCCTCCAGATTTCCCCTACCTTGAGCTTGAAATTCCTCTCGCCATCGCCATATGGAATCGAATACGAGACTCATGCTCATACGACAGCGCACTTTGAGTTGCAGAGAACCGTCCATTTCGGTATTGACTCCGGCTTGTGATCGAGCCTCGATTCTTGCGCCATTCCACATCTGAACCATCAGTTCTGCCAGTCTCCAAGCGAGGTCGTTGTTGACGACACTCATACTGCGAATTGCTTGGATGGTGTTGTGGAACAATTTTCGACCACGCTCAAAGTCTATCTCGGTGGCGAAAAAGCTACTCAAAAGTTTGAGCAGAGTAAAGCAGGCAGCAACGATTATCTGGAAGATATAGTTGGTTGCATTGGCTAGCAAATTACCCCCCAAGGTATCGACAGAGGAGCCATCTAATTCAAACACAAGGTCAAGGAAAGCGACAGTTGCTCGCCACAGTCCCATTAGATCTTCTCGGTATCCTGGAGTGGTGCTTGAGTCAAAGAAAGCTGAGAGTCTCAGGTGAAGACCAGCAGCCTTCAAATGTAAATTGACAACGGGCGACAAATTACTGCGGGACATTATTGACACTTGAAGCTCGCCGTATTCGCGACGATACACGCGCGTCAACAAGGCTCGTAATTCATCTCCTGCAACCCCTCGTGGATCACTAGCGTTACTGTACATCTCTTTTGAGACCTTATCACAAAATCTCTCAATTTGCAAGCGCGCCTCCAGCTCCGCTGACAAGGTGAAAGGACCCTCTTCCCCAGGTCTGACAGCTAGCGTCCAGTCGTATAAAGTGGAGGCTGGCTGTCCATAGCCGGTGCCGATACTCTGTCCCACAATATTGCATACTGCCCAAGTAGTTACTCTATCATGCAGCTGCTCTTTGTTAAGGTCGACCGATACCCTTGAAAAGTCTTGTGTATGACTTGGTCGATGAAGACCTATGCCAGTTGCTGTTTTCATCATGACTCCGCTCAGAATGTGTGTCGGATCAGTTGAAGTAGTGCTGGTTGGCAATGGCCAGGTACAGAGAAGGCATAGAGCCTTGACGACATAGTGATTGTTGGGGACCTCTCCTATGGTCGTCCACAAAAGTCTTGAAAGAGGGCCCGTAAGAGTATTGAGCAGTCCCGGATCAAGAGTGTAACGACGAGCTGCTGTAGAAATGATTGTCCAGAAAAGAAGGGGCGACTGATGATTATATTGCTCAGGGAGTTGAGAAGGATTGAGGAAAGGGAGGAAAGGGTGGTAACGACCGAAGAATTCATTGAACAAGTTGTTCACAGCATCTTCAGTCAGCCCAACAGTCTCCAACTCATACGCGGCTCTGGGTACAGTATAAGAGCCGCCTTGCTTCAAGTGAAGTAGAGATGAGACCGCTTCGTCGGAGCCCATGAAAGATTGATTCTTCATGGAATACATTCCATTTGCCACTGGGGATTCCAACTCTTCTTGCTCTTCCTCCACGACGTAACCTTGGGCTTGCGCACGTTGTAGATTGCGTCGAAGTCTTTCGATTTGCTTTTCCATTTCAGCATGTTTACTTCGCTTTCCTACACGCTTGAAATTCGACTCGATCTTGCATTCGAGCTTCAGACGATTGCACCGCGAACACGATTGAAAGGGGTCTTGGACTACATCGCATCGTAACTATGAGCAATACATCAGTTAGAAACATTGTTCTCTAGATGGAGTTGAATCAAATTTTGTAATTTTTTCTTGGCATGAATTTTTTTTTCACTTCTCTCCTCATGTTTTTTTTTTCCCTTCTTCTTCTCTGATGTGACTCACGCACCTTTTGCTGTCTACACTCATTACAAGCTCTTTTGACTCCTGGTTGTCGTCTTCGCTCATTTTCTTCACCATCATCTTCCTGACCTGTGCCGGGACTACTGTCCACCCCAGCAGCACTGCGCTTCCTCTTTGTGCCATTGTTTCGAGCAATCGATGATGATGATTGATGCGTCGCAGCACGCAGAGGGCTGGCGCCCGGGCCGGCAGTCATTCCTCCTCCTCCTCCTCCCACCGCTGGTTTGGCATCCATGCACAATGAGGCGTGATGTCGTTCGCTGGAATTCGATCTGATAACTGTTCGCCGCGCCTAGATTTTTTGAGGTCCGGTGTCGCTCGGATTCCGATAACGCTTTTGGTGGGGTTTGAAATTTGTCTCGAGCACGGCAGTCCGAGAATGTGTTGTCCGGGTGCACTACGGCGATAGCCAGAGCCCATAAACGCTGCCGGGCCCTTGGTTAGAGGAATTGGGCGCGAGGCATCAAGGCTAAGCGAGCGCGTGCACGAGGGCACGAGGGGTGCTTGGAGAAGAGACGTCATAGGAAGTCACGGGAAGTTGTAGGAAGTCACGGGAACAGGCGAGTGAGAAAGCTCAAAGGGTACTCAAGAGGTACTCTGTAAAGTTGTAGAATTGAATACATCTACCTTAAGCATAAATAGAGGAAGCATCTCCTACTGCGTCCACCGAGAATAAGGGAATACTCAAGGTACCCGGATGCAAGAGAGTTCAAGGGAGTCCAAGGGAGTCCAAGAGAGTTCAAGAGACTTCAAGAGACTTCAACAGAGTTCAAGAGAGTTCAAGAGCCATGTATCAACTCCCACCAATTCGTCCTATTCACCCATTCACCCATTCACCCATTCACCCATTCACAGCTCCGTACAACGGAGAAAAGAAGAAGCAACACAGCATTCCTGAATCCTGAAAAGTGCCCATGTCGATGAACGATGCCCCTCCCATCATCCACACTCCACACCCGCATTATCGCAAGGTAAGCAGTGTGGGTATGAGATGCGGGTGCTGACCATTACCCCCCCTGTCCGCGCCCACCTTTGCGCGCGCAGAACGGGCACCCCGCACCCTGCGAGCGAAGGCCACAGGCCGAATCACGGACGCAGCAACTCGTAGCTGGCTAAGCTTACCTTGCCTTGCCTTGCCTTGCCTGGTTACGCCCGTTTGTTCGTTCGCTTTCGTTGTTGACTTTTCGTCATTCTGGTGTTTAGTTGCTTGCTTGCTTATGTACTTGTACAACACTTCTTATAACGAGGATGTGTCTGCTGTCTACGAATCAAAGGATGGGAGGAGGTGAGAGGTCAGCTTCAGGTGAGAGAGAAGAAAGGAAAGAAAAGAGTCAACGCCATTTCCAACGTCTTCATGTCTCTACTGATGATGATCTTCTCGGCTTCAATATTGATGTTCATCCATTGAAAGGCATATATACGGTGCAGAGGGACACCCATATGAATGTATACGTAGTACACTCCATACCCGCTCACCAGGTGAAGCTCCTTGCAAGACCTCTTGGCTCCGACCCAGAAGCTCAACAAGCGTGGCTGATTCGGGAGGCAGCATACATACCTACAGTAAGGGTCCACGGAACTGGACTCGTGATTGACTGACTTATCAACCTATCCTTCGACAGCGCAACCACCCAACATCTCATACCTCTTCCACAATACAACCTCAGTGACCAACATCATCATCATCATCATCACTGTCGGCTTCAAAAAGTCGGTCGAGCCATGCCGGATAAACAGCACAGAGCACTCCTCAAAGGGCCGATTCGCGCAGTGCCCGCACGGTCAGCAGCCGCGAGCTGGAGTCAGCCAATGGGCGGCGCGCACGAGGTCATCATCCATCTGACGCCCGAGGCAGCGAAGACGAAAGGAAAAAGTAAGCTAATACCTACTTATCTACTTACAAGTATTCTATCCATCTACGCATCTGATATTATGTAGAATACTCTATCCATCCACATACCTAAATACATGTAACACCATAATACTTGCCCATCCATCTCCATCTCCCTCTCCTTTCCTCTCCCCCCATCCTCAACTCAACACCACCATCCTCCTTCCCTCCCCCACCGCACACGCGCTCCACCGCGCGCAACATTAAAGTTGACCCGCCATGCATCGCGCCGCTGACCGCTCCCAGACGCGTCCTTCTCGTCGCGAGAGGTGCCGCAGCCGTTGCTGGATGCCGGCGCTGAGGGGGGGAAGGCGAGGAGCGGTGGCTGATGGGGCGGCGGGGGGCGGAGAAGGAGAAGGAGAAGGGGATGGGGATGGGATGGGGATGGGGATGGGGATGGGGATGGGGATGGAGGGAGAGGCGCGTTGAGCGCTTTGGAGAGGGGGGGTTTGTGTTGTGTTCTATGTGTGTATGTGTATGTGGATGTGTATGTGCGGATTCGTAATATGAAACCTTTGATATGTAGAGCTCGTGCCACTTGCTGTGGAATGAACACCGCGGTCGAGGACTGGCACTGATGTCGTGAGGGAGGGAGTTTGGGTTTTTTGTCTGTCGATATCGATACTCTACACCTCCCAAGGTACCCGTCGATGACTGCTGAGTATTCCAGCTGCAGCGAGTAATACATATCTTACCTCGGCATGATATTCTGATAATACTTACTTAGCTACTGTAAGTACAACTACAAGCTCTGTCAACTAATCAAAGACCAGTCCGTTTTGCCACGAGGGTACATAGGTAGCCTTTCCTGCGCTTGGTCGCATTTGGACGATGCGGTGTTGTTCGATCGAGTCACGGGTCATGTGAGGATTCATGTGGATCTGGGTGGTGAATGGTGGATGGTGGATGGTGGATGGTGGATGGTGGATGGTAGGGGGTTTTATGGATGTAATTACTCAATGACTATGATTATAATTGTTTAACTGTTATTATAATTGTTATTGTGACTGTCTAATATGATCAATTACCTGTACTACTTGTATCATGAGGAATACCTAATTACCTTGCACAAGTACAAGTACAAGTACAAGCACAAATACAAATACAAATACAAATACAAATACATAGGAGTATGCATCTCCCTCTCTCTTCCACTCCCTCAGTACATACAGGCTTCTTCCCCACATCTCAATATCTCACTCCCAAGGCCCGACTCCGTATGGAGAAACGCACGTCTGTGTATGAATAGAAGATGTCTCGTTCTCCATGGGTGTGGAGTAAATCAGATCAATTCAAGTTTCTTCCCTTTCCTTTCCTTTCCTCGTCCTCGTCCTCGAGAATTCGTGGCATCTTTGCCGGAGGAGGTATAGCAGATGCCCCTGAGCAATCATCTGCGTACATGTATGCGGTTGAGGTGCTTCTTCGAAGTCGCTTTTACATCGGTAGTGTTCTGTATGTGTATCTACAGGTAGGTAGTATTCATCATCAATATGTTGTACATGAATTGGATGTATGTATGATTGTACGCATATCAGCTCGGGATATAATGCACATGAGCGAGGGAATACGAGTTGAGACCCGACGGGGATATATTGAGTCACATCACCAATATGGAGAGATATGTTACTTGGTATTTCATGATGAGGCAATACATACTTTTGGGTTACAGCATCGGAGCATACACGGCCACCTGTGAGATCTCAGATTGCCCTTTCTGATGCGCTACCCTGGTGAGGTTGGAATGTCGAATTAAATTGTCCGTGCCAAGTCTTGCGCGAGGTTTGCCTTTACTTTCTCGTGGAACATGATAACTGGGATGGATACTCAACTCAATCTGGTATGAATGCATAGTACATAGTACACATGGCACTCTTTATTCCCGTCAAGCCCACCGTCACTATCATCGGATGGCTTTGAATGAGGAGGTATGGAACACCAGAAGGGATCGGTGAATTTATGATAGTTTCAACGGAAAAGCCTCTTGAGAGCGCGGTCCTACTACCTACGTAGAATAACTCACCTTGCCCTCCATCTCCATCTCCATTGTGGCTTGGGGATTTCGGGGATGGATGTTCAGAGACGGAGAAACAAAAAAAAACAAAAACAAAATGCATGAATATGCAGACTCCATACCTACTACTACCTACCTCAACACAGCGGAATGTCTTGATAGCAAATAGTAAATGTCTCGGTACTTTTGGATTTTGAAAGAGAAAAAAAGAAAAAAAGAAAAAGAGGAAGAAAAGCAGGAAAGGAATGTCGTCGAGTCAGTTTCGATGTGGCATTCGGGCCTCAACTTGGATGTCGACGAACAACGTGACCATACTCCTCCCTGCTCTTGCGGCCAGTGCTTTGGTGCCACGCAGGCAATCAAGGTCCGTCCGTCCTGTGCGAGCGAGCGAGTGACTTGCAGCAGCAATGCACGGGGGGCTGCCAATTCAATTCTGGGGAGCAGCTTATGCATGTCGGCCGGCATTGGATGTGTGTAGTGATGATTATGGTTGATCACTAGATGAGTAGGTAAACTGTTTGCTGTCGTCGTGAAGTGATTGTATTTACTTGGATGTGTGTGGTATGGTATGTAATAGGGAGATTTAAATGAAGATGAAGATGAAGATGAAGATGAAGATGAAGATGGGAGTACCCGAGGTTGTTGTGCTGAGATGAGCTGAGAGCTGAGAGCTGAGAGCTGAGAGCCGGCCCTTGTTTGTTTGCGCGTGGAAGAAGCTCCCCGCATTTGGTTGTACAAGGGTTTGCCCGCATGAACAACATCACAGAGAGCTTCACTCTTCACTCTTCACTCTTCACTCTTCACTTTTCACTCTTTACTTTTCACTCTTCACTCTTGACCCATCACAAGTGCCGCCACGCCACGCCCGACCCGACCTTACCACATCACAACTAAAGCTGACTGTGATCAACGTCGTCGTCGAATCAGAATACATGCTCGACCTTGCCATGGACCGAGGCTCATCCAATGACGCTCATTCTGCCTTCTGCCTCACCCGCTTCCCACAACAGACACGGTACCTTGCGCTGCCCTACCTGTTATCCATTCCCCATCAGAGAATAGGCTCTTTTCAGAGTGGAAAAGTGAGATTGAGACCGGCACAGAGGCGCTCGTGGCTCAACCCTCTTTGTCCTTGACACTGGTGCAAGCAACTGGTGAACCCATTCAATACAGACCCCGTAGAATAGCCTTCTCGGCATATTCAGAGGTACTTCTTATGTACATAGTACTCGTCTACTCCACATACCAATGACCAAAGCGCAAGTCAAAAACATGGCTTTGGTTGATGGAGGAGCACCTGAGCTGAGCAAACAAACAAGACCCGCATCTGCTCTCTTCAGCCACCAAGTATCAAGTACTATGTACTCCATACCTGCATCTGCTCTCGCTATCTCATCCAAATCCTGGCCGAGATGAAAGCTTGTCGAAGCGGACATCGAAGTGCGTGCATGTACAAGTATGTATGGGTAGTGTAAGGTATCCATACCTACTGGTGTACCTCTAGGTAAGATTCATCTCATGTGGACACACGCACACCTCCAAAGCCTGCGTACTCCGACGGCGCAGATGCAAAGTGATGCCGTCATGTTCGTGGCCCAATGAACACCGGCAGACTGATGTGCCAGAGAATACCACTCGGCTGCTTTCAGAGTGATCGTCGGCGTCACAAGGGAAGATCAAAGTGAAGAGGTAATTTGCTTATGGGTATGCATGTACCTAAGTGAGTGGTCCAGATGAGCTTACATGTCCCGAGTACTTAAGGTGACATTCCAGCCCATGTATTGATCATCAACATCTCTTCATTCTATAAGTGGATTGGCTTCTCTCTCTCACATTCGTGCCTGTTCACATTCTCATTCTCATTCACTTTCACATTCGCATACTTATACATATACATACGCATACCTCCCTTCCGCAGATCGATCCTCGCCCGGAAATATCAAACATCTATGAACTTGTCACGCACATTAACATATTCAATATGACTCTCTCGAGGGTATTAACAACGGTGGTAGCCTGCCTGGGTGTTGCAGAAGGTTTGGCATTACCAAGGTGAGTCTTCTCTCCAAGCTGTTTCTTATGTTTATTCCAACATATATCTCATTGAGAGTCTGCATGGTTGTTCTCGGGCCTCAGTCGCCTCTTCTACAATTGTTCATCTCAAACATACTTGTTTGTTCACACAAGCTAATTGGGCACTAGTCAACGCCGACAACTCACCTTTGACTACAACGGTTCAAAGGTTAGAGGTGTAAATCTTGGTGGATGGTTCGTTCTGGAGCCATGGATAACGCCATCAATTTTCGAGGCTACAGCAAGCTATGGAACCGTTGTCGATGAATATACCTACACACAAGCATTGGGAACCGACGAGGCCACGAACCGATTGACTAGTCACTGGGCAACTTGGATCACTGAGTCGGATTTTGAAGAGATTGCATCATATGGTCTCAACCATGTGCGAATTCCTATCGGATACTGGGCTCTTAACCCATTAGACGGAGATCCATATATCCAAGGGCAATTACCATATCTCGATGAAGCAATTACATGGGCCCGAACGTACGGTCTCAAAGTTATGCTTGATCTCCATGGAGGTAAGAGAAGAACCCCTCCCCCTTAAACACAAATGCGTATATCGCAACTAACCATGCAAATAGCTCCCGGTTCTCAGAATGGTTTCGATAACAGCGGAAGAAAGGGTGATATTGAATGGCAGACTGGCGACACTGTGTCTGAAACTTTGACTGCTATCCAGGTCCTTATAGATCGATACCAGTACGATACAGATGTTGTCACTACCATTGAGCTTCTCAATGAGCCTGCAGGATACTCCGGTTCTATTGACCTTGATGGGTTGAAGCAATTCTACTATGATGGTTGGGGCAATGTTCGCACCGACAACGCGTACACGGCTGTCACCATTCATGATGCCTTTGAGGATCCTGTTACTTACTGGAACGGATTCATGAATACCGAGGCTGGTGTCAACGATGTTATTCTCGATACTCATATCTATCAGATTTTCTCAGATGCCGAGGTCGCACGAACTCCAGATGAGCACATTGCTTACACCTGCACACAAGGCCCGACCCTTGCCGAGACCGACAAGTGGCTTGTAGTTGGAGAATGGACTGGCGCCCAGACCGATTGTGCGCAATGGCTCAATGGTTACGGCATCGGTGCTCGTTATGACGGATCATACTCGGGCAGTTCCTACGTGGGAAGCTGTGATGGCAAGTACACCGGCACCGTCGATGCGTTGAGCGATGATGACAAGTACAACCTCGCGCACTACATCGAAGTCCAACTCGACGCGTATGAGATGCACACTGGATGGTTCTTTTGGTCGTGGAAGAACGAGGCTGCTCCCGAGTGGCATTTCCAAAACCTCACCCGCGCAGGTCTCATTCCTCAGCCTCTGACATCTCGCCAATACGGCGACCAATGCAGCTAAGCTCTCGAGCTCTGTACATCGTATATAAACCCATTTTGCCATGGTGAATACGGGCAGGAAGAGTGGTTTTCCTTTTTTTTGTACATTTTTTTCTTCTTCTCCTTTTTCTTTTCTGTATCTACGACCTGACGATGACGACTACGAATTTACGTTTACGAACGGTACCCGTCGCTATCATGCGGAAGCGATATGAATGAGGTATGTGGTGGAGGTGGAAGAGGAGATGGATGCAATTCATGAGGGCGGAGAATAAGAGATGACATCCCCAAAACAATTCCCTTCGCCACACTCATGAACATAGCGAGTGAACAAAATGTATGTAGATAATAATACACAGCATCAAAGCAACGCGATGTCGCATCAGAGTAGACTTGATTCCAGGTTATGATGTCGATTCTTCTTCTACATGATTTTATAATTCCTTTCTCAACCATGCCGTACTCTGCCACACTATTCAATCACCGTCTCGTGCATCCCTGGACTAGCAAAGTCCATGGCCGCACCCAGTCGAACGGCAAAGTCAATTCCTCCGGTGTCGCGTTGGGGTTGCACTCCGGAGGTACGAGGTAGCGTACCACGTAGGTAAGGTACGGAGCAATGCATGCAGCATCGCCAACCTCTGTATCATGTGACCCGCACGTACCAGGGGCTCGTCCGGTGGTCGATGCCGATGGACAAGCCGAAGCCGAAGCCGAAGCCGAAATTGTGCGTGTAGCATCATGACGGGTACCGACTTCACTGGTTGAGTCTCAACGTCGATGCGGAGTCAATTGTTACGGCCCCGACGGAACTGGTTGTAGAATATGCGGTTTGTGGCCTTGGCTGTGGCAATCATAAGTATTACTCCGTCCGACCCTGAGGATATCGTTGCAATAGTAACTAGTGGAACTTACAATGCTGTCGCTTTGGTCAAGTGGAGTTCGTTCTGCTACAGGGCACGTGACTACCCCACATCCCGTCATCATCTCCCTCCCCCACCAACCGATCAACCGCTCCCACTCACCAGGTAATTATGGAGGTACTTACTACGTACTTGCACATTAATGATCTTGCTCTTACGTCCTCCAATCTAATCCCCTCCGACCTTCATCGCGTATTCAGTCATGTATAGTCTCTTCTCCATATATGTTGGGCTTCATTATCAATCGCTGCTTTTGCTCGATCCTTCGCTTTGCCGCTTGCTTTTGGAACTATGAACGCTTCTGCCACATCCATCTCATCTGCTCTTCCTCCGTTTCCGTCCCACTCCCACTCCCACTCCCACTCCAATTCCCATTCCTACAGGCAATTGACAACTTGAAAAGTCCTCCGCTGAGTTTACTACACTTTCATACCCTTGCCCGCTGGAATAAAAAGTCCGCACATTACTTCAAGTCTACATGATGGCTGCAAACGGTGTTGACTATACAGTTCCGCTGTTCATAGACGGTCGCGAAGTAACAACCTCGCAAACTTTCGAGGTCACGAATCCAGCAACAGGCGGGGTAATCCACCGCGCCAGCTCAGCGACAGTGCAGAACGCCGATGACGCCGTTGCAGCAGCGCAGAGGGCATATCCTGCGTGGCGCGACTTCCCACCGCCCAAGAAGCGCGACATCTTCCTGGCGGTGGCAAATGTGCTCGAGGCGCGAGCCGACGAGCTCGGCGCCTACATGATGGCCGAGACGGGCGCTGGCGAGTTCTGGTCGTCGAAGTTCAACGTGCCCCTCGCCGCCGACATCGTGCGCGATATTGCCGGCCGCATCAGCAGTATTCAGGGCAGCATTCCCATCACGAGTGACCCGAGCACCAGTGCTTTGGTTTTCAAGGAACCGTACGGTGTGATTTTGGGGATTTCGCCTTGGTAAGTCTCCCACTCGTGACCTCGCAACTAAACTCATGAACGTAGGAATGCTCCGTATATCCTTGGCTTCCGCGCAGTTGCATATGCCATAGCAGCCGGCAACACGGCTATTCTCAAGGGTCCTGAATTCGCGCCGCGCACGGCATGGGCTATAGCATCCGTCTTCAAGGAAGCCGGCCTCCCGGACGGTGTTTTGAACGTGATAATTCACAGCCGCGCTGATGGTGCCACCGTCACCAAAGCGTTGATCGACAATCCCCTGGTTAAGAAGATCAATTTCACCGGCAGCACGGCAGTCGGTCGCGTGATCGGCGAACTAGCCGGTAAGAAGCTGAAGCCCGTACTTCTCGAACTCGGCGGTAAAGCGCCCGCTATCATCATGCCGGACGCAGATCTCGAAGTCGCCGCCACGGCCTGCGCAAAGGGCGCTTTCCTGCACAGCGGCCAGATCTGCATGTCGACGGAGCGTGTGCTGGTGCACAAGGACATCGAAGCAGCCTTTGCGAAGGCTTTCACCGCCGCCGTGCAGAAGATGCATCCCGAAGACCAGGATGCGCCGCAACTGATCCACGCGGATCCCGTGGCGAAGAACCGCAGGCTACTAGAGGACGGCATCGGGAAGGGCGCGAGCCTCCTCGCGGGCGAGTTGCCGGCTCAGGGCACGAGTATGCGACCCGTCATCTTGCAGGGCGTCAACAAGGACATGGACATCTACCACACGGAATCTTTTGGCCCGTCGGTTTCGGTGCTCACTTTCGAGTCCGAGCAGGAGGCTATCGATGTCGCTAATGATAGCGAGTACGGCCTCTCGGCTGCTGTCTTCACGCGGGATCTGCTTACTGGCTTGAGGATCGCGAAGCAGATTGAGAGCGGTGCTGTGCATATCAATGATATGACTGTTCATGATGAGACGGCGTTGCCGCATGGTGGTATGAAGAGTAGTGGGTTTGGCAGGTTTGGATCCGTGGGGCTTGAGGAGTGGCTTAGGACTAAGACTGTCACTTTTAAGAATTGAGGCATATTATGGAAATGCGGATTTTGTGTGCGCATTTCATGGCTCTCATAGTGGATATCAATTCTTGGTATTCCCCCCCCCCCTTTTGTGGGGGATTGGTGTCTTGATTTGCCTGCGATTTATCATCGGCCTACATATGTATATAATGTTTTTTCTCAGGCCCGATTATAATTGGATGCAGTAACCTTCCGGAATTTCATCGAGCCTGTTGATCAATATATTCTTGCCAGTTCTCAATCCCGATTAATTTATTCTGGACCATTATTTACAGTTCTGTATCTGGTTCTGTCTCACTGGATTAAAGTTATCATGGTTTAGGCTTGGTGCAGCACCACATTAAACGCATGCAAGGGCTGTAGGCATTATGATAATTATTTGCATTAGTCAAGCAGTTTGCCAAGTCGACAGGGGTCTTGAGCTTTTTGCTACATACTGCAATATATTTGACATGAAAGCACTAGATGTTAATACATCCTATTCACAAAATATATATTCTTTTTAACTCAAATTGCTCTAGGGGAATAAACTTTGGTACCTTAAGTCGATGATGACTTCATGGGAGTCGGTATTGCTTAGTCATGATAAAGCAAGCTACGCAGCACTCCTACTTACCACGACGACATGTGATATACACGACATGAAATCCCTCAGAAGCTGTCGTGGCCGTGGATTGATGCATCTCCAGGCCACAGAAAATATCTTCAAGAGTATCAAATTGTCAGCATAAAGTCCCAAGCAACCAACTAACATCCACAGTCCAAGTCGCTCCTCAGAGGGAACATCTCTCCCACTCACCACCCCACAACCCGCCATCATCATCATCATCATCATCATCATCATGTGGGAGCAACTAGAGCCCACGCCCCCGCACCTTACATACCTCCTCCTCGCCGCCTTCCTCCTCACCTACGCCCTCTTCTCGCAGTTCATCCGCAACGTCCTGCACCTCTCCGAGCCGCCGCTCGCCGTGCTCGTCGGCATCATCCTCGGCCCCTACGCCCTGCGCGTTCTCGAGCCCGAGAAGTGGGGCTGGGACGACGGCGTCGTGCAGGAGGTCACGCGCATGATTGTCGGCATCCAGTGCTTCGCCGTCGGCATCGAGCTGCCCAAGTTCTATTTCGCCCGCCACTGGCGCAGCGTGGCCGTGATGCTTGGGCCCGTGATGGCCGTGGGGTAAGTGGTGCGCCTTGCAATCTCCAACGAAGAATGAAGAAAGACGGCTACTGCGCTGCCGCAGGAAGGGACTGCTGGGCATGTTCTTGGAAATCTGCTGATGAACCCTCTGTAGTTGGATCATCTGTTCTGTCTTCGCCTACTTCATCTTCGCTACCTCCCTACCCACCGCCCTCATCATCGGCGCCTGCCTTACCCCTACCGACCCCGTGCTGGCCGCCAGTGTGCTCTCCAAGTCCAAGTTCAGCGCCCGCGTACCGGCCCGCCTGCGCAACATGCTGTCTGCCGAGTCGGCATGCAACGATGGCATCTCCTTCCCGTTCCTGTACGTCGGCCTGGCTATCTTCAAGGAGGCCACGATCGGCGAGGCCATCAAGGAATGGTTCCTCGTCACCGTCCTCTGGCAGTGCACTTTCGGTATCGTCGTTGGCGTCGCCCTGGGCAAATTGGCCAATTATCTGCTTCGCTTCTCGGACAAGAGGGGGTATATCAGTCGCTCCTCTTTCGTCGTCTTCTACCTTCTCATGGCTACCCTCTCCGTAGGCGTGGGCAGCGTTCTCGGCTCCGACGATTTTCTAGTTGCCTTTGGCGCCGGAGTGTAAGTCTTCCCCCTATCACCACGTCCCGTCCCGCTCCTCTCCTCTCACATTCAATCCCTTCCCACCGTGAAAACTAAACTCCTCCCAGCGGCTTCGCCAACGACGGCTGGTTCCGCGGCAAGACGGAGGCGACAAAGCTACCAGAAGTGATCGACCTGCTCCTCAACTCGGCCCTCTTCGTCTACTTCGGCACCATAATCCCCTGGTCGCACTTCACGGCGCGCGCCATCACGCCCACGCTGACGCCCGGCCGCTTCGTGCTCTTCCTCCTGCTCGTGCTCGCCTTCCGGCGCATCCCAATCACGCTGGCCCTTAAGCGCCTCACGCCCGACATCGTCACGTGGCGCGAGGCCCTGTTCGCTGGCCACTTCGGGCCCATGGGCGTCGGCGCCCTCTTCTTGGCCATGGAGGCCCGCGCCCAGCTCGAGACCGGCACCAGCCTGCCGCTGCCCCATCCGCCGCTGCCGGGCCCCCCGTACCGCGAGGTCGATCGCGCTATCGAGCTCGTCTGGCCCGTTATCTGTTTCGTTGTGTTTGGCAGCACTATGGTGCATGGCCTCAGTGTTGCGGCCATCTCGGTCGTCGGCCATTTTAGTAGGCGGCCCGGTGAGAGGGCGCCGTTGTTGGGTGGCGAGACTGAGGGGTTGAATGCTATGGATCATGAGGCCGGGGATGGGGAGAGTGAACCGGAGTTGAGTGCTGATGATGAGTATGCGTGATGAGCGTGGTGGGAATGGTAGTTGGCTGGCGTTGGATGTTGGGGCTATATTCTGTATTTCTGTGCGTAAAGGGGGATATGGATATAAAATAATGTGTGTGGTTAACTGTATCACAGAACAATTCAACGCTATCAAGTAATTCCGCCCTGAAAATCGCCCTCGTGAAGGGATGGGGTGACTTGATCAGAGCAAGTGGATCACTTGGCACGATACTAACTTATAGAGAGCTATTTCGTGTCTGACAATCGTATTTACTATCTTCATTCCCCTTGCTACCTATAGTCCAAACGTGCAAGAGTCTGCATGCAATTGGCACAAGCAATATCAAGAGGCACAAACGCGAAAACGATTTCCGTTACGGTGTAGCAGGTGCATGGAAGTAGTCACTTGGTCACTACAAAGCTGCAATACAGAGGCGGGATTCGACTCCGTGCTTATTCTATTCTATTCTATTCTATTTACATGAAAGATCGCGTGGCCTCGCTATCGGGAAGAGCAATGTGAGCACTATTGACATCTGGTATTGATGGACCCAACACATCAACGTGTGTGTCGATCACGTCGCAAACCCATATATCGCTACGGAGCTACTGTTGAAGAGTGGATGTCTAGAATGTGGATGGGCGTTTCTTTTGCCGGGCTGAAAGCGAGACTGAGGAAGGGAGGAAGGGAGGAAAGGGGGGATTCGAAGAAGGCTTCGGGGGTGAGGATGCAGGTGCTCTGTTTGGATGTAATCGCTTTGCGATCTTGATTGGCTGGGGTTTGTTTGCTCGTCTATTCGATGTCATCACGACGGAGTATGGTGGTGTGCTGAATCTCCTGCCTCGGATTCTCAAGTGCTGTGTTTCAAGACTGGTAGCCTCATGGTACTCGTTGCCGAGGTGGTTTGCACGTCGTCAACCAATCAGCATATCCTATATCCAAAAGAGTTTCTTCGATGCCAGTTCGCTTGCACTGCAAATTCAAAGGAAGAAAGAGGAAGGGCAATAGAAAAGGAGAGAGAGGAAAAATAGAAAAAATTGTCAAAAGGTTCGGGTGGTATTCCTGGGTTTGAACCCAGGACCCCTTACATCCTTCCCTCCTACGAGCGAGCTAGCTCAAGCCAAACGGAAGGGGCATTCTCGAGTGGTCGTCTGCACGACCACTATGGTATTCGGTTCTGGTTATTTTGCCATATAAGGTATTCGGGGATGCGAAGGTGAAAGTGAGTGAGGCTGGAACTTTCACTCACTTTCTCAAATCTAATTGTTAGTCCGCCTGGGTGAGCTGGTAGTGTTGGACCCAGATTGCTATTAATTCCAGCTTCAATTGAGACTAATTCTGCTTTCTGCTCTAGACTTCGAGGCGGTTAATCATTCTCCTATGCTGTCTTGCTGCAACAGGGCCTGACTTGGACGATAGAAACTATCCACCTCATCACCATCTTGCTACGAAGCAGGGTCGGATTATTTACATTCCACTCCCATCTCTTACACACCACTCAGAGTTTCTGGATATCACAGGAGTTTTTATGGGATGCCAAGTGGTGATGGCGTCGAAGATGAAACGAGGGGAAGCATTCCCGACCTGGCGATCTAATAACGCAACTCAAAGTCGTATACAGTACACCATTTCAAGATACACTTGTCGCTCAAATTGAAGAACCTTTCGAAGCTGGAGACTTGAGCACATGTGAAGATGGTTTGTGTAGTCCACCTAGCCATGCTGTATTGCAAACACATCCGTAGATACTTCAACCATGGCACATGAGCGCGTCAAGCATACCACATCCCCCCGGCCGCGACACGGCGTAAAGACATGATGATATGATAACACTATATATAACCTTCCAAGCAATCAGCTCAAACACTCGCGCCTCCTTCTTCGAGATATCGAAAGAAAAGGAACATGTGTGCGGGTCGTGGAGATATAGCATGAATTACTTCACTTGACTTGCTTCATCTATTCACTCACTTAACCACTCCACATCTCCCACAAACCTCCACCATGGCGATCAGGCTACAAATATTTATATATATAATCTACTTCAGTTACATGAACCTACCTAGTCTCAAGCTAACAAAATGGTAGCAACACATCTGTTGCCAGCCACCACATCCACCAACCAAACCCCTATATCGCACTCGCCATCACCCTCTCCATCGTCATTCATTCACCTCCTCATTATTTGTCGCAAGTGTCATGGATAGGACGGTCATGGAGTCCCACGTTCTCTACAACACCAAGGTTCAGCGTCTGAGTTTGGCGGTCTGCCACCATACATCGTGGCACACTCACTTGTCCGATTTCCGAGATTCAACGCACAAGAGCAAGGCACATGAGCAAGGTCAGATGAAACGGTGATAAGATGATCTGTATGATACATCACCCGAAATCTCCCCAATTATCCCACTATGTAACAGCATCACAGGCCATGCTATTATATGCACATCATCAGTGCCCCCAAAATCTGCGACCAAACCAGGATATCCCCCATTTCCATCCCCATCCCTATCCCCATCCCGTCCCATCCACAATCCCAGAGCTAAATTCCATGGGAATCCCCATCCCAAGCCTCCCAATAAAAAATAAATAATATATAATATACACAATAAAATACAACACAAGTACGACACCAACTCAATAAACGCCACCGAGCCAGTACTGTCGACCCAGTCCTCCCAAAAACAAAAACAAAATCCACTGGGCCATCCATTCAGTGTGCCCATTCCCAGCCCCATCCCATCCCAACCAGCAACGCGACATGGCGCAGCGCAACCAAGCATATAAAATCCCTCGCTCAAAACAAAGCAGACCAAAGACCAACAAAAGAGAATGATGAGAGGGTGGCCCAATGCCGATGACAATCAAGCAGAGATAGGATCCGGGCGCGCATCCGGCGTAGTCGGCAAACTATGAAATTTCTCCCTCTCTTCATCGACCATCTCAATGCCTTGGCCATGACCAGGGACAGCGGAGAGGTTGACCTGATTGAAGGCGCCCGACTCGACTCTCTTTACGCTGCGCACGCTATCGGGGCTCTCCTGGCGGGCACTGAGTTGGGATGTACGCGCGGGGCTGCGAGGTGGGAGGGCAGGTGGGCTGCGGCGGGGGATGTTGACCAGGGCACCACGGGCGGCAACGACTGCGGGGGTGGCTTGGGCGGAGCCGGCTTCGTAGACGACGACATCCTCGTCCAGGTCCTCGTCCAGATCCGCGTCCTCGTCGTCGAAGTCTTCGATAGATGCGCGACCCTTCTCGGCATCCAGAGAATTCATCTCCTCTTCGATACCGTGAACACCGAGACCCTCGGCTTCGATTTCTGGGATGCGTTCCTGGCTCACACGCGCGGAAGCGTTGAGCGATTGGTAGGGGCCTAGGTCGATCTTGGTGTAATCTATCTCTTTAGGTTCTTCGACTATCCGCTTGTTCTCGTCTGCCAGGCTGGGCGATGTCCCCGGTGTACTCTCTGTCTGGGTTCCCATTTCGCCTGTTTGTGTCCCACGATCGGTACTGGTGCGGGTTTTGTTGCTCATGTAGGAACCACGATTGCTTTTGGTTGCAAAGGTATCGACACTTCGACGATTGTGCCACTGGTTGAATATGGGAGATGTGGGACTCGGTTTATATTCAAAGACGGTACTGTCCGGTCGATCCCTCGTACCTGCTTCTCGAATTTCGAGGCCTGCGTTCTCGAGAGCGTGCACACCAAAAGGGTCAGGATCGTCGGGTTCGGGTACACCAAATGTGGGTATAGAAGGGGTTTCGACTTCCACATCTCCAGGTGCAGGTTGATCTTCTAATTCCTCCATCATCTCCTGATCCACATCGTTCCGGCCCTCGGCGGCTTTGAGAGTTTCCATCAACATCTTTATTTCTCCTGGAGGATGCCGTGTCTTCCCAGCCAGAATGTCTTGTGCTGATATTCGTTCGCCATAAAATCGTTCATTCTCATCTGTTCGCTCAATGATGACCGTACCGTCTACCTGAACACCAGCATAAAAGCCCCTACTCTTCAAATATGTAAATACTGGCCGGTTGGCCTGCGTCCACTTCCCATCGTTCTCTAATACACCACCGACACCCACTGGCCCTGCAACGGCCGAAATCTCACCTCCCAAGGTCGCGCGTACATGTGTGAAGCTTTCCAGAGCTTTGCGGTTATTGATGACCACGACGCAATCGTAGATATCGACACCTACCAAGAATCCCAGTCCAGCCGTGTGAAGTAGGATTCCCGAGGGTGACGACCACTCCCCGTCAGCATTCTTGGCCACTAAAACCCCACTTCCACCCGCACCCGAAACCCATAACCCTGTCCTCATCGTGGTAAAAATTGCCAGACCCACACAGTCTTCAATTACCTTCTGTGGAATCTTCTTCAGTACTTTTTGTTTCTGTTTCGGGCCCGCTCCATCGGCCTTTCCATAATTAACTTCGTATTCTTCCTCCTCGTAGAAGCCATCTTTGCAGAAGGAGCGTAGAATTCGTGCGGCCTTGTCGCATTCTTTGTCGAGGGTGGTTGGCCAAAAGGCCTCTGACCCGATCTTGTTGGTGAGTCTATTGACGGGCGCTCCAAGTTTGTCTGCCCATCCCCAGACTTTGTCGAAGCCCTTCTTACTGCCGGTTTTCGTCTGGCCCCAGGAGGGTAGCATAGAAGTAACCCTCTGCATATCGGAAATAGAATTTTGTTTCGCAATTGAATTTGTGTATATTCGTGGAGGGAGAGTTGTCTTTGGGGGATGCGGGGCTTTGGTGGTCTTGTGTCAGTCACTGATTGAAAGTGACACCCTCGAGCCCGCAGTTGATTTGAAGGTGGTTGTGGCGGGTATTTTTGATCAGGATTCGGTGGATGAGAGTTAATTGGCGAAGACGTGAATTAGGGAGCTATGGGATGATCCGCATGGTCCGATTATGTTCTTCTTCCTCTGAAGATGAGTACAGCAAAGGGAGATGGATGGGTTTGGAGAGTAGAGGAAGGAGAGAAGAGAGGGATTGGGTAGTTGGTGATATGATGTGGAAGTATGAGGAGGGAGGAGGAGGAGGAGGAGGAGGAGGAGAGGAAGATGAGATGGTATGGTATGGTATGGTATGGTATGAAGGACAATTCCTTACTCCACGCTGGAGTATTCTTATTGCAGCATAGGCAGGTAGAGGAGGATGGCTTGAGATGGCTTGAGATGGCTTGAGATGGCTTGGGATGGCTTGGGATGGGCCGGGATGGTGGCCAGGAAGGTGCGGGAAGACTATGACTGCCTATGACTGCCTATGACTATGCTCTATGCTCTATGCTCTCATAAGGTACATACGTTGCTGTGCTTCTATGAATACAATACTGTCTATGCCGGCACCATCCACGCGCAGACAGGCTAAACCATGTGCGCAAGCTGATGAGCGACTGAGTCCATTCAGAGCAGAGGAGAGCAGAGCAGAGCAGAGCAGAGCAGAGAATGGTAAGGTGGGTGAGATGAGGTGAGATGAGATGAGATGAGATGAGCTATACTACATGATCCGACAGCCTCTTCAAGATCGAGATGAACAAAGGTCGTATCGTATCCAGATGTCAATGCCGTCACTGCCTACAAATATACAAGATGTTGTCGTTTGAGAGAGAGTGCCGCTCTCCAAAGCAGCACAGGAATCGGGCAAGAGATCAGCATTGCCAGGAAAGAGACCGGGTGCAGGTATTCTAGGGAATGTTATCATGAAGCTTTTCGGATCGAGGCTTGAGGCTTGAGGATTAAAGGCTGACGGATTAGGTACGGATTTCCCAGATCAGACAACATCATGGCACCACACTTCGACTTCGAGTATCACAGCAGCACCAAGATACATGCAGAGCAGAAAGGAATATGTCCGATGCTATTCTGTTCTTTTCTGTTCTCCCTCACTGCGTTACTCCATAATACATATTCCGATGCTGTACGACTCCGAGTACGCGTGTACCTACTTTGGAACCGACTATCCGCTGTGATGACAAGTCAACTCTACCTTATTATTACATAGTACATACGCAGTATCAGTACCTAGAGTAGTACTCCGTACTTCCCGTCAACACTACTCTACGCCGAATTGAGTCTTCCTGGAAATCTCGGCTTCTATGACCCTTCTAGATTTCACTACGAAGATGCTTAGCAATCATAGAAAGGAAAGAACATCAGTCAAACGACGCGGCCTACATGGTCTGTACTCACTTGATACTTTAGCCAGCCACGAAATCAACGATGAGTACCATTCAGCAGAGAAGCGAGACATAACGTACCTGTCCAACTTACAACTACCATCCACAACCGGCGATGTTGAAAGCCATCAGCTCAAGCCATCAGCCATGGACGTCTCAAGTCTCACCTCACTCTCACTCTCACTCCCGGCCAATCCAGGTACATATCTAGGTAGTTGTGCTGTCGGTCTTAGTCTCCTCATCTCACCAGCCTCATCCCATTCCCGCCTGCCCGACTTATTTCCCGTGCAGCCCTCGAATCTTCCCGGGGTTGCATTGACGTCCCATCGCGAAATTGTGTCATATTTAAGGGTTATTTTGAGCGCAGGACAGGGCCTTAATACTGGTTCAACCGTTGAGCGGGCGTACTGTGCACATACAAAAATACATACTGGTGTACCTAGCATCTCGATGGATCCTCAGTTACCTTATGCCAGCACAGATAACGGTCTGGCGATACCCTTATTGGCTTATACTTACACTACATACATGCACTCGAACATCAAACATCGACTGAGGCGAGGGAAAGAAAAGCTGATCGAAAATTTGTTGTCATTTTTCTGGGTCTTTTCAGCCGTAGGGGCGTCGATTCGGCTCCTGCTACATACGTCGCTACCGGGGACATCAATGCAGTCTACAAACGAAACGAAACAACAAAAAAACAAAAGTTATATTTGGGCATCAATCAATTTTAACTTTCATTTTATCAAGGCACAGTATCAATGACTTCCTTTCCTGTCGGCTGTTGATTGCTTCTTTTCAAGTGATATGGGCTAAGCTATGCGCTGTCAGACATGCAATAATTCTCTTTGCTTCTTCTTCTTCCCCTTCTTCCTCTTCTTCTTCTTCTTCTCTTTTCTTAGAAGACTGCGCTTTTTCGAGCGGACATTGGCTATTTGGACATCCGGCATTGGCATTCCAAAGGATGCCCAGACCCAGGGTCTTCAGCTAAATTCGCATCATCAAACCCCCACAACAGACCACGATTTAACAAGGATGGACAGCACAGCTACCTAGCAACTAGCTTTGCAGGCTTGAAATCCTTGCTGGAGTGATGCTGTATGCAATGCGCTTCAATCTACCTGCGCTGGGCATTTGTTGACTCTTTTCATGTGTGTGGCATCTGCTATGCTCGAGTATCTCTTTGACGACATTGAGTTATGAGGTTGTTGTGGGTATGTGCGAAGAGAGCATGATGAAAACAAGATCTGAAAAGATGAGATCAGATGGAAGTGGATAGGGCCCATCAGCCCTTGTCAATCATCCAACTTGTCTCATCGTGCACAGACACAGCATCATCATCGTTCGTCATTGCAGCAACTTTACACCTTCGAATGAAGCAGAGGCTGAAAAGTGCATATACCAAGGAATGAACTGATAGCGAGCGTACTGTGTGCATGCTTTCCAAGAACAATGCGGCAAAAGATATTGGGAGTTCATGCCTCAAGACTTTCAAGCGATTCTCAAACGAAAGACTTCATTACGCAGGCTGGTCGGCATTACCAACGGCTGAAAGAAGCTTCAATACTAATCCATCTCTCATTAAACTTCTTGCATTTCATTTCATTTCAATTTCAGATGCTAAGAATGCAATTGTGTAGTAGATACAGGAAAATAGATGGGATTCCATCACCAATATCATTTCAATTCGTGATCAACATATCATACGTGGTAGTAGTGTGCAGAGCTAGCCTTTTCAACGTCGAACCAACTCCTTCCATGCATATTTCGAATCCAACCGGATCGCCGCATAGCATTGCATTAGATGATCATCCACGCCGAATCCTCATCACTCATCAACAGCCTCATTCCCTATCCTCACAATCCCTTCGTCAACCCCCCAAGCCCACCACCAATACCATCAGTAACCTGACCGCCCAGCGCTCCAACCCCATCCTTGACCTGCGAAGCTTGCTGATTACCGGGGAGATCACCTGCTCGAATTAGCCTCTTCCCTAGACACAGAATCCCCATCCCCAATCCCCACATCGGAGAGTAAAGGTAGGCATGCGGAAGACTCACCCTCCACGAAATCCTCGCCGAGTTTCATGCCCTGCGCCTGCAGCTTCTTCTTCTCGGCCTCCGCCTTGACCTTGAAGAAATACACGCCCAGCTTCTCCACGACCGGGTCGAGGTAGCCTGCCTGGTAGGCCGCGAAGGTGACGGCGACCAGCACGGCGATGGTGCTGAAGACGATGGCGGTGGTTTCGGAAGCGGTGACCATCTTGGCGGATTTCTTATTCTTGTATAAAACAAACGGGATATCTGCGATACGAAGAGCTTTATAATATAGTTGAGATGATTTGATTTGAGGAGATTTGAGGGAGATATATTCAACAGCGTAAGAAACTGGTGGGCATGAGTTCATGTTCATCCGTTATATATATCCAGATCCAGCGCGTCTCCCCGATGACGTTCGCCCGCGCAAGGCTGGCAAGATATCCAAGAATTCTTGTAGTATTCTCGAATCCATGAATTCATGAATTCGTTCATTCGTTCCCCCGAGTCCGTCCCGCTCTTCTCTCCCTCTCCTTGCCCCCTTCTACCCTGCATCGCGTTCGTGCATCGCATCGAATGGAATCCTGCTCATGCTCATGCTCGACTTACCTGTTCATGCTTCGTCCGGCATGGCATGGCTTGGTATGGCACGGTACAGGCGATGATGCGCCGCACCCCTCCACCAATGCGCGCATCCAACCACTCAATGCAGGTTTCTGTGCCCCTCAAGCGAGAAGGCCGAATCTGCAGCCGTATGGATGAGGTAGAGCATGCTTTGCACTGTTGCGTACATACCTAGGTACTGAATGCCGGGCGTATTCGTTTGCCGTGCAGTCGCAGAGGCGGCCGTTGTGGGAGCTGAGCTGGCTTTCCCTGACTCTCTCTACCTTGCGACCGCGACTTAACTTGTCAATAAGGTACTCGTCGCTCGCTCAAGCACAACCACAATCACAATCACAGAACTCGCTTGCGCCGCCCTCACCACAAGCCACAAAAGAAAGCCAGACCCAAAGCCAAGCACCGCCTCGCCACCGCACACATCGCAATGAAGCTCGCATGCCATTCCAGATCTGCCTCGCAAACACAAAAGTAAAGAGTACAAACGACGTCGAAGACAGGCCAAAAAAGAAAAAGAAAAGAAAAGCAGTATTGTATCGGTGTGTCCAATCGGCAAAAGGATTGTCCTCGGAGAGACTCGAACTCTCGACCTTTGGATGGCCCGTTCTGTTGACAGAACAATCATATGGGGATATGAGACCAACGCTCTAACCAACTGAGCCACGAAGACTTGTATCATGTGACGACGATAAACGTATTCTAGTTTATAACCCTCATAGCTACAGAGTGAGGTTTTGAGTAGGGAACAGATATGGCACGGAACGTTTTGGTTATTTCCTCGTTGGCTGAGTTTAGTGGAGATGAAAGGCTGGTTCTTTGTGTAGGATATTTTCCCTTTCTTTTGCCCTTTCCCCCTTTTTGTGTGTCGTGGTGAGTCTTCATGATGATGGGCTTCGTTGTTGGGTGAGGAAGTGACGGGGTTGTGAGGGGAGGTATTTCGGGTATTTTGTGCTCTCGATTTCATATCCACGCTCCCCGAATATATTTCCACTACATCAACCGCCCTTCACTGACTGGAATGAAGGATTTCACCATCATCTCAAACAGATTTTTACACGCGGACAATACAAACATGAAGATTTCCAGCCACTGTAGCTGGGGTAGGACAGCATACCTGTCCCCCATAGTACAAAACAGGAGTGCGCGATTAGGAACATCTATGTATAAAAATATATTTTCTACTTTCTATCTCTTATATCATCAATCATCCGTAGTGTATATATCCATCTGCCTCCGTACCTTCCGAGGCTAGAGGCGAAAGAAACAGAGAAATAAAGAAAAAGGATCCTGCTCCTCAAACTCCCCATCTAGTCCGGTCTTCAGCTCAACGCTGCGCAAACACATCAAAAGACAAAAGACATGATAATAAAGAATCTTCGCCAGATACAAATCTGCGCCTTAAAGCGACCAGCGGTTGAAAAATTCGACAATAGTCTTCGTGCCATCAATGTTCGCCGAATTCTCCTTGGTAGGCCATACATGACCCAAATTCTTGAGAGCGTAGTGAGTGACGATACCGAGATCATTGTCGTCTCCCCACTGGTACCTCTCAACAGCATCATCCTCGATAGAAGCCGACTTGTTCGAGACACCGTAGCCATTGCGCTCGCCCCACGCACTGATGTAGTATGGGATGTCGGGCAGGCATCCGTCACGGTGCCAGCCGCCGGTATAGTTGATCGTTGCGTCGACCATGCCGTGCATTTCAAGGATGGGCATGACGTGCGACGGCGTGCAGTTGAAGGCGAGCGTGTACGGATTACATTCTGCCTCTGTCGTTGTGTTGGGGTAGTAGAATGCCCCTGATACTGGCGCGACGGCCGCGAAGTAAGATGACATGGTTGCATCACAGGCCAGCAGAGAAGCCAAGCCGCCGCCGTTGGACATGCCGTTTGCGTAGACGGTGTTCTCATTGATGCAGTAGCGGTATTTTACGTGGTTCATCACTTTGTGTACGAAATTCAGATCTGAGGTCTCGGAGACATCCGGATCGCCTTGCCATTGATCCTGAGTGTATTAGTAGTGTTGAAGAATCCGATATAAGATATATCGACGTACCTTCAAAGCCTGGGGGTAGACGACAATAGCATCCGGATTTACCGTCTCGTTCGAGAAGTTACTGATTTCTTCTTGGTATGAAGAGGTCTTGCCACGGGCGTGGAAAGAGAAGATGAGGGGCGTGGGGTTGCTTTCATTGTAGTTGGATGGAATATGGATTCGGTAATGACGAGTAGTTCCATCAACATCATACTTCACTTGGTGACTGTCTCCTCCAGCGGGAGATTGTGCGGATGGCAATGCCTTTCCACATCCTGTGCTTCCTATAACAGCCGCCGTAGAAGCTGCTGGGGCACCTGTGGCAGTTGCACTGGGTGAACTGGTGCTAGTCGATGTTGGAGTGGCTGAAGATGGACTAATTTGACTTGTCAGATACGCAGCTATGAGAAGAGGTCCTTTGAGGACCCGAAAAGATGCACGCATTTTGAAAGGAATTTGATATTTGCAGCCCCAAGACGATTGATGCCCACCATACACGAAAAAGAGATATACAGCATTTTGTATATCGAGATAAAGCACAATTTCATGCCAACGATTCCATGCCATCCATCTCGTGGTACACAAGAGCAGACAGAAGAGACCATTCCTCATGCAAGATGCTATATCTCCACTTTCTGTAGGATTCATGCATGATGCAGTGACACATGGAAACGGAAGAAATTGGTTCCTTACGATGAATGCGAATGTTTCGTCAGACCTGCACCGAGGCCTGCAGCGAGAGCGATTACAACGACCACAGCTGCAACGACAGCAATCCAGAAGTTCCGCACGGTTAAGCCCAAAATAGTCTTCCGGGGAGCAGGGTCGACATTTTCGTTTCCGGTATCCAGACTGTAGTCGCGCTGGGATGCCTTCTCGATGTTTGTCGGCATCGAATCCGGAATGGAGGATGTGGATTCCGGCATGATGAAGAAAGGGCAAGTTGTTTTGAGTAGATAATGCAGGTGTCGTACACAGCAGGGCGCGTGCGTGAGGACGAGTTAAATGTTCTTCCACTTTATGCTTAAGGGGAGAAAGATTCGTGGTCTAAGATGAGAGGTTGGAGAGGTTACTCGACAAACATGATTGACATGTTCATGTGGTGAGTCCCTTGGCACACATTATGAGACGTGTATGATGAAATCTATGATCCACTCCTATGACTTTGTCTCCGCATGAGCTGGTAGTTTTGAAATGGTGTTTCCCCAGTTGTAGAGAGTGTAGACTAGAGAATGTGGCCGAAAGCAAGGAGAAAGCGGAGAGGGAGAGCGAGTGTGATGGAGGACGGCGATGGGAATTGAGATGCAGAATGCGCCGTAGAGGAAAAAGAAAAAACAGAGGGTCCTGGGTCCGAGAGCAACAGCAACAGTAACAGCAACTCAGCTCAACTCAACTCAACTCAACTTAACTCAACTCAACAGGAACTTCAAGTAAGAACAAGGAGCGGCAGTCAAAGCAGAAACATATGTAAGTACCGAGCCCATGGACATGTGTTGAGATGTGTGGGATGTATCAGGACGTGTGGATGCAGTTCAGCGAGAAAGAATAATGGATAAGGATGGAGAACGAGTGTGATCTGAAGCAGAGGGCATTAGAGATAGACGGGCGACATGAGATAGCTTGCGCGCTACTGGTGGTAAGTAGGAAGAGACAGGCTGAGGCACGACAGGGCCCAAGAAAGTCAAGAAAGTCAAGAAAGTCAAGACGGACAAGACAGACAAGAAGGATGCCGATCAGAAATTCATTGCTCAAACGGGAGCACTGGCGGCGGAAGAGTACGAGGCGCACCAAGGATATCAAGCTACGCAAGGGTCTGGGAGATTTTACATACGATGCATAGTCTACGCCGGCGCGATAAATCATGTCCATCGTGTGTGATGGGCGCCGATCAGCCATCAACGGCAATATCATGGGGTGTCCATTGGATGGAGGCATGGAGGCATATTCGGAGCAATTGTGTATGTGTTAAGAAGAGGCACCCACGATACCTCCCCACTGAATTGCCAATTTCTGCCCTATGTCTACTCGAGGGCTCGAGGGCTCCCAAGAAAGACTGGGGCTGAGCTGAACTGAGAAGCTGAGATATCGTTAAGGAATATGTCATGACTGAAGATCATCAATCTTTCGGTTCTGGAAGCAATAAGGGAGCTTGGTCTGTGTTTTACGACGACGTTAATTGACCGAGTGCTAATGGCCGTGTATGTATGTACTTGTACCTATGGGGAAGGGATCATAGTAGACACAACACATATGAGTATCGTAGTGGCTATCACATCTAGACTGCGAATGAATGCATCTGGATATAAATAATATGATATGATATAATATGATATGATATCAATTAATTGCTCAGCTATGCAGTTGATGTATGATTGCATTTAGGTAAGTATATACAAGTACGAGTATAGTGGTGGCATGAACATGTGACTCTTACCTATCCTTTCTCTCCCATACATGAATCTTACAGAAACATCCCTTACTTTGTTACTTACAGCCAGAAAGACTAAAGCGGAACCTTATCATGATACTTAAGACTTCATGCTCTGCTTATGCTATCGTCATGTATTCTCCAAGGTCCCTGGAGGTCTAGATACATCTCGTACCTACACAGGGACATACTTTTCTGTCATCTACTTGGGTACTTGTTAGCTCTTCGTCACGCGTGCTGATCAACCTTCCTCATGAGAGCCCCTGAAGAGATTGACAGCGGCTCTGTTTTGCTTACTTGAAACTTTCTCCGTACTCCGTCCTCGCACTCCTTTTCCATGTACTACCCAATGCCTATCACTGACACTCTCGTTCAATACGTATCACGCCTGTTGTACAAGTACTCCATTGTGAGGTATGTACGGTGATGTAAATCCGAGATAGCACACGGATCACATCTGCCACATCTGCCATATTCGCTGAGAGATTGCACCGCTCGGATACTCAATTCTAATGGTAAGCTTCCCGAGGATCCTAGGTAGGTAGGTAGGTAGGTAGGTAGGTAAATATGCACATATATACCGGGCACGTACCCGCTGTTTATCTCTCTTGGCGGTTGTATCCGAATGTGTGAATGGAATCAGAGATGTGAGATTGGCCACGAATCGCATTGTATGTGAAATATCCCCTACAAAGAAGAGATTGTTATGTTGGCGTTGGTCGGAGGCATGGCTGGGAAGAATCGGTGTCGAGCGCCTTGTGCACACAGTACGGCCGACTTGGCAGACTTGGCACATGAGAATGTAACCTGCACGTGATTCCAAATCATCAATGCGTACCAGTCTTTTTTCCATGTTCTGTTCCTCTTCCAAGAACGAAGATTTGCATGAACGCCCAAGCTAATCTTGCGACTTGCGACTGTCAAAGCTTTTTAAAAAGATGCCGAGTGGCGGAGTACTTAGTCCGTGTCTGGAAATGGGAAATATTGTTACACGTGACTACTCTTCAAACGCTGCAGATATAAGCTATTACCTATGTACATGTAATGAACCTCACCACTTGATATTACACAATGTTTTTCCATTCTTGCAGCTTTTCCATGACAGGCATCTCTGTACCACGTAGTCTTTGCCCAGATCGCTTTGGACAGCAGCATGTACTGCAGTGACGGCGAATAAGACATCCATACATTGCTTACCATATAGCATATACCACCTACCACTTACCACACTCCTCTCGACATCCTCTCTTCTTCCTCCTTTTCCATACTACTCATTTTCTGGATTTCTGGGAATACCACCCCACTATATGCACTGCAGTCTCATCGGCATATACTCCTCGATTACAGCTGAGAGCCCAACATATCTGCAACAAACATGTGGCTGTACCCGAAAGGTGGATTTGAATGTAACAGCAGAGTCAAATCCGCTCTTGAAAACCCCGCGGTTCACGTGACAGAGCATCTATCGTCCAGCGTCATTCACCGGCTCTTTTCTTCTCTTTCGACAAAGACTCGATTCAGAACAACTTGAGAATCATTTTTTGGTACCTGACACGGAAATATCTTGCTCACGACCCTTTCACATGTCAAGATCTACAGGATCATCCGCATTCCATTGTTTTTCTCTGGATATAGTAAGTCATTGATCTCACACCTCTCCACACAAACGCTAGAGAAAAGTCTGAGTTGAAACCGTCAATCTTGTGGAAAATTCTCGGCCTCTATCTAAGCTCTCGCTCTTCCGCAAGTCAGTAGGATTGGTAGAACTCTGAATTTCTTTTGGAAAATCTCGCACGTTGACAATTATTTCAGTAAGTCTGTGTGTGTACACTTTTCTTCACTCTTCGTTATGGAGTACAAGACAATCCACAGCGTTCATCATTTTTCCTTCATTACTAACGTCGTGAAGACTTTTTGATCTCGTGGCGGGAGTATTCCTACAACATCTTGTGCTCTTCATACCATTTCCACCACGCGGGGTACTTCTCAGCACATTTTCTTAATTCTCTCACTGCCACAAAATATCCTCGCCTGAAGGCCCGATGTCAAAAGCCCAGACTCGGGAACGGGAATGGGAGCGGGAGCGATGGGAGTGACCATTTCTGATACACTAGTATGGTGTTTACAGTATATGAGCACGGATTACAGAGGCCGAAGGATGAAGAAATCATTACTCTATTCTATATTGAGGTGATATCCTTTCCATTTCTACCCACTGAAGGATATCCCTTTAGGAATCCCCGACTGCCGCAAAGTCGGCCCGCTTGCAAGACTTCATTGGACTTATATTCTTGGATTGTGGATTTATACCCACTATTAAGCAGACTCAAAGACGAACACGAGTTCATCAAAGCTTCATTCAAGCTTGTTCGTGCCCTTTTTCGCATCTACCAATCTGCCAAGCCTTTGGCAGGGAACCTGCGCCAATACATAGATTGTCTCGCTGCCACAAAAGCCTCAGCACTACAGTATTCGTTGGATACTGTTCTTCATGTCTTCATGAGTTGCGAGCTTCTTCCTGTATCCTAGGGCTAGTGCAGCATCGATTTCAGCCTTGGGAAACTTGGCAGTGGAATATGCTGTCAAATGTTGGACAGAAAATCTCACGATCTTGGAGAAGAATGCATCACCGCCATGCAGACAGCAGTCATACATTCGAACCCTTCCGGGAAGGGCTGCAGCGTCTTGCCTACTATCCCCGTAGCATGCAACAGCAGTATCGTCTTGGATGCTTCCATGTCCGTTCTTCGAGTTTGTTCCGCAACTATGCCGACTTTGTAGACTGTGTACGGAACATGATGCTTTCAACACTACATCCTATGAAGCTGCCGGATCACCATCCATCCTGTAGTGCTATGCTCCCGGATTAAAATTAGCAACGCTAGTGAAAATCACTGCAAAAGCAGATATCGACAGTCTGAGAGCTGATGATGCAAGTGCTGATAGCGAGGAAGTTACTGAGGTCCCTTAGAATGGTGCTCTGTAAGTCACAATGAGCCACGTGGCTGTTTTTCCTGGCTTAATTGGAATTTTTGCTTTACTATACATGTTATGGGAAAGAGAACACAAGAAGTAGGTTAGATGGCTTTGAACGGGATGTTCTCCTTTATAAGTATATGCCAGTACCACAACAACGAACTACTGTGAGTAATCATATACTATAAATTTTTTATATTTGGTTAAGGGTTATGTTGGCTACCGTTTATTTCAGCTGTACCTATGCTTGCAAATGATATTTACTAATGCCAGTTCTATATAGAGAATTCTGAGATGTGTTAAACACAAATTCTCAAGACACTGTGGCACTTCAAATGGAGGCTTAGCTTTGGACTTTTCGATAAAGTAGAGCTCAAAAGCTCACAGATGTAAACAAACAAGAACATCATTGTAAGGACTAGCCAGTAGCGAAGCCTTCTTGATGCTATATTGTTGAATATATGTAGATATTGGTTTCACAATTGGTTCAACAAAAACAGATAGTTCAGATAGTAGACATCGCCGATAAAATTGTATTATACATTGACCTTCTCCGAAATCTAATAATTCTTATCCATTACCCCTACAGAAAGAATCACAAGGACCTCCAGCAGCACACTGGACCTTGTTATTATTGAAACATCTGAGACGAGTACCGATCGCAGTATGGAAAAACGCGTGCCACTGTTTACATTAGTTATACTCATCAAACTTTGACTGGGCTTGAAATACCTCGTAGCCATTCTCGTCAGGCTCATCGAAGTACTTGAACGTCCATCCCGTCAAACTTCCCGATCCGCAACAAGGATTCACTTGCGCTGCCAGTGTCTTCTGTCCAAAGTCATAGGTTGCCCAGCCTGCTCCGTAGATATCATAACTCTGAAACAAAAACTTGTACCACCCAGCACAACTTTGAGTCGGCGCACTTGGCGGCGGCCATGGCCGGTTCTTTCTGTATATACTCACCTCGTACGTGAATTCACCCTCGACCTTCTTCCCGCCCTGCTTCCAATTCATCAAGTTAGAAGTCGATGTTGGGACATCACATCCGTTGATGATATTCCCCATGGCGGTTATGCATGTAGCTTCCGAGAACGTGGATGCGGTATCGGACAGCGACACAGACATGGTGTACTCATCCAAGGAGCCGGAATAATAGGTCTTCGCCTTGGATTCGCTTGCCGACGGCGAGTTCTTCGCGACGTAGCTGCAGAAAGCATCGATGTTGTTGTTCAGGCTCTCGGCACTGGCGTAGGCCTTGCTGCCCGTGGTGGAGTAGCACGTCAGGGTGTCGACGATGGGACAGTTGGCCGAATCGCCGAGAATGGTGGCGCGCGCGTCGGCTACGGCTTCGAGGGCGTAGGCGGCAATGACCTCGTGGCCGAGACCGCTGGGGTGGAAGAGCTTCCCGATGGAGTCGGGGAGCGGAATGGAGGACGATGGGCAGCCGGGGTCGGTGGGATCACGCTTCTGCATCTCATAGAGTGCGAGCGGTGTGCTGACGTTGTTGTCATTGTAGTATATGTCCAGATCAGAGCGTCTTCGAAGCTCGCTGCCATCGTGACCAGTACCTGTGTTCATTTTGAAGAACATGAGATTTGAATTGTCGGCTGCATTTGGATTCTGGGAGTCAAATTAGACGATTAGTCACATTCAGGAGAACAGACATTATGGTACTTACAGGATCGGCTCCATCTTCACCTAAAGAGTTCTGATATCAGCAAAGTACAACAAAAATGAAGTGTCAAACTGAGAAATTAAGGGTGTCGGGTTGAATCAAGGGATGGAAACTGAGTACTTACAAAACTGACCCTTAATGACTGGTGCCCATGGATCCCAATCAGCTGACACAAGCGTCATAGTACTGGCAGTAGATGCAACGTCTTCTATAACTTCTTTTAAGGCAGCGTTTGTTGAATTCACCAGACTGTTGAACGTAGTTCTTCTGTCTTTGGTCAAGGACAGCCCGGTTCCGGGAAGACTAATGACTTGCCAATCTTCAGAGCTACAGTCATCTGTCTGATCGTTGAAGTATTGAGCGTATAGCACCATCACTACTATTCCGTTCTTGGCCATTTTACCACTATAGAACAGACGTCAACTTGATATATGAATGGATGGGTAAATATTTGATGAACAACATACTCGAGAGCAACAAGCAAATCCTTGATATTAGCTTTGAAATAGTCTTTCAAACCATCTTGAGCTTTGAGGACTGCATCATCACATTCACTCGCCGTTGGTGTAAGACCGGCGATGCAGCTGTCAATCATACTTGACTTTGGGGGAAACTGTCAGCGATTCCCGTAAAGATATTTCAAGAGATGGTCAAACTCACTAGGCAAAGATCGTTACCACCAGCAGTCAGAACAACAAGATCCATATCATCATCTAGATCATTGATTTGTTCGTAGATACCCGTAGATTTGGCACCAGAGCACGCAAGATATGTGAACTTATCGATGGACGCGCCAAAAACATTGTTCATGAGGACTGGATACGTATAATCATATCTCGAGCATGTGTACGAGTTGTCCGTTTCGCTATATAGATCGCCAGATCCAATTCCTGCAGTGAAGCTATCACCAACAGCTGCGAACTTCTTGATCCATGAATAGTCCGTAGGATCTGTTGCTCTCTTGAAAGCTTCAACTGAGCTCGCGGCTACCAAGGACACCATTACAGCTGTAAAGCCAATGGAGGCTTTCACCGTGGAGGAAAACATAGTGCTCAGCACAGGGTTGAGTATGCTTCCCAAGACGAGCAATCGTGAACGAAAGCAAAAATAAAAATAAATATATGAGTGGGAAGAACGGCGAAGGCACCTCTGAACAAAAGAAAAAGAGCTTTGGCAGCAGTAAAATATGACACTTGAACGCATTCACCGCTTCGGCTGTGATGAACGGAGCAACAAAGCCACCGGTAGGTCACCAGAACCAAGTGACGACAAGGTCAAGAAGAATCAGCTGTGATTTCCGATATCAAATTTCTTATCTCTCCGAGATTTTGCATGAAAAAAAACGCCTGATATCTCATTCTCTCAACTTCAGAGTCGTAGTCGGCCCAAAGATTCTTCGGTGCTGACTATCGCGAGGTCACAAGATGCTGGCATTGCTTTGCGGGGCACCGGCGGTGGCTTTTTGATCAAGGATTCCATCCGAAGTCCATCACCTGAAGACGGTGAATCTGAGGCAAATGTACAGGCATTCTAGGAATGCTCCGTAAACATGGTACTTTTGCCATAGCCGCGGACCCCTGTGTGGGGGCCATGGGAATAACACTTTTAGTGACAATCACACGGCTCAATACGTTTCATGGATACTCGTTAGTCGTCATGAGAAAAGACCATTTTGAAAAGCCCTAGTTCACTAAATGTTTCTTCGGATTACAGAACTTTACTAGGTACAATATCGTACCATGTTGGATGTACCATGCATGTTCGGTATGCTTGAATAAGCGAGCACCTTATGAATCCCTTGTAAATTTATCTGCCTTCGGTCGCATGGTACCTGCATAGGAAAACTTAGCAGGGGGCAGTGGCTGACCCGACGCCACGACCCATATATCAAGAGGTGAGATGGGGCATAGTTGAGACAATCCATAAAGCATGCGTTATATCCTTGTTGCAAACACGCCCTACCGGACACACCAAAAAACGATTCTCCGAAGATGAGAGTGCAGTAGATCTATTTGACAGTTTGTGGGATCATATGTTGGATCTCAAGCGGCTCGGCAACAGCAACATTGATGGATTCAAAGAAGTAGCCTATCTTCACTTGTACACTAATGACGAATTGAACAAAGCTCAGCTTAGATATTTAGGTATTCAGAAAGATGTGAAAGCCGAGTCAATTCTGGGCAATGTGTTTATCTGGCCCAATAACTAATGATATGCAACTATTACCGCCTGAGCCATCCTAATTCCCCCTTTACCCAAGAAGATTCTTACAAGATGCCTTGGTTCTCAAGAAAGTTGCTTTCCAAGAGGAGCAGCCCTGGTTGATGAGACAAGGGTTTGGGTTTGGTGCGGCTTGCTTGTACATTGTCTTGAACCTCTGCACGTCTCTCTGGCTCGGTGAAAGATTGAAAGGCACAACAGAACCGTCGGATTCTTTCGTGTAGACGTTTTGTACCGTACCTCCGTTAGTCACGCCACCGATTTTGGAACCGTATAGCATGATTGAGTCCCAATCAAACACACCGTCACCCATTTTCTCGCTGTATGCGTGATCGAAAGGGAGATATTCCATGGCATTGAAACCAATACTCTTCGCAGTTGTATAGCTGCTGCAAGCAGCATTCATTTTATCAACACCTTCTTTGGCAAGTAGAGCGGCATAGCCTTTGACGTTTGCACAAATGAAGTTGATCTGATTGCGAGTTCCTGTTCCAGCCTCAACCCCGCCAGTCGTTTGAGTACCCGCCCAAAAGTTTGGTCTTTGGTGTTCATGAAAGAACCCCCAAGCGTGGCTATTCAAAGTTTAGATAACATCCGTCAGAGATTCATATTTCACTTACCCTATTTCGTGGGCCATGTTTGTTGCAGCATCACCCGTAGCAAGTGTTGGTGTTGGGTCGATTGTCAATTGTGGCCCTTTGCCTGTAGCATACAAACCATAACCAATAGTTGTTCTAAGGATTCCGTCGGTATTGTATTTGATAAGCAGATACTTGGAGGAAGAGCTGGGTGGTCTGTTGCCGTCTGAACCAATGGAGGGGCAATCGCTGTACACTCCCATATCAATGTCATATGATACTCCACTGGCATACGTTAGCATGTACTCTGAGAAATATCCGTACGAAGAGATATCACATACGCAGCTTGCCACAAGTCCCAACCATTTTTGAGAGTGAGTTCAAGAGCCGTTTGAGCAGCGTCGTTTTCCCAGCAGTAGGGCATTGTGCTACTGGGCCAAATTGCACCATAAAGCGTGGGAGTGTCTGATTCATCTGAGGAAATAGTGTACCAGCGTTTGTCTATTGACTCTGTATCGTTGCTCTTGAAATTTGGTCTGATAAGATACTTATCCATATATTCATAGTCGGCGCAAGCAAGAGCTCCCGATATCAATGCAATGAAGGCCCAGAGAGCCTTCTGGATGATGATATCGAGCATTGTGTCTTCAATCGCTTTCTGTTGATATGAGCAGATAAATGACTAGAAAGTTGATGTTTTTTCTCTTGAATTGCCTCGAGACGGCGAGGATGCGAGATAATACACAGCAAAAGAAAGAAGTATGAAACGACGATGGGACAAAGTCGATTCGAATAGAGAATAAAAATAGATTTGCAAAGCTTTGAGATACATTGACAGCCAGGAATCGCTGTTCTTGAGAAGACTCCTCACAAGCAGCTTGAGCAGACCAAAACATCTGATTTTTTAATAATCAGTCTGCCTTGCATGAACGTAACCCTGTTGCATCCTTGTGAGTTGGGTCATGCCTACTTTGTGATTCCATAGTCCAATATCTCGACTCTACCTTTTCAAATACATTATTCGGTAGTAAGGAAGAGCCGTGCAAGCCATGTGTTTCTCAAATGATGGCAATTTGTGAGAACAAAATATCCGTGATAGTATGGATGTTGAAATGTTACACCATGTCCCGCCGACTATCTTGATCCGACAGGCTTTAGATTCACGTAAGCATCTTCTTAGTGTATTGACTCATGTATATACCCACTCATCTAATATGTTTTCGGTTACACTTTCCGAATGGTGTCTGTGAACCCTGAACCCTACTCCGTGATCCCTGAACCCCGATCAACTGCCGTTTGTACTCCGAACCTCCAGCTTACATTGGCATCTTCCATGTTCACATACAGCGTTGGAGAAGATAATGACCCGCGATGGCAGCGCAGATGGATATCACAAAACCCTTGTCAAAGGTTTACCTGAGCGTTGAGGACTGTATCCTATCTATTTGTTCTCATACTCTCTGCATGAACTCGAAAAAGATTTCATCAATAGACAACTTTCGCTGTTTTTTTCAAGTCCTGTCCCTTGAGAACAGTTCCGTCTGCTTTTGTTAGCATCTTTTTCACTGTTTTTCGTGATTGAACGAATCTGTATCACAATGATGAGCACCAAATTTCTCATTCTGCTCTTGGCTATGCTTTGCACTTTTTTTCATTGCACCTCAGCTGAGTACAATTGCACGGCAACATCTGAATGTGAGAGTGGCTGTTGTAGATTACAACCTGACGGGTAAGTTGGAGTTTTTCGAGATCTTGAAACAGGAGTTGTTAACATTTTTGTAGAACTGGTAACTGCGGTCTTGGTATGATGCTATCATTGAAAACAATATGAAAAATATCCTGACTTTAAATCAGGACCATCCTTCTGTGGTGCAGGCAATTGCACATCAACCTGTGATGCCTTATCGGATTGTGATCCAGGATGGGGCTCTGAATGGTCAACAACAGAGGCATGCCCTCTCAATGTTTGCTGCAGTCAATATGGGTTTTGTGGTAAGTTTGAGCACTCGAGGCTCAAAATATGATGACTAACAATGAAAGGAACCACTTCGGAGTTCTGTGGATCCGAAACAGTTACTTCTCCTTCCTGCAGCGGTTCCAGCTCAGATGCCAAAACCATTGGATATTATGAGGGCTGGAATGGAGAGAGAGCTTGCGATAGTAGGTCATGGTATCCCAAGCACTTGGTTTGGTACTGACAGAATTCAGCAATGACACCAGATGATATCCCGCTGGGCTACTACACCCATATCAATTTTGCATTCGCTCTAGTTGATCCCGATACTTACAACATTGCCCCCATGGGCACTGATGTAGCAGCACTTTACGACCAAGTTACAGCTTTAAAATCCCTCCAGCCTGGTCTCGAAGTCTGGATTACCATTGGAGGTTGGTCAATGAATGATGCAGGAGACACATTCACGACCTTTTCAAACCTTTCTGCCTCGGATACTGCTCAGGCCAGTTTCTTCGACTCATTGGTCACGTTCATGTTGGCTCATGGGTTTGACGGAGTGGACATTGATTGGTATATTTACTTTTGACTATTTCCTGGAATAAAAGCTAACCGAGTTTCGACACAGGGAATATCCTGTTGCACCAGAGCGTGGTGGCAATGCGGTTGATATAGACACTTATCCAGTCTTCCTCAAGAATCTTCGCGCTGCCTTAGATGCGAGTGGAACTGCAACGAGACTTGGTCTCTCTATCACGATCGTATGAGAAACGAAATCCTTCAACGTCGGTAAAGACTCACTGACATCATGTAGCCATCTTCATATTGGTATATGCGCAATTTTGACATTGTATCCATTGATCCTACCATCGACTGGTTCAACATCATGACCTATGACATTCATGGCACTTGGGATTCGACTGATCCTTCGATCGGAGCGATTGCACAAGCACATACTAATCTTACAGAGATTCAAGAGAGCTTAGAGCTCTTATGGAGAAACAACATTGATCCAGCTAGGGGTAATTCTCGCTGATAGACACCTCCCAAGTTCTCACATCATACTGACATGCAACTAGTTAACCTCGGACTTGGATTCTACGGCCGAAGTAAGTTCGCACAATTCGATGCTCGCCGGGCAGTTATTGATATGTGATTCAGGTTTCACTATGAGCGATTCATCTTGTTTAGCGGCAGGTTGTCCCTTTTCTGGAGGTGGCACTCCAGGACCCTGTACCAATACCTCTGGTATTCTGTCGGCCATCGAGATCAGAGAGGTTGTGGCAGCAGGCGCGACTGTGACACTCGATCCTGTTGCAGCTGTGAAGATTATCACATGGGACAGTGACCAATGGGTTTCTTATGATGACGCAGAAACTATGGCTCTTAAGTCAGTCCCATTCTATGCCCCTATCTGTAGTTTAGAATGCTAACAATCCTAGAATTGCCTATGCCAACGAAAGATGCCTTGGAGGGTAAGTTGAGTCTATCTGGAGCTCAATGATCTTGGCTAACGTATTTGTAGCACTATTGCTTGGGCCATTGATATGGATGATGGTACTACTATCAATGCACTTGGGTCTGATCTTACTCGTGCCAAGTCTACAGTTATAGATTCTTCGCTCTTGGATGTAAATAACTCTACGGATCTGGGTGGAAATTGAGATGTTGTAGTGAATAACAGATACGCTAAATTGTTACAATTATATGGATATTTGAAGTGAACCTCTTCGTCTACACTTGAATAAATTTTGTTGTCATATTTTAATCGTCCGCAACATGCATGCTCTCTTTCTGAGAGCAAATCCACCAAGCTTTTAGGACTTAGACCAATCTCATCTCACCCAGCAAAGACATTTAACCCAACCGCAGAGCAGGTGATCACCGTGGTCTTACGTCCCAAAAATCTACCTCGCAAATCTGATGGTGGCCATATCGCATATGCGTTCTTTACGTGCCCACTAGGCATCCATAGGAGGAGCATAGAATTACACTGCAACGTTGCACAGAATAGTCGGCAGCAATTTTGATTTCCGGTTCTTCGCCATTGGAAAAACACGCCATTTGTGTCGATCGGTTTAGATTCCAGTATCGCTTGAGCAACTTTCTGGATGGACTTTCGATACCAAGAGATATCTCATCTCATTTCGAATTCGCCGGAAGAGAGCCCCGCTTTGCTACCGAAACCCCATGCACGTGGACCCCAGCGCACAGATATCTGACAAGTGGGTAGTACGAGGGTTGTGCGGCACGGACGGAGCACAGGGACAGGGGAATCGACTTAGCCCTGTCGTGTGTTGATTCCTCAAGTTCAAGGGTAGGTTATCACGGGTCTATACCAAAACATATTGAGGAGGATGTCAGAGGCTTAGATGATGTCCGTGAACATGACTATGTGGGTGTACTAAGGAGATTATTGTGGTGAGCTGCATCTTTCTCAAGTCTCTCACGCCTCAAATTTTGTGACCCTTGGATTCTGTCCAAAGTTTTCCGCAAAAGCAATCACCTGTATTATCCAATGCTCGACGTCTTTTAGTCGTCTCATGGTATAGAATTTCAGTCCGCTACTCCAGTGCTCTTTTTGCACTTCTCCTTCTTTGACTGCTTCAATCGAGCTCGAAATTTGAACATTGTTTCCATCACTACTTTCACAATTGGCAAGATGCAGTTGTTTGTCCTTTCAACAATGCTGGCTGCCATAGCTGTCGAAGCGGGTATTGTCAAAATTCCCGCCGCTCATGTCGTCGGTAGAGCCACAACAGCACACACTTCATACATGACAACGGCAGATGATCCGGTTCAGTCTGGTATTGTAGCGAACTGTAACAAGTTCTACGATGTTGTTACTGGCGATAGTTGTGCTACAGTAGAGTCAGCTTTTGGGATTACAGATGAAGAGTTCTTAGCATGGAATGTATGTTCCAAGACCCCTATTTAAAAGCTGGACATAAGTATTGACAAAAGCACAAAGCCAGCAATATCCTCTGACTGCGAGACCAACTTCTGGGTGGGTGATTCCTATTGTGTTGGGACAACAGCTGTTGCTTCATCAACAACATTAAGCTCGGCTCCTCATACAACTATACACACGACTGCAGATCTACCTACACAAACTGGAACGATCTGCAATTGTAACGAGTGGTATGACGTGGTTACTGGTGATACATGCGAGTCCATCGAGACTACTTTCAACATCACCTCGGATGATTTCCTTGCCTGGAACGTAAGTTTAGTTGCAAGTGCCATGACGATGTCCACTGATTTTAACAGCCTGCTGTATCTTCTGATTGCGCTACAAACTTCTGGATAGGGGATAGCTATTGCGTTGGAACCACAAGCGCAGCTTGTGCATCTTCAACATCGACGGTATCACAAACTACCGCTTCAACTGCTGGAAATAGTACATCTACAGTATCTGCAACATACTCGATCCTCTATCAACCTTCAAGCTCTTATGTGCCAGCCACTATCACGACTGCGACCTCTTTCCCGCCCAGTCAAACCCAAACGGGTCAAGTGTCCTATTGTAAGTTATTTTGTTACTTCTGAAATTTATCCAATGCTGAGCATTGCAGGCAATCGTTGGCAGTTTGTCAATGCTGGGGATACGTGTGAAAGTATTCAGGGGCGTTACTCAGGTTCTATGTCCATGGATGATTTGTAGGCTTCTCAGAACTTATGGAAGACTGAACATACTCACTGACTATTTACAGATTAGCATGGAACCCTGCTTTAGGAACGGACTGTGCAGGACTATATGCTAATTACTACGTGTGTGTGGGTGAGTAATACAAATCCTGATCAAATGATTTTTCGAAAAAATGTTGACTTCTTTTAGGTATTCAACTGCAGACATCTGCTATAAACACAACCACAGCCACATCATTCTTTTACCCAAGCTACACACCGACAACAGCCACTACCCTCAATACAACTTTTGTGGCTAGTCCCACTCAATCTGGTCTTGCAGCTAGCTGTCTTGCTTTCTATCAAGCTTCGGCGAATGATACCTGCGAATCGATTATCGGTACAGAAGGGTTTGTGACACTGGATGAACTGGAAGACTATAACGTAAGAAACATTCCAAATTTTCGTATATATAGACTAATCCTACAGCCTGCTTTGGGTTCTGACTGCTCTGGTCTTGTGGCTGGAGAATATTACTGCGTCATGAATGGGACGTTGCCCCTCCCTTCAGTAGCTACGATTGCCCCTACTGCAACACAGACTGGCATTGTTTCAACATGTTTGTCGTGGTACCTAGCAGACAGTGGAGATACATGTACTCTGATCCTTGAAATGTTTGGAACGTTCAGCGAGAGTGACTTCCTATCTTGGAACCCAGCTGTTGGATCTGACTGTTCTGGACTCGTTGTTGGAGACTACTATTGTGTTGCAATTCCATCGACTCCTACAACAAGAACCACTACATATAGCTCTACTCCCTTACCAACCAATGGAGTTGGCCCACAACCAGAGCAAACTGGTATTCCAGATGATTGTGCGAGCTACTGGTTTGTTGGAACGTGAGTCGAGTTTCAAGATTCCTATTTGACAAAATAAGCAGCAACTAACATGGAACCAGATCGGATACTTGCGACACTATCACATCTACCAACAACATCACAGTAGCGCAGTTCACGAGCTGGAATGTAAGTATTCAGCCAAGCGCAAATTAGTTCAATTCTAACACCTGATTTAGCCGGCAGTAAGCAATGACTGTTCAGGTCTGACAGCTGATTATTACGTCTGTGTTGGGGTGGAATCTACTACCACTGCATCCTCAACAGCAGCGAGCACTAACCCGTCGACGACAACAGCAACTGGAAGTATCTCAACCCCATCTCCTGTTCAGGTAAGCATCCCTGTTGAGTTTGTTTCCAAGTGCCAGGCTGATATCTGTCAAGACTAGCATGGTGAGCGGCTGTGATCGATTCTACTATGTTGAAAGTGGTGACGGGTGTTATGATATCGCTACTGATGCAGATATTGCTCTGGGTAATTATCCCCCCTTTCTCCCCCTGAGTTCCATACCAGTTTTGCTGACCAAAGTTTTATATAGCCGATTTTTATTCGTACAACGTTAGTTCCAATCCCGGCTCTTCGATATGTATCTCAGCAGCTAACGTGTCTACAGCCTGCCGTTGGTATAGACTGCTCAGATTTGGAAGCGTCTGTGTATGTCTGTATAGGCCTTGGCGGACCGGCGACGACAATTACAAGCGGCACGCCTGTCCCAGGTACAGCCACAGTAGCTGCAACTACAACAGCCGCATTGGTTACACCAACTCCAATCCAAGTAAAGCGAAACCACACTCTTGTAATTTAGATTTCGCTGACTTATCTTCCAGACTGGCATGATAGCCGACTGTGTGCGCTTCTATTATGTAGAGAGCGGTGATAGCTGTTATGATCTTGCCACCGATGCTGGTATTGCACTTTCGTGAGTATTCGAATTCTGATATCCAGGTATTGGTTGTTAATCTGATTTACTACAGAGATTTCTATTCTTGGAACCCAGCGCTGAATGGAGACTGTACTGGGTTGGAAGCTGGAGTATACGTGTGTATCGGACTGACCGGGACAGCGACGACAATTACAAGCGGAACACCTGTGCCAACCTCTTGATTATCTTCAGAAATCCCGTTAGTAATTTGGTCAATTTGAAAGGTGATTTGTCTAGTTTGATGCAGAGAATCTTGATTTGAGTGTAAAGCATCTGTGACATAGTCAGGTCCTTGCCCAGATTATTTATTTTACATAAGAAAAGGCATCAAGAGGGACTTTAAAGCACTATTAAAAAGATTTATGCTTAACATACAAGGATCCAAATTCTTTCCAGACTTTTAAAGTCAAGCTTCTAAGTAGGCCAACGTCAGCCAGCATTCCTCTCTCTTCAAGTCGTTCAATACAAGTGAATTCTCTCACATATATCTTCAAGTCCCCATGTGACAAACGAACTGATTGATATCTTGAATCACCCTCAACTTGAAATTTGATGTTTCATCAACATCAAAGCTCACAGCATAGGACTCTGGGACCAAAACCTCGAAGAGTTCCATATTCTTCCCTCGTAATTGCTCCAGCGGCTTCAGCCAACTTTCTTGCAAATCTTCCGGCACTGGATTTGGGCACTCATGAGCGGCAATGGCAATCCTGAGGCGGCGGAGATTCGGCATACTGGCAAGCATAGACCACATCTCGTTGTAGAGTTTCTTGTCCTCAGCTGGAATCTCCGGAAGACTGAAATTGACGAAAGTCCAAATCTGTTCAATGGAAGTGATAGCGGCAAAGCGATGAGGAAGAACGAGCGATGGAAAGCTGCGCAGGAGCTCGTGGGAGGCGAAGTTGAAGGTGGTAGTGCTGTAAAGAATGTCGATAGCCTCTGAGTACCTAAGCAATGTTAACCATATACATACACACTTTTGGTGACAGAAGCTCAGCTATATCTTACAGTCTATGAGGGGGTTTCCACTTACACTTGCCGACAACTCAGCAGTAACGCAAAATCCAGCTTCTGCTGGCCCATCATTCCGTTTGGTGGTCCTGGATTCCCGTCTACCTTGCCAGTTACGCATCGGTCTTCCCATAAACTCCTCTTACGATCATCCTCGACTTGATCCCAGGTGCAGACTGTGTGCCACCAGCGCCATTCCAGAACCTCGTTTTTCTTGAAGGTGCGATACTTGCGTGATCCAAATTCGAAAGCTATGTGAACCTTTTGATTACCTAGCACAGCCTCGTAAATTCTCCTCCGAACTTCGATTGGCATACGCATCAGCAGACTGGCTGCTTGAGAAATGGCCTTTTGCTCGAGAGCATCGGTAGAGGAGTCTGGAGCAGCGGATGGAAGTGGTAGGGTCAGAGCGCGGGGGCGAGATGTGGTAAGGCGTGGCTGAACTTTGCGATCTTGGTACTCTGGCCGATTTGGGCGTGTCTTTGGGTTTTTCTAGAAACGCATTAGAACAGGAAACTTGTCATTCCCATTTTCTGCTTACATTACGACGAAAGATGTCTCTGAAGCCCGCCATTTTTCGAATTGGTCAAAGGAAGGAATATTACTCTGCGAACAATAACTGATCTCATTCTATGCTCGCTCACAGCTTTGATGACTTGAGTGTTTTTACTTTGCTTTATGGTAAAGGTTGAGAAAGCGACCAGTCTTCAATTTTCGGATCTTCAGGGTTGTTATAGCAATTAATCTGCGCTTAGTCAGGTAAAATCGAAGCGCCCTGTATTTTCGTTATCATTATGATGTTAGCCATTATGATACTGATGGTGTCTCAACTGAGATTAAGCGACATGAAACTTGCAATGTTAAATCAGACCATAGCCAATTCATCTCACTTAACAATCTTGTGTTATTTTCTAGACATCTTTCAAGCGCCCATAATTGTTTTTAAATGTCCTTGTGACATATAAAATACCGAGAAGGCCGGGGCAGTGGCAATTGGTAGTATTTGTTGATGGAACCGTAAATGAATACGTTGTGCGTACATCTAAGCAATGTTGTGAAACGTGATCAATTTCTAGATTGGGAACTTTACTGAATTTGAACAGCTACAACGTATTATCACCAGCCGGCCTTTTCGGCTTCTCCAGTAATGCAGGTCTGTTTCAACAAGAACAATGAAATATATATAGCCTGAAGTCTTGTGATGTAGCCGCCGAATAGACCTTAATAGTGAATATGCATATCAGCTAAGCTTGTATATCTTGACAAAGCACATCCATCTCAGCTTGTGTGAATAGAAAGCACAGCCAACTACGAAGCGGGAATCAAATACTGATGATCCTGGCATATATAATTTTTGACCTTCTAAAGAGAACGAAGCACATCTGGGTATCATCTGTTTCTTGTCATTACCCCAAGTCTAGTACATATCTGTATCTTAGCGCTATCCCCGTGGTATCAAGAGTATCCACTCATCAGATCCTAGTACCTCCCTCCATAGGTATCTATAATCCATTTGACAAATTCCATCCACTGGCCCTCCCATACTGTGATCGCTGTTTCCTTTGCCTTTCCATCAAGACAGCTATATTCCAAGCTCCACCTCGCCAGCGTCTTCCAACCCAGTAATCCCATACTTTTGTTAACCACAGCAACCTGATAGAAGTCATGACTCAAGCTACTCTTATAGAACGCGCTATTATCCGAACTCAGTGCACATGACACATTATTCGCCAGGATAACAGGCAGTGAATGACCAGCGATATTACGCGTGAGATGCAGCACCTCGTTGGAGATTGGGCAGATTTCAAGCGCGATACCACGCTTCTTGATCTCCTCCATCAGCAGTGGGTGATGTGCTAATGAAAATCCATGTCCGATGCGTTTTGCACCCAGCAGTACCGCATCATACAGGTTGCTGTCTACTGCGCCGCCGCAGTCCAGCGTTTCTCCCGCATGCAATATAAATGGGATCGAGAGACCCTGTGTTGCGCAGGACTTTTGGAATGCCAGAAGCTCTGGCACAAAATAATGTAGCTCATGGCCGCGGTCTTCGGGGCCTACAAGATCGAAGCCTGGCAGAGTCAGTTTGGCCTTGAAATGACTGAGAAAAGGGGATAACGTACCACAGATCAAATCTGGGAATAGTTTCTTCAGCTTAATACATTCTTCAAGTGCTTCGACGACACGCTCCTTCCCAAACGGCCGCGGACAACAGTAGATGATCTTCACGCCATGAAAATTTTCTTCGGGCTTCAGCTTCGCGATTTTTCTAGCGACTGTATCCTGAATGATCTTCATGAAACCCACGTTATCAATCTCGGCACTTGCATCGTCTTTCCACAAAACGTTCGCGGGGGGCGTAGGTCGTAATTCAGCATACTGGATTTTATCGTCGATAAAGCTTTGTATGACAGCTTCAGTGTAATCAATCAAGGCAGATTCATAGGCAAAGAGCCCTTTCATCATCCGAGTAGTCACACCAAATGCTTCCCAGATCCTAAAAGGATGAGCTTCGGGTATTATACAGAGTGAGTGAGACGTACCCATCGCCTGTTTGGTGGATATCGTGCACATTTTCTTCGGTGAAAATCATCTTGTCAACTAAATATCGTTCCGCAGCTTCAAATCCGCCACTGAAAGCGTCCAAAAACTTGGAGTACTTCATCCATGGTCCTGGTTTATGTACCGTTCCTGGATATTTAGGATTGAAGATATCATGGATGGCCTCTTTTGGTTCAGCGGCTTTTGCAGCCGTCAAGACCATGAATGAAATCTCGGCCTTTTCAAAGTTTTCCGCAGTGCTCAACGGAAGCGTGCTCCGAATATACATGGCATCGATATTCCGAGCGTGTTCCACAAGAAATCTCGGTGGAAGGCAAGCGTTGTAGTGGCAATGTAGATGAGCGCCCTTCGGCATCTTCTGCGCAATTTTCAAGAGTTGCGTCCGATCTATGAGGTCCACGTTTCCCAAAAAATGACCGCCGGGCATCCTCTTGATCCCATTTTGATCTGTTGATTTTTCGTACACAGTCGTTTTATCGATCCCTCTGATCCTCGCGACGATTTTCACCGCTTGCTGTTCCAGATTATTTGCATTTGCTGTAGCCTCCGAATCCCATGCCATAGCATGTTCATCTTGGATCATCTGCTTTCGAGCCTTGTTATATGCATCAACTGTAGTGAAATTAATGTCTGGCCCGGGTTTTTGGCCCGGTAGTTCTTCATTCGTAAGCTGCTGAGGCATCTGATGCTGTGGTAGACCTCAAACCAATAGTTTTGGAACACAAAAGCAAACCAAAAAAAAAACCACTTTAGAAACGGCTTCTCATTGAGATACCAGCAGCGAAGCAAATCCCTTTATGAGGATGAGATAACGAGTACGATATCGGCCAGCCCTGTTGGAAGATGCTAGGTTAATAATGTGGCACACTTTGTGGCTGGTAAGAAACCCACTGAGAAAAAAGGTACAACGATCATCATCGTCACTGGTATCCAATTGCATAATTCAATCGGCATGGCTCGGCATGGCGCGGCATGTTTGCATGGATATGTTGTGTGATGGCGCTTATGCTATCTGCACTGCCCCATCGTATGTGAGATTCTTGTTGCCTCCTGAGGCAGAATATGCGAGATGGCTTAAGACTGACTTGCATAGTACGTGTTTGTGTCTTTCATGATATCTCTCCCTAGATTCATATTAATATACCTTCACACAAACATGCTACACGATTCTTTGAGTAGGCGAGTAAAACGAGAATCTTTTAAAACATCTTAATATGACAGTAACGTTTGGTAATGCTGGCTTTTTTCATGCTAGGAAATCCTTTTTGGCTCAATCACCAGAATTGGGTAATTATTACAAGCAAAGCTGTTGCGTCCAATTCCACAACGACGTGTCTTATACTGCAAATAAGCATGTTTAGGAAGCAAAGAAGACAAAGACACTAGCCGGTTTTCAGCAAAAGTCCTTTCCATTGTCTATGCATAGCCCTCATTGACTCTTCTCCAAACTTCGGCAGCGGTCAGAATTGTACTCATAACACTTGCCTCGCCTACTAAGGCTGAGTTCGTTCTGATCCACCCAGTATGGTGACCAGGCACCAAAAGATCACATCCATCCAGAATCAGTTTCTTCACGATCTCTTTCCCAGCGGTCCTCTTCACAGGCAACCTCCTTTTCCATATCTTGCCTTTCCCTGAAGCCTTATCTTTCTCTATCACATCCTTCTCTGGTGGAACAACAAGGCCAAGGGCATAGATAACGGTTTCCGAGATAGAAAAACAGATGGCGTAGAACCAGAACTTATTGGCCTCTCTCATGACTACTTTCGCCCATGGAGGCTCCCAGAGACTCATAGCATCTAACTGAACCACGATCTTGATTAGCCTCTGGGTTGAAGATATAACAGAAAGACTGTTTGTACATAGCATTCGCTGACTTACAATCACGGAAGATTCAAACATCAAATAGATACCCCAACAACTCCATTTCACAACCTCCAGCATTCCCATAAAACCCGATCTTGTACGAAAGGCCGTATACGCCAGAGCGAAATTGTCAATGAATTTGAAGAAACGAATGTAACGACGACCTACACACAAAGTCAGCACGTGACATCGCGCAATATCGCGGCAAAGCAGAAAAGAATATTTTGAGTGAGGAAAGTAGATGAGGATGAGGATTCGCTAAGAGTATACAGAGAAGGGATTCTGTAGATACAAGGAGAAAGAAATTTAAAGGACCTACCAAGAGCGAACTGCTTCCTTACAGTGAGCCATTTTTTCTCCTCGTCTACTGAGACAGCGTAAGCAGCAATAATTTGACAAAAAGACTGCAGAAGACGTAGGATCTTCTCAATGCCAGCTACAAGTCCACAGCATCAGTAAGTGAACGATAGATTGGGAGTAGAAGATTAGAGGGCGCCGACAGCTCATAGCTGAGGGGTAGCACGAACCGACATCATTGACGAAGCGAAGGAACTTCTCCAGTGCCATCGCTGGAGTATGTGACAGGGTGAGTGTCGAAAGAATATAGAACACAGGATAAGAAATTCGAGTAACCAAATCAGATAGTCATCATAAATTGATCAGGAGTGAAGTCATTGTCGCGCGTGAATATCAACACTAATTGTTTTGTTTTGTTTGTGGATAGCGCGGCTTCGGCCGAGCTGCTTGCGAGAGGAACGGGACGAGGCGTCTGTGCACTTTTAAGTACGCGTCAGGACAACTCATCTTTCAAGACTACCTGAAAATATATGGTTACAAGCAAATAATGACAGTAAGTACAGAGTACCGCTCTTGATAGCTTTACGGCTGCTAGTAATCGAAAACTTGGTGAGCTTAGGAGGCTGAACATTGTGAAACCCCGACTATTTGTATAACTTTTGATAAATGTTGACTCTTGATAGTTTATAAAGTTCTCAGTGAATTCTTAGGTTTCAATTAAATTCAGGCTCTTGAGCCGGTCTTTTGGATCACACTTGTTCATGCAAAGTTCTTCGATTTGTGTCGTCAGCAGGAATTACATAGTTTGAAACCTTAGTTATACACTAGTTTTAAATACTCAGTGTATCTCCTGTAAAGTTGTTCCGCTATGGTTCAACTGTATGATAGTCATCGAGCTCATAAAGTAAACCCTCCAGGAACATATAATCTGTTGTTAAATGCCTAAAATTAGTCTCACTCTGCACTTCCACTTCCACTTCCCAAGAAAGACAATACGATAAACTACTACAGTAGCTAGCTCATCCGCCTTAGTGAACATCAGATACTAGCCATCCATAAACGAAAATCAAGAACGGGTTTCAGTGTGAAACTCCTAGAGAGCCCCTTCATCATCACGGTATAGTTGAGAAGACTCCAGCGCGCCGTACAAGATATTATCATCTTCGGCCGTTAACATCAAAACCCAAGACTTCCCGGTTGAAGCTTCTGCAGCGATGAGAATTTGTAATGCCCTAGATTTTGATCAGTTTACTATCACAAATACAATTGAAAGACTCACCCTGTCAAAAGACCCAACAGTACACCAAGCCAGCCCCTTTGAGCCCAGGGCACCCTTGAGACAATCATGACGAGCATTCCAACAATAGTCAGAACACCTATAGCAACGTCTAAAGTACGTCGAAAAATGACAACGTTTCTGCGGTTGCCATCCTCTCTTGCAGCGACGGGATTCGTGTTGGTCTCTCTCTTGAACACCACCAAGGTACGAAGGAGAAGGAAAGCGTTCTCTAGGATCGAGAGATAGAGAAAAAGAGCTGGCAGGAAGAACATGAGATGGAATATTCGATGGCTTTGAGCATGTTCGTGGAGTATGAAGACGGCGAGAATACCAAGGCTGACACAAATGATACGTCCAGCAGTGCTGGCATAGAATGATTCGACGGCCTTGAAGCCTGCGAGCGCTTCGGAATTCTCTGGGTCTTCGGGAAGGATATTGTTGGGGATCGGGATGATCTTGGAAGGCATTTTGAAATGTATCGGGTTATAGTGATATCTGAGGTCAATATCGCTCTTGATGTAGACCAAAAGTTTGAGGCTTATAATGCAGTGATACTCGGCTTGTTCTTATATCGTGATTTGGATATCTGCCTGAAATCAGGTTTCCGGGTAGCACAGCCTTTCAAGGGGTTGTAGTACGCGGTGTTACGTGGTCATGCTTGAATGAATCATCCCGTTGGACGAATCTTACGTGAGGTTGGTTATATGAGAGCGAGTCAGAACACAGCATCAAGAGAAGCGAAAATGCAACAAAGCAGTGCAAAATACCTTCAGCCAACAGTACGTGTATTGCAGAAAATCATCATAGGATTTGTTTTCCATTTCGTAGCCTAGAGACCTTGTACTGAAATCAAGGTATTCCATGCTGCTTGAGTAAAGTCTACACGAATACTTGTGACATCTAGATATCGTTATGAAGCACACGTATCATATAATTACACGATCTCGGCGCATTATTCAAGTCGATCCCAAGTAGTTTATACTGTATGTCTGCTAACACTGACAGGATAAATCCTGTCATTTAACGACTACTATGCAGCGGAGACCTTGTATATTGCAAACGAGTATTCTTGTATTCAGGTTTTGGTGTTTGGAATGAATGTTCATCCTCGTTCTCTATTGGACGTGAGATCATGTGGCTGTGAATGGCTGTGCAGCATCAGAAGGCTTCATGGATATGAATCCTCATACTTTTGAGTCTCGCGATAACTGCATAGTTATGGATACTTCTGCTCATAGACTGTACGTAGCTTTCATGAGTTGTACGTACGTACGTACATACAAATGTGGATGATGGACCCATAGTACTTGACTGGTTCTCCGGAATCTCTAAATCATTGAGACGCTGATCCATGGGATCTATCGTTCGAGACCCACACAAGTTCATAAAGTACAAGTACACACCTGAGTATCTATGTCCATTCAAGGGACGGCAGCATGCATAATGCTTTGCGAATCACCTCCTATCCTAGGATATATGAATGCACATGTATTATGTACATCCGCATGGCCAAGGTTGTCAAAGCCCGGAATTAAGCTTAAGGTCCAGACTCCCCTTACCTATCAATGCAACTTTGCGTGACGCAAGATCCCAACCCCACGACAGAAATGCATGGCCAAGCTGCAAACGAGTAGGGGTCTTCAGCTACAACGATTACCACTCAAACGCTGCGATGTAACCTACCCCGAGATTGAGAGAAGAAGTCTGCGAACGGAGTAGTGCTTATACCCGAGCGCCAATGCGGCGGATGCCTTTTTATGACTTTCAGCTGCGGGATTTCGAAAAGATCGACTTTGGCTATGACCGTTTTAGATATAAGAATATGCTTCATTATTCGACGGAGGCTCTGTGTTCACTACACATAGTAGACATAATGTGGTATCTGTTTTCTATTTGTTCTCATCTGTTCAGCTAATGGACACTCATCTGAAAGCAGATGTGGCTTGGTCCAAGAATTCCCAAGGCATGTGACTCGAGCCTTTTTGTCCGGTACAGGTAATCGTTTCACATTTTGATCGTCGCTCAAGCTGAAGAGAAACAGTGGACTTCATGTGAACAAGATTGCTCAAGAACTATTGGATAGAGAATATAAAATGCCACAAAATTCTCCCCTGAAGTTTGAAGCACTTGATCATCTACTCGATATCTCATCATAGTTTTAATATCAAAATCTAGCAAATATGTCTCCAACAGAAACTTCAGACAGCCAATCGTTCAGGAGGACTTCAGACCCTCGCAAGAAGGGCACCAAGTACCAACAGGTCGTTCAAGATCTCAAGTCTCACATCTACGAGACTCCAGGTCTTGAAGTTGCCTTTGACGAAGCCATCAAGACAGCTCGTGAGTCGGGGATACCCGAGCTAGTGAAGATGAGAGATATGGAAGACTATTACAAGTATATCGATGACCTTCTCAAATGGATCCCCTCAGAGAACGTCCAAGGCAAGGAAGTCTACAACAAGATATGCATGTTCTACTTCCTTCTCAATCAGCCTACCGTCATGAACTATCAGTCCCCTATCACTCCAGCTTCTGCCGGCAAGCAACTCACTTGGCTGTCCAACTGGCTTGTTAAATACGCCCAAGAGATGGGCAAGTTCCTCGACACTCCCGAATCTTGGACCGAAGAATCCAAACGCAGCTTTTTCAGGTCACCAAAATACAACATGAATGACTATGTGCAGCCACATGGAGGCTGGAAGACCTTCAACGAGTTCTTTGCACGCTATACTAAGCCCGGATACCGGCCCATTGAAGACATAGCCAATCCAAACGTCATTGTGAGTCCCGCAGACTCGACATTTGATGGCAAATGGTGTATCAACTCCGACTCAACGGTCGATCTCAAGGGTATCACGTGGAAGATCGAGGAGTTGCTGAGAGACAGTCAATATGGAGATCGCTTCAAGAATGGCGTCTTCATGCATTCATTCCTCAACACGACTGACTACCATCGCCAGCACGCACCCGTTGGCGGCAAAGTTCTCGAGTCCAGAGTCATCCAGGGCCAAGTCTATCTGGAGGTCAAGGCCGGATCTCCAAAGGGTTTTGGCGGGCCTCCCAAGCTGAAGATGCGCCGTGTCTTCGATGCCCAGGATGAAGCGGGCTATCAGTTCTGCCAGACTCGTGGATTGTGTGTCCTGGATACGCCAATTGGGCTGGTTGCTGTGCTGCCCATCGGTATGGCACAGGTCTCTTCCGTCATCATGACGGCGGAGGTCGGTAAGACATTGCACAAGGGGGAGGAAATCTCGTACTTCCAATTCGGGGGTTCAGATATTGTGCTGGTCTTTGAGGGATTAAGTAACGTGGAGCTCAGTGCTAAGGATGGTACCCATTATCAAATGGGCCAACAAATAGGGATTGCGGATCCTCATGCTTGATCTTCGCATTGAACGAAAAGGGATGATGGAGCCGCAGTAGTTCTTCCTTAGCTGTTGTCTCTTGAAGTATTCAGGATATCTAAACATGAATCTCAACTCTGTTTGTACTACCAATGTATGTAACACATAAATTGAGAGCTGAGAATTGAGAATTACCTTATCTTCTGCTTGCTTTTATTGCCATGAGGCGGAGCTAGAGCTTGAGTCACTAATTCTTTCTCCGCGGCCTTAAAGTTTACGCTGCCAGTGCACTGACAACACGCTGGATCGTGCCGAACCGCACGCTCTGACAAACTCCACAAAGCAAAGACTGCACCATAAAGTGCTATCAGCACCTAGCTTAACGGTCGAGAAATGTGTAAACAGAGCAGGCCAAGTGATACTATACATGATAACATGTACTCCGCCATTTCTTCCACTTGCCGCCGCGCAGTGTTCAGCTTAATATCGTGAGGATGGACAACCGCTTGGTGTCAGCTGTGTACCGACAAGTAATGGTTTCAGCAAACGCTGCTCCATGCCCACCCCACCGCCCTTTCACGTAAGCTCATGGCCCTCTTTCGCTTCACTCCCTGATCAACCCTTCACACTCACCATTCACCCTTCACACTGCAGCTGAAATGCCTGTCGATGAACGTCGAAAGCAGAAGATTACTGGCTTCGCCTCCGTGCGGCTGACAGCCTGGTTGACACCAACCCAAGACATCATACCTTGAGAGTGAGAGGTTAGAGTTTGTATTGTGCTCCGCCTGGTTCTCATACCTTGCTCGCCGAGCTTTTGTAGGTGGGCATCACAGACCAACCTTGTCTTCGAAACATTTCCTTCATTGTACATATATCCTCTTTGGATCCATAAGAGACCCCTAAGCGCCATGTCTCTATGATCATTTTCTGGAAGTTTCCTTCTTTCTCATTTCAACAGCTTCAGCAGTCAGTATCAACTCGACTGTCAGCTTCTCACGACCACCGATTCCAGATCTCGAATCGCCAAGATGGCATTGGGTGACTGGCTTCCAACAACACACGAGAAATCGGATGGCTGGCGCCTGGATATCGTGTCTCTTCTAGCTGTTATTGGGGAGGCTTCTATGTCCGAGCATGTACAGCCTCTGACAGCAACCCGGCTCTGCTACTTACCACGCATCATTCCCGCGCCCCAAGCATTACTAAAATCGACTCGGCCAACACGCATGCCCGAGCATCCAGCGAAAGTCGTGGGAGTCAAAAGTGGAAATGATGTGGATACGGTGAATTACTTCGCCAATCTCATCCACATGGTCGAGAGTGTACAGAAGCACGAATGCCGTGTATACACGATCAAACACGCTGATGATGAAAGAAATTTCGAGCTTCTCCCCATCAAACAAACACATGATTCGAACGAGAATGGATCAAAGGAGACAATTCAGGCGAAAAAAGCTTTGCGTCGAGCCAAAAGGCGCCGAGCCGATATTCCTACCAACCGATTCTCGCCATTAAATATCTTGACAGTGTTCTCGTTCTTCCTGACCTGGGGACTGTTTGGCTGGGCCGTTGCTATCAAAGATGGAGTCGCGTGCGTAGCAATATTCACAATTTCTGTTGCGTCGTCAGTAATTGGGCTGGCATCGAAGTGGACGTCCAAGGTCACGATGCGAACAGCAACAGCACAGGTCCCAGATGGAGATGTTGTCATCCGCACACGTGAAGGAGCGTTCATAGTCGTGAAATGCTCGGAGGCAGTAGCGCGAGAATTGTACATCGGCACAGAAGCGTGCAAATACCGAGTCAACGAGCGGTATTTCCGGGCACTTGTGGGGTTCGGTACCTTTCTGCTCATGGTATCGGTGGTTATGCTGGGCAATTGCAACTGGACAATGCAGCTGGTCATTGGCATTGCTTACATCGTCTTGAACGGAGCGTACTGGATGGCTGCTTTGATGCCGAAGACGTGGTACTGGGATCTCTCGCGGTACGATGTAAAGGCCGAAAAGCCCAAACACTGTGATAATTTTACCGCGGCGTTGTGGTTTGCCATATATCATACCGGTCAGACACGGTGGGTGAGACAGAGCGGTGCAGCCCCCATCTCCCCGACGTGGGATACATGGCTGAGGCTCGCCGAAGAGAATATTGAGAATGAGCATTGGGATGCGGTTGGTATGAAGGACTATCTCTTCAAGAAGGATACTGAGGAATCGAGGCCGAATGATGTGTTTGGTCGCTTGCCTGCCGAAAATGAGCAGCCAGCTACGGAGATCCCCCCACAGCCAAGACAATCTTGAGATGACTACGATTTATGAAAGGTTGAGTAATTATAATGAAATCATTTATGACGATACATGATATCGGCAATTCGCTCTTTGGGCTGTAGCATTGGGTCTGGTGCATGCATTATGTCTATTGAAGGCTTCCCCCTGATCTCAGATTGTTATATATTGTGTAAATTTAATCATTCACCAAAAGTGTGGATATCTCAGAAAAGCTTTTAGAGCATGAAGTCCGTTCCTTATCTGTCTAATATGCAAGTGTTTGTGCTCTAAACCTCCTTCTTTGGGACGCTTGGTAAAGTAGCGATCTTCTCGTTCATCAAATCCTCAGCTCTTTTCCATACTGGAGCAGTCTTCCAGTCCTTCAATTGCAACAAACTTGGCAAAAGGTCATTGCTGAAAGCTTCACTAGCCTCTCTTGGAAGAAGAGATGGCAAATGATCAATGGAAATAACGCTGAGTCTTGGCTCACCCTCGACCTCTACCGGCACAGTTGGCTTATCAAAAGTGGTAGCAACGGTGTAGACTGGAATTGGGTTGTTTGGGTTGGTGGTGTCGGCAGATACATCGCAGATGACGCTAAGCTTACGGTCCTTGGTAGCCAAGCTCTTCAAGTCGACAAAGTTGGGGATCTTGGAGGAAAGGTATATGCAGTTGACGAAGATGTCACTCTCGACAATCTCAGGGAATGGTCCGCCCTTTGCGGTCTCAGCCATATCCCACTTGAGAACATTCTCGGTTGGGATACCGGCGCGCAAGCACAGGTCTACAGCACCGCTACCGCATCTTCCCAAAGCACCAATGACAAGGACACGCGGGGCCTTGCCAGTCTTGGCACTTCCCTCGGCGATGCGCTCCTTGACATCGGCAATCAAAAGGCTCTCGTTCTCGTAGTGCGAAACGCTTGGGTGTGGCTCGGAGGCCGGGTGGGTGAGCTGCCATGACCAGTTCTTGAGAGCAAGAGCTGCACCAGCGAAGCCAGCGTGGTATCCAAAGGCCGCGACACGGCGTCCTTTGTCGTCGGTAAGGAATTCGAGATCGAGGAGGGTTCCCCCGCCGCGTGGGAAACGACCTAGGACAGTCTCCCATCCTCCCTGGTTCTTGTAGCAATGTGCAAACTGGACGTGGACATGTTGAAGGGGGACTAGAAGAAGTTTTAGATTTGCCCATATGAGTCACAATGGCTGTTCACAACATACAGTCCTCTTCTGGGAGCTCCTTGAGACCAACAATGATGTTGTCAGTTGGGGCTTGGCGCCATGAATCGTTTGGAACAATCTCAGCTCCTACAGCCTCGAACTCGCTGTCGTCGAAGATACGCTGGTTGCACTTCTCGATCTTGACCTTGTAGCCAGCATCAATGAGAGCCTTGGTGGTAGATGGGGTGAGAGCGGATCTGTGCTCGAGTGGCTTGCCTGAGAGAATTATTAGCCATTGTTAAAATATTTTGGCAGCTGGGAATTTACTTACACTCAGCTCTAAGGTGGAGGGTAGTTCCAGACATTTTGTATGTTGTAAAGTAACGTTTGGCAGAAGTGAGGAATATGGAACGAGACCGTGGGATGTGACGCATGAGCATAGCTTTTATTGTACTGCCACTGCTTACCGCCTTACAAACGCTCTGACTCCGATGCCGCTCCACTCTTGAATTCCTGTGGAGACTGCTGACCTTTGCGAATATTGAGCCGATAATAGCCAGTGTGTGATTGGTAGAGTGATATGGGGACCACGTTCATAATTCTCCTTGTGTACAAGTACGTCACAGAAGGTAAAGGGCGATATATTATTTTATGTGAGTTTGATTGCAATTTTCCTAAGATCACTACTTTCATACAGGTATCTCCATGCATTCCCGTCTCGCTTCCGAATTTTACGGTTACTAGGCCGTTAAAGAAATACCTCCGTAAGTTTTCAAGATCTCGGAGCTTTCAGATATCATAGTTTTTGATTTTGGCATCTGTATTAAATCCAGCGCTTTGTCTACTTTATAAATTTGATAATGGCAGCAGGCTTTCTTCGCTTTGTCACTCAAATAGCGAATGTGTATGAGTCGAGACCAACATCGAGAGCAAGTATATGGGACAAGGTCAGTAAGTCTTGAAAATGCATATAAAATTGGAATACACCGCTCACAAGCCAACGGCTCTGCGCCCCATAAAAGAAGCCCATGCAAAGCGGATTATTTACACAAAGAAAAATCTTCCCATCACTCTATCATCTACATCATGGAGACATACCAGGGGAAACAAGCTTGCCCTGTGCTCTAGCGTTGTGATCCCATCCTCCGGCCAGAGGTTGGCCATTCTCCTGTGCGTACTTCTGCATGCGAGCCTCAAGCTCCGGTCTGAAATGTCTGATCAGACCCTGAATTGGCCACGCGAAAGCCTCACCAAGAGCTATCGAAGTTAGTGTGAGAACAAGGTTTAGTTTGGGGCACTACTTACCACAGATGGTGTGACCCTCGACTTGCTTTGTCAGCTCCTGCAACATATCAATCTCACGTTCCCTAGCCTGACCTCTCTCAAATCTCTTCATGATCTGCTCAGTCCACTTGCTACCTTCTCTGCATGGTGTACATTGACCACAAGACTCGTGCCTGTAGAAGTGCGATAATCTGGAAATAGCACGAACAACATCGGTGCTCTTGTCCATTACAATAACAGCAGCCGTTCCAAGACCTGATTGGCTATCCTTCAAGGCATCGAAGTCCATGAGTTGCTCATCACAAACGCTCTTTGGCAAAATTGGTGTTGAGGATCCACCTGGAATAACAGCCTTGAGGTTGTCCCAGCCACCACGGACACCACCGCAATGCTTGTCGATGAGCTCTCTCAATGGAATACTCATCTCCTCCTCAACTGTACATGGGTTGTTGACGTGACCGGAAATACAGAAAAGCTTGGTACCCTGGTTTCTCTCACGTCCAAAGCCAGCGAACCAACTGCCTCCACGTCTACAAATAGTTGGGGCAACGGCAACAGTCTCAACGTTGGTAACGGTAGATGGGCATCCAAACAACCCGACGGCAGCTGGGAACGGTGGCTTCAGACGAGGTTTTCCTGGCTTGCCCTCAAGAGACTCAATGAGGGAAGTCTCTTCTCCACAAACGTAAGCACCCATTCCACGGTGAACGAAGACATCGAAATCGTAGCCGGACCCGCAGGCATTCTTGCCAATCAATCCTTCCTTGTATGCCTCTTGAATTGCCCGTTGGAGCACGGTAGCTTCGTGATAGAATTCACCACGGATGTAAATGTATGCAGCAGTGCAGTTCATAGCTCTTCCGGCAATCAAACATCCTTCAATAAGCTTGTGGGGGTCCTTTCGCATGATTTCTCTATCCTTGCAAGTTCCTGGCTCACCCTCATCGGCATTCACAACCAAGTATCTTGGCTTGTTATCTTTATCCCAGTCCTTGAAGTTCATGAAAGACTACTTTTGTTAGCAATTGTGCCTGGTGGCGTGAATCAGAATTACGAACCCATTTCATGCCGGATGGGAAACCGGCTCCACCACGACCTCGAAGACCTGAGGCTTTGATCTCAGAGATGATCTATCAACTGTCAGCTCCAATACAAACCAGCCAATGGCACCCTCTGCCGTTCTGCATACCCAGTCGTGTCCCTTGGCCAAAATTTCCTTAGTCTTGTACCAATCACCATACTTCTTCGCACTCTTCAAGTCGGTACCATGGCGGCCGTAAAGGTTTTGAAAGATTCTATCCTGATCCTTCAAGCCTCCGTAATGTCTGACTGGAGGGGCATCTTGGACTGAGGCGAGTCCTCGAGATTGTTGTTGAACCGGAGAAGAAAGTCGTACTGTGGCGGATGGGACAACGCGTCTCGAGAGGGTCGAGACAGCCCTTGACGTCGGCGCATTTCGCGAAAGCATTGTGTGATATCGTTGTGCTCAATTGAGCAGAGTGGAGAAATGAGGTTCGAAGAGTGGTCGTTGTGAACCTTAGCCGTTCTCGAGGGGAGTTTGAAGCATCTTAGCATCATCGATTATGAATGCTCGTTGATTGGCTGCTGGGCAATGTCGGATTCGCTACGGTTTACCATTCCAACCATAAGTGCGGATATTATCCGTAATCCAGCCATGTGATTTGATAGTGCTTCCAGCGCTTTCAATGCTTTCTAAAGTCCTACATACAACATGCAATTGAGGCAATTTCAATTTATATATAGTGGGCGAAAGACGACATTCGCTATACTATAACTTTTCAGTACTTACCATGATGTTGATTTTACAGGTAGCTACCAGATTGCATGGCAGCGATTGCGCAGCCGGCTCGAAGCTTCAACATCTCCCATAGCTAACGATCAATACCACGAATGATAATCCTCTTTGGAACATTCATCCAGACTCGCAACGACGTTATTCTAAAAACATCCACCGCACCGCCATATCCAGCTGAACTCAAAGTACTGCTCACCACGATGTCGGTCTCGAAACGGGCTTCCAACCTTCCTCCACCGCCCAAACCACCGACCTCTTTCTCTTCTACAGTCACCATTTCCGACGCAGCCGCTCTGGTTGGCACAAATCTAATCGCTGTTTCTGCGAATACCGTCATACATCCACGTGCACGCATGAACTCTACTTATGCCCCAATCAGGATAGGACCTAGCTGTATATTGAGCGAACGTAGCACAACAGGCTTGCAGAGCCCATCTCCAGAACAGAGGGAGGGATGTGTGATAGCTCGGGCGGTAATCATTGAGGTTGGCGCAACAGTGGAAGCCAGGGAGATTGGCGAAGGCTGTTTGATCGAGGTCAACTCTACCATTGGAAAGGGAGCCGTCCTGGGAAAGGTTTGTGTATAAACTCTCAATATCTTTCTAGCATATACTGATCTATCTCATAGCATTGCAAAATTGGACCTTTCTGTACGGTGGCTGAGAATGAAGTAGTGCCAGACTATACAGTCATCTATGGCGATGGATCAAGGAGGGTTGATAATAGCGAGGTGGACGAGCTAAAGATACGTATGGTGGAGCGTCAGGTGGATGTCTTGCGGAAGTTGATACCCAGTAACTTAGCAAAGTGGCAGTAGTTATATACAAAGAAGAAAAAGCGTTTTGAGGCTGCTGTTCAGTAGATGCTGTCCTCTACCTCTAATCTGGTTTACCATCCCATATGAATGTTCGAAGGTCAGGCATCCCTGATGACGTCTTGGACATAGACTCAAGACTTCGAGACTTCAGATCACTCCCACTTTGAAATCTTATAAAGCGTCTCCCTTCTTTCATCGTCCTGCCTCATATGCATAGTTGACTGGCAGCCTGTGTTGATGTGGAGTTCACAAAAGAGCTCAGGTAGCGACCCCTGGAACAACAAGATCGATCGATGATTTTGACGTTGCCATCAATACTCTTCTCATCATCAATGCTCTCATCACCGTTTCATTTACTGTCATCATATGTCATTTGTGCTCATCCAGCCACTTGTAGGACGTCCCATGGCTTTATCAGCTTCTGCGACTTCTATAAAAGACATCAAAGCTAAAAGATACACACTGCCCTATACCTACTGCTCTTGCATCTAAGCCTCGTAGATTGAAAGACAAGGAAGAGTGAAAGCAAGGGCAGGAGGTGTGTTTGATATCTGTGATAATCATCTTAACATAGGTAGTTAGTTAACAAAGTGAAGTCTCTACGTACCTCCTGTCATCAACTTGAAATGTTAAGTACCCAATCCATCTTGAACGATCTATATAGGTTCCTTTATCTATCTACCATACAATATCCCCTACAATCTCACGTTTTCCTCCTCTGTCCCTTCTACCTGATTATATCTCAAGCCCCTCATAATTGGGGCCAGTAATAGATATGTTCTGACATGTTCAGAACAGCGTTATTATCTACAAATCAACCAAAAAGGTTTTTGTAATATAACGATGCAACCTTATTGAAAAAAATGGTACTGCAAGTAAACAGCTATAAGTCACAGGTAAGCACACAGCTTTAACTTCGTGAACAGGTCCTATATATTCCTTATTACCACAAAGGCATTATATATTGCGAGAAACCAAGTCAAACACCTTCCGAAGGTCCAGTTTTCTCAGAATATCAAGAGTCACTGTCGTTCAGGAATGAATTACTGTCCCCAGCCAATGGAGAGACATCTTGCAAGATCTGGTAATCCATCAGACAAACTTGGGACGTGGACATAATACAACAAATGGATATTTCCCCTATCATTTTTCAATACCCTAGCTATCTGCCAATACTACATCCCCCCCAAGGGGGCATTGTCATTGTGAGTGTTACTCTAGCAACTACCTTGGTTACTTATTAGCTGCCCTTCCAGGACTCTAGACCTGTGTATGCTTCCATGCCTTATGAGAATGGCATTGTTCTTTATAAGTAAGACCTCGAGACCTTGAACCAACATCACTCTGCCATATCAACCCCTCCAACATACATCTCCATTTAAGTTAAGTACCTTCCCTATTTCCTGCCGCTTGTATATCCAAGATGGCAGAGTCCACTTGGTTCCAATGCAACAAAAGAGCCCTTCATCGAATATTAAATGAAAAGCCAGAGCAGGAGCAAAGCAAGAGACTTCTTTCTCACTTGAACCCACCACAGCTCGATCGGGCTCCCCATCCAGCAACACCCAACGAGAATTCCTTTGGTGATGGGCAGAAGGCATAGGCAAGGAAGTTCACACGTTCATCTAGAGGTATCAAGTGGTGATATTTCTCCACGAACACATCCACTTCACCATTCAAGGCACCACAATGTATAGCTATATGTGAGCTGTAAGCACTGCTGTAGACACTGCTGTAGAGAAGCTGTGTATGTTCGTCATGCATGCACATCAGCATGATAAACTAGTGGAAATCAACAGCCCTGAACTCTCAATGATGGCCAAATAGTCTTGTAGTTGGGAGCTATGGCAAAGTTGGAAGAGGCTGCAACGAGATAACCAATAGTAATGACGATGGATATGATCATAAGATAAGGAGTATACGGGATATTGTTCGCAGTATAGTTATTAGGATCGATACCATCCGCAGTGCAAGATCTATGGAGTCTAAGCCACGCAGAGAGCGGTGCACGCAGTTACATTTGTGTTTCCCAAAGTAGAGCTATGTGATTACTAGAACACCTCACGAAATGTGCATACAGATGATCTAATATGAAGGCTCGGGAATACAAGGAGCAAAGCCCTCATATCATGAGAAGCCATACTCCTCGGCATCCACAAAGTTGGACTAACTCCTATAGCCCGAGATGAAGCTCTTGTAGCACGAATACCCAAACCACACCAGCTTTAAATGAATGCTTCTCAATGCTACTAGCCCGAATAGCAAGTCAAGCGTCCAGAAGCATGAACACACAGCGCATAGGTCAAGTGATAGACGCCACGCGGCAGCGAGAGATTTAGACTACGAAAGCAGTGTAGAGCGGCGAGGCAGCATGGAGATCAACAGAGGTCAACAGAGGTCAAATTAAAGGGTCTACAAAGGCAATCTTCAAATGTCGGCATTGACCAGGCAAGTTTGCATGAGCAGACGCCGGTAGTGGCCAGCGTGGCATGGCGGCCAACACGCAGCGTTCTAGAAGGCGACCTCGTGCATTGTTGACGTGGTGCATGCGAGTGTGCACAGAACACTCTCAAGACCCGGACGAGGCAACACAGACAGATTGCAACAAGCTGCAGATCATCAACAACGCAAAGCCAAAATGCAACACGCACGGAGTTTGCCCATGAGGCGGCTGCGAGGGCTCGACGCACAGTGATCAGTTCGTAGGATAGGGACGTCGACCACAAGATGAACTGAGGGTCATTCACGATGCGCACTGCATCATCCGCAAATAAATTCCATCGTAAGCGGTGGTGATGGGCGAAGACGAGGTTAGGTCCACTTCTCCATTTGCTCCGAGTATTTGTGCCCGTAAACTATTTCCAGCATGATGCTTCGAGGAATAGATGCTTAATATTCGGGGTCTCACAGAGATGGAAAATCATTTGGTTCATACGTACGAAGGAAGTTATGGAGAAATGACGAGAATGATGTAACAGGGGAATGAGCATCCATGATGCTGGAACAGATAGAATGTTTTTCGAGCAAAGGAACTACAAGTATCCTCCTTGGTTTCAAGGAATGGTGAGACACTCAAGGTCGTATCTTGAATCCCACAGCCTCATAAGGCGAGTCGTAGCACTTACCACACAATCGTTGGAGGGTGCCATAGTAAGGGGAGAGGAAGTGTAACCTACCTCCTACTCTGCATGTACGCATGCTACTTACGACAGTGTTCTGTGTAAGCCATCATCCGATCTTCAGATCATCGTTTTGAAGCTTGTGAAAGTAAGAGCGTCAATGTGTGCCTGGTGATGGTGACAACGATGATGGTGAATAGTGTCAGCTCATTTCCATGGAATGCCTTAGTGTCTTCTAGCTTGGCAGGCCTGGCAAGCCTGGGCCGAGAGCGGTACAGCCATCACGAGGCCCGTAACGAAGAAGCAGTCGTAGAAAAGGGGACTCCCGTAGAGAGCAATGGCAGCAGGAATAATACTTAGAGCTTGACAATTGATCTGTATTGTGGTGTCTGACTCGCTGGTGAGAAATAAGGGCTTCCTGTTGAGACAATGGACTCAAAAGAAGAGCTTCTAGAAGCACGCTTGATTAGCACGGAAGGAAATTATGGTGTGTTATGCCACAATGGCAGAGAGTGGAGGAGGGCTTGGCCGCTTGATGCATCGAATGGCTCGTGTTACGAGGTAGGCCCGTTGTGAGGAAGAGAGTGCAGTAGTGTGGCAGGATGAGGATCGACGACAGCCAAACAACACAGACAGACAGTGGTCATGGCAGAAGAGCGGTATTGCCCGTGAAAGTATGTAGCCCTTTCTTCTCCATACATCTGAAGCCATGACATGACGCCTTGTAGGGGTCGGGGCCAAAGGTTAAGGGTGTGGAAAGAGGGCTCAACTGGCGGTCTTTGAGCCCGCTATGAACGTATTGCGCATCAGTACTGTATGTGATCGCATCACAGATCACTACACAGTATGGGCGGCACGATGCACGATGCCCGAAGCTCTTGAACTTCATCACGGCTTATTCAGGTACAAAGCTTTTGCTTCGTGCGCACACTACTGCATCACTGGCAGGACTCTTTGCAGTTGGCAGTGAGGGCATATCGATCGATCATGTGCCTTCACACTCCCACAAAGTTTAGTCCTGAGAGCCGTCGAACGCCGAACACGGGAAAAGGCGTGTTGTATGTACTTATGAATTGTCCGTAGGTACTCCGAACTCTGCATGCTCCTTGACAGTAGTGCGAAGTAGCCACAGACCTTAGTGTGCTTGGGAGAGTGGAAGAGACATGAGAAACAATTGCAAAATGTAATGAGAACCAGCAGCGTGCGGTAGCGCAGTTCGCATATAGAACTACCGGGCAGGTGAGGTCAGTAGAGACACGATGCTTGTTGGAGATGCTGTACCTGAAAGGTCAAGTTTCGAATGGAAATGAAACATTTCTTCTAGAAGGTCTGAAAGTGCTTCTAGCGCTTCGGTCCTTGGTCCAGACACCCGACTTTCCGCAGCAGGATCAAGAGCATGAACACAATATGTGTTATGTAGAACCGCAGCAGAGGGAATACTTGTAGGTTTTCAGGGAATTGTCGATCTACTTTGTCTCTTTGCTCCGACTCGTCGTCAGACCGTGCCACACACACACCGTGCCAGAACAAAAGACATAATAGTGACATGCCAGACTGTCGGTCCGGTAGACCCTATCCATTTGGTGATACTTATGTGCCACTTTGTCCTCTGGTGCGCTGTGCTTCCCTCGCCTCGCTCGTGTCAGAGGCTGACTAAGCCACACGAATTTCAAACTCGCTCTTTTCGGCCTTCATCTATCCCGGGCGTCCAGCAAGAGTCAGGAAGATGCCACACTGGGGACGGAGCTCCGACTTGATAAAATGATGATCCGTGTTTCGTTCTGGTACCTGAAAATAGTTCCCACCCACGTCCGAGTCTTGTGAAGAGCCTTTGCGCTGGCGGTGAAGCTCTGTGTGCTTACTGCTTCGTTGGTGGTGCCGGGGCCCTAACGTCTCATCATTCTTGTGCAGACCCATGGAAGATCCTGCACTTCCTTGACTTGGCGGTCATGACGGTTATGCAGTCGCTCTAGACGGGATCGTCATGCCTGCGCGGAAAGCTCGTTTTCGGAAAAAGTAGAGCCATATTGGAGTACGGAGTAGAGTAGAGGACGTTCTCCGTTCGCGCGAAGTGAAAGCTCGGCACCGAAGAAGAACTAAAGGGGGGCTTGGGTGCCGATGAAACGCAGAATGGACTTTCTGAAAAGTGTTTTCCATAGATTGTCATGTCGACCACACACAGGCATGCTCGAGGAAGATCGAATGACCAGCATTTTCATATGTACAAGTACATGGCTCTCAGGCTGTCAGAGTCAGAACTTGGATCAATGGAAGGTTGAACGGCGTTCGAAGGGGTTTGAAAGCTTCGACGCGTCGAAGATGGAGAGACACTCGGGCCTCGAGTTGGTACGTAAGGTCTTTTCCTGCATGTCGCTTTTGAGGCTAAGGATGATTGCCGGGCATTTCCTACCTCGTTCTGGTGGTTCCAGGAGAGATAGAATGAAGCGGTACAGGGGTTCCACGTTCTCGATACTGCACTGTGAAGGACTACGGCTGTCATCTAGCTTCACCGTGAGCACAACCCCAAGGATGTCTGTGGGGGAAAGACGGCGTCTGAGTGCTAAAGTTCGACCAAGTTGCGTCCTGCGCTCAGTGTCTATTGTATGTACATATATACTTGTGTATTGTATTTATGTACATCAATATTGACCCTGTTGGTGCTCGAAAATTAGCTGAGATTCGAGTCTGGTGGCAGTGCCACAACTTGCTGTTGACATGGGAATACATATCATTTCTCCATACTCATGGATACTGTTCTGCTCACCTACACTTCCCCGTCCACTGCTAGTAATTCATGGCCCCAATTTGACAACGCATCTATACGTATTGTGCTTATGCATGAGACTTACGACTCGTGCAAGATCGTCGGAAGGAAGCGCTTCACACACCGAAAGCTAAATACGTAGATCCAGCTTTGCCTCTCATTAATGCTGTACCCTGACTCATGCCAATGGGAAGCAATCAAGTCATTAAACAGAAGGATGCTTTGTTGATCGTTCTGTCAGTGACGCACCACGAGTAGGAAGATGGTCGCCGTGGGCAAGGTATTCTAAGTGAGTTCTTGATCGATTGTTTCATCGTAGAGTATCTGAGAGCGTGGGGAGACTGACTCTCCATTTACATTGTGTATGCAGAATGACGGGGACTCAACTAACGTACAGGCGTGGCAGGGCATGCACTCGCACAGTGCAGTGATACTGCGGTAGGATGTTACGACGTTACGAGTGCTCCTCCAGGAGGTGCAATGCGAGTGAGACCGCAACATATTTCGTACATTGATCTCTCTGGTAGATTATCTGAGCATTTGGACACGCTGTTTGATTGGAGAAAATTGACGAGGGCCCAGCTTTGTGCACGTCTGTATTCTAGGGTGCGCTCTTGGTTGGATTTCTCGGGCTTTGAGGCTGATGGACAATGCCGTGCACGATCATCAAACTGGGGAATACAGTTGTACAAGTACTGGCCGCCCGTGACTATGCCATAGCTTTGACTTCATCTCACGGCGGAAGTCCAAGCTGCGCTGTCATCTCCAGATGTTCGGTATAGCACATATGAGCGAAGGCCACCGAAAGAGCGGTGCTACAGCATAACGTCAACACGCCATGATTGCCGGGGGCTCTCTGGTGTACACGGGGCAGGAGTCTCGCAAAGCTCAATCTTCCTGTCGCCATACGGTCGTCTGTTCTTCCAAAAACTAACGGTATCTTGAGTTTGGCCCTCTGTCGAACTCAGTAGCCGAACTCTGTTGAAGGCATTCTTTCCTACTGGTCCGCGGCGGTCGCCTTCATCTTGAGGATATCCATAATCCCAACGGCCGCGGCGCAATAGTTCTCGGTTTGATAATATTAATACCTGAAGTCAACCACGCGTTGGAAGGACAGCGAAAGTCAATTTTGACTTTGACCGGGTGTCCATGCTAGGTAGGTTATTGTCTCTCATGCTTTGGTGCAATTCGAGTGGAAGCTGGAGAACTGTACAACCAAACGCACGAAGCACGGTAACGCAATACCCTGACACGCGAGGACTCAGGACTCCAGAGAGTATCCATAAAATGGACGGTGTCGGTAACTACGAGCCATAGCTAAATTTTGAAGGCGGTTAGGTGATGATCCATTGGTGGCTCATGAAAGTTTCGTGGATGGGACATCGGCCATTCGGTGGCTCATCGGTTGAATCTCGTAGATTTTGGTTTTACTTACTTGATGAAATCGACTGTGTGTACATGAAGGCTCTTGTATTCTACGGAGTAATGCTGTAGAGACTCGGATCCGAATAGAATGGGTCCAGCACCAAAGCTGCATGCAAGAAGATAGAGAGACCGTATTGTTGGAAGGCTGTTGCAAGAGAGGTGGCCTTCAAGCTTGAGCCGCAACACAATGATCGACTTTTTATGATCCGAGCACAGCGCTATGAAGCAGATCCAGGAACTGACCACTGCGTAAAGAGCGCCCCCAAGATACTGTATGCGTGAACATGTACACATGTACAGAGGACAGAAAGCCCAGGCGGTACGCACTGATGAGCTGCCGAAGAAGAAGCCTGTTGAGCGTCGTTCTTCCAGTTACGGCTTTGGCACAGACCTTCAAGACATGGTGAAGCCCATCCTGCTACCGTATCCAGAAAAGTAACAATGACTCTGCATAGCTAGTCTCCTATTCAAGACCAACAGGAATGCTGGATTTGGTCAAAGAGGACAAGAAGATGCTGAGAGGGTCCCGGGGGGGGTGTGAATTGGTGGGAGCGGTCTGCTGTGAAGTGACATTGAAAAGCGACAAAAGCTTTCGGACATGGACCTCGAATGGGATGGTGGAAGAGTCTGAAATTGATAGCGCCATTGGATACAGAATTGCGATGAACACAGCACACTATGAAAAGCAGTTTGTGGCACTCCTAACATCCGAACAGAGAACACGGTGAATTGTGTAGAATTCGGGGTCGAGGAGGCGCTTTCCACAATGACCTGGTGGCTCTCGTATCATGGCATGGCATTGCACATCATGGCTCAGCATGGCTTTCGACGTGAGATACATATGCGGCAACTCGTTGGATTGGAAGCTTAAATGCATGTTGGAGAGGGCTTGACCTGCCAGCCAGCGGTGGCATGGTCGTCCCGTGGCGTGGTACAATGCGCGTTGACCTGCATCAGTCCGACGGTGTGCACAGTGATCAATGCCCAACCCAATGCTCATGAAATGCTTCCACCGATCTCAAATTCGGGATATTTTTTACTTTACCATGTTCTCGTGTGTACATACGTCGTAATCCATCCAGTACTAGATGGGGCACCTCGGGAGTGGGAGTGTACTGTATGACCGACGGTTGATCGGAACTTACCATCGGTAAAAAGGAGCGAGATTATGATGAAGACGAAGAGAAGATGAAGATGAAAATGAAAATGCTGCTAACAAAAACAGAGTGATTAGACAGAAGAGAGGAAGAGAGGAATAAGCCACCTACCTATGTCGTGCCATCCCAGCCGGGACGAATAGATTGAAGTCTTGGCTGGATACTTGTGAAGATTATGAAAGAGGTGGAGCAGTTTCAACAGCTACTATATCGACATCCATATGATGTTCATTTCCTCGAGTCCAAGATATGCCACTTACCTCCGTATGCTCACAGAGTAGGTAGTATTCATACAGCCAGGCTCGGTGAGATCCATAGCGCTTTTCGTGCTCAAGTGGTGAGATTGTGTGCACAAGGTAGAACATCACTTAGGAAACCCAGGGTCGTTTCTTGATGCAGCTCGGTGTCCAGTAGGTATGAAAGCAGTGAATATTCATGCTCATCCCCGAAACAAGCCCATATCCGGCAGCACGCCGCACTCCAAGTGAAGGTGAAAGTGAAAGTACTGGTGTCTGTCGAGAGTGTATGATACAGTACATGGAGTGCGGAGGAACAAGGCAGGGCTTCAATGGCGGTGATGGATGAGATTGGTTGCTCTGGAACGCCTTGATCGATTGATTGAATCATGCCGCTTCGTTTTGCTTGTTGATACCAGGAACAAATGGTGTATGTGTATCTGTAGACTGGGGGGGAGGTCGGCGGGGGCGTGCCACTGATGCATTCTGTGGGCAGTACCGCAGGCACGCACCACGCACTGTAATCTCTGCGTGGACTAGGGGGGATCAGTGATATCAGTGATTCTGAAGAGGCCCGCTTGAGTGTTTCGAAAGACAGATTGTACGGCCGCTAGAGCTTCACCAGAAGAAGGGAAGAAGCAAGAAGGGGGAGGGGGAGAAGGGGGAGGGGAGAGGGGAGAGGGGAGAGGGGAAGGGGGAAGGGGGAGAAGAGGTGCACTTGACTTTGAACTCGTGTGTGCTGTATGGTGGTGGCTGTTTGGTGACGGGCCACTACTTCGGAGGACAAGACGTACATAGTACTTAATCGGTAGTGTTATGAATGTTATAATTAGGTACGGTATGTATGCTCTGCCATCAGCCAACAATGGCATGGCATGGCATGGCACTTTTTAATTGTGGTGACGAGGTGGATAAGCCTCGTGATGGGGAAGGAGAGGAGTTTGTGGACGGCGAGTAAAGAAGGGGGCGAGAAGAAGGAGAGAAGATCACAGTGGGAGGGAAGAAAGACATAGGAGAAGAGAATTGCTCCTTTTCCATCCACTCGTGCGAAGACTATTCATAAGTTCACTTCATCCAACACGCCAAAAGCCACGGAGTAGAGTTCCTATTATGAGTTGTGGAGGATTGAAAAGACCGGACGAAGCAGTATGAAGATTAATATTGAAAGAGAATTGAATTCTACGCATATGGGATCGCTTGATTAATGATGCACATCATTCACACCCACCCGCATATTCACACAGTACAAAATATATTATATCTGAGTACGTTGAGTTCATGTGTAGGAGTGATTGATGGCGGCGAATGAATGAGATGTACACAAGAGAAGAGAGGAGATAAATAAAAGTATGTACATGAGTATAGAAATATAGAAATATAGAAATACACACACAATTTTAATGAAGAAATTGTTCTTATTTCGTACTCCTACTCCTACTCCTACTCCTACTCCATACGCATACCCATACCCATATCCATACCCATATCCATACCCATACCCATACCCACCCATGGAGTCACAGGCTGAAGCTAGAGTGAAGCACTCTGAAGCACAGCTCAACACTACTGAGTATTCCAGAAGACCCAAATCAGCCGGGGGGTGACCTTCTAGAAGAAAAGGGCACATCCCCACCAGCGACCCGCCCTTTATATACTGTAGGTCCTCTTGGGTTGAGGTTTGTAAGTAGTAGTGCACCGTGTAGACAGACTCGGAGGGATGTACTTGTGTGTAAGTAATAATATGTGTATGAGATGCAAGTGTGTACGTAGTATGTGTATGTAATATGTACTATGTACTATGTACAGTATGTGTTATTATGTATATATCTCTTCTCACCTTAACTATGTATTCATACCAAGAACGCCTCCCTCTCCCTTTCCCAGAATACTCCCAGAATACTCCTAGAATTCCTAGGATTTCTCCCAAATTATGCAGCAATTATCCCACTTGATTCCTTACAAAGCTACCTACCTTACGATGGCTCACAAACATCTCTGATGGAACGAACGGGGCTTGCTAATCCTACCTGCTATTGACTGCCTCCTCTCCGTTCTCCCTTTCATTACCCCTGCTCCCCTGTGCCCTGACTATGTACAAGTACTCTCGACTTGCTACTGAGTCCTAATGAGTCTACTAAGGTACTACTTAGACTGTTATTCACTCGACACAATCTATAACTGAGCACGTTCTTTCTCGTCGATCTAAGTCGAAGCCCTGACAAGTCGTAAGTCGTAAATACCCAACTACTGTGCTGTACCTAGCACTTGACGTTGACTCCCCCTCATTAGCGCATCTTTGAGGAAGTCCTCACCATCATATCCCCTCCCAAGCAAAACCCAAACTCCTGCCCCCCCCCCCCTCCCCCCCACGCCCTCTCCAAGATCTAAAAAAATTTAAGAGAAAAGCAAGCGACGCATCACAATTTCTCCTTGTGTACTTCCTCCGAGATTCAACAAACTCCTTGTCGATTCTCCCAAGTCGTTGTCTTCTGTGTTGATGCACAGTCAAGATATATCCTAGATATCATATCCCATTGCAACAGACGCCCACTCGTCTCTGCCTCACCACCTACCTAACTGTATTGACGTACCGACGCGCTTGATACTTACTTTTATCATCTCGCGTATTTTCCTCTCTCGGAATCTGCACCTGCACCTACACCTGATCCGCGTGTAACTCGAGGAGCCGACTTCAACGAGCCCCCCCCCCCCCGACGACCCTCAAGCATCATCGAGCGGTGTCTCTCAATGTGAGTTCATCTCAAGATGTGAAGTACATTGTTGAGCAGAGTCAGTCACTGACTAGCAAATCCACAGCCTTACCGACGATTGCGACTCGTGCCGTTCGTCCTTGCACTTTGAAACTACGAGTCTCGTATTCACGACTCGAGGTGCGTAGAAACGCGCAACATCTCGGGACACTGCAAAAGCAATCTCCTGCTTCATACCGGCCGAGCGACTCCTTGTCTACCTCCTACGACTTCCTCATTTCGCGCTCAATACAAGTCGATCTTCAATTTGTTACGGCCGACACGATAGCTTCTTCGAAACACGCAAGCACTCGATCCAATAGTGACTCTAGACTGTGTCTATGAAACAAGTACTCTAGAGTACTGTCTTCTTGCGCGTTCTTGTCGCGACATCTCCTCTTCCTAAAGGTAGGAAATTGAGACCGAGAAATCGACCAGGCACACTTTCACGAAACACCCTTCTGTACCGTGCGAACAGATCGATCATATAGCAATCATCATTGTTCATCACGCACTTCTTCGGTATCGAAATACTATTACACCTGCCTCCACGGTTTGTGTCATCAGTTTCAAGCAATAGAAGTATAATCAGGACACGACCGCTACAAGGACAAAAAGGCCTTATTGTTATATAATTTATTCTGATTTTGAGAGCATCTGGCGCATCAACTATTCCTCCTGAGCGCATTGTCGATATCAGCGAACTATCATCAGACGCAGAGTCCTGGTTCATTGGGCAGTCCGTGCATCAACCAACTCCCCCACGAAATCGCTCTGTGATCCTAGCTGGCGAACATCCTCAAAGAAGGCAACCTACGTTGATACGGATTCTCAAGAAGAAAGGTAAGCCTGTTCCTCCGGTCTCAAGAATCATCCCCTGGTCTTCACAATTTTGCTTTATCCGCCTCTATATATTGGCTTTTTTTCCACGCAATTGGCGGTGAACACAGAGATTTTGGCCACAAACTGACCCACCTTCGCGTCAAGCTGTTGCTAACACACCGCAACACAGACCACATAACTATCTATATCGACGAGACCCTTACATTTCTGGAAATCTTGATCTTCGTCTTTATAAATTCCCCAACCCCGCCAAATTTGAACGCAAATCGTTGCTTCAACTTTATCTGGATTATCCAACCCATATTCAGACCATCTCTGATCTAGTCGGACTGCAAGAAGCCTTCCGTCACACTAGCCGAAACATTGACGCAGAGTATCAAAGATACCAAGGCATTACATATTCGACCCAGAACACTGGACGAACACCTGATCCGAGCGCAGATACTGAAGGACTCCCTATAGTCTGACAGTCCCCCATCTGCGCGTGTTCGTGCACCTTTCTCCACAAGGTCGCGGAAGACAGTTATGGACATCACCAACATCCTCAACGACAAGCGAGGAGCAGCAGCAGCCGCAGCAGCAGCAGCAGCAAATTCAGGACACGAACAACACCTTCATCATCACCTGACCCCAGGTCACGCAATGTCAGAGACTGCATCCGATCGTGGCGGTTCTCCACACGATTCTGAGCACTCCAGATACTCAGTCCCAAGAATGGGAGTAAACCCAATGTCCGGCGTTCCAAACGGAATGCGATACCCATCTCCAACCGCCATGCAGAGCCCTATGCCTATGATGCACCAGGGTTACCGTATGGATAATGGTTTTGACAATGGCATGATGCAACAACAGCACCAGCACCAGCAACAACAACAACAGCAACAGCAACAGCAGCAAGAAAACCGCCCACCTGGACGAGTAGCAGGTGATGGCCAAGTTCAAAAGGCATTCCCATGTAGCTCATGTGGAAAGGGATTTGCCAGAAGAAGTGATCTAGCACGTCACGGTAAGTACTAACGCGTCTTCTCATCGAATCATTACTGATATTTTTTAGAACGTATTCACAGTGGTGTCAGACCTCACGTTTGTGATTACCCAGGGTGTGGCAAGCAGTTCATTCAAAGATCTGCCCTTACTGTACACGCACGTGTGCACACTGGCGAGAAGCCACATATGTGCGAGCGTTGTGGAAAGGTATGGCACCAAAAACACTGTAGTTTGGCTTTTCTCAATACTAACACCAATTTAGCCATTCAGTGATTCTAGTTCATTGGCCAGACATCGAAGAATCCACTCCGGAAAGCGTCCATACAAATGTCCATACGCGGATTGTCAGAAGACCTTCACTCGCCGAACCACTTTGACACGTCACCAAAATCATCACACTGGAACTGTCGAGGAGGCAGCCGCCGCCACTGCAGCTGCTTTGGCCGGAAGAAGTGGGAGTGTTCGAGGAGGTCGCCCTCGTTCTGATGGAGAGGGTAACTCTCAATACGGCTCTCCAATGTCAACACCATCTCCGAACCAGCGCAACATTTCCCTTTCGCCAAATTCGGAATTGGCGCCGTTGAATGGCATGCAGCGCCACCCTAACGAATACTCCTACATGTCCAACAGCTCTCTTCCCTCACATCTCCGCAACGATTATCACATGCCTCAACCTCAACCACCAACAACTATGCCAATGCAGCAGAACGGACACCAAATCATGCGTCCAACGTCGCATCCAAACGCGTATGGCCCACCACCTATCTTGGAACCACCCGCCAACATGGAGCAACGATCAGGAACTGGCAGTGCGAATGGTAGCCCACACATGGCCACTATGGGCTGGCAATCACCGTCGCATATGCCATCGCCACAACCAGGCAACAGCTACGTGTACCCAGACCCCGATCCATACGGACCAGGAGCTGCAATGGTCACACACATGTACTATCCAAACTCGCACCTCAGAAGACCGCAAAGCACTGAGCCAGATGCTTACGACCAAAAGCCAAGAATGAATGAGCTCTGGGCTGCGGCTCAGTAGGCTCGATTTGTTTGTAAAGGTCCGCAATATGAAAGAAGGACTCGCGTGTTTTTTTTTTGTTGTTGTTGTTGCTGCGTGTATATCAGATTATGCCATTTCCTTTTATCTGTCGCTCGATACCCTGTACTCTGTTGTCTCTTGTTCTTTTTCATGAGAGTCAACTGCGTCGGCATTATTGCTCTCTTTGGGGAGGAGGGACCCAGGAAAGCTGTCTATATCATACAACAACGCTCGGTGAGCCATGGCCTCCACCTTGACCTTGACCATGATCTGGCCCTGCTTTCTGGCTCTTGGACCCACTGGCCCCTGGCTTAGCCTTTACCTTGCTAGATCTCGGCTCGCTCTCGGCTCGTCTTGATGCTTTGAATTGGTGGGACATTTTATGTATGTGTGTGTGTGCTTTGTGCTGTGCTGTAGTGCTTGAAAGCGTTCTTGTTCCCTTTATTACAGCCTCATGTTTTCATTTGTTAAAGAGTCTCAGAATATAGAGTATGTGTGTGTATGCATGTGTTTAGGCGGTCTGTGTATGTGTGTGTATCATTGAATTCATTTTTCTTTTCCTCCGCGCGAGAGCAGGTGTTCAGCATAGTTGGCAGGCAGCGATTTGTGTATATTGCATGTTGAATTTGGGGTCTCTCGTTCCTCGTTTGTTCGTTCACCCGGTCTGTCTGTCTATGTGTGTTGGGACTTGGGCTTAAGCTTGAGCTTGAACTGAGCTTGGTTTGCATTCTGCTCTTGCTTTCAGCTCTTGCTCTTCCTCTCGCATGTACTGCTGCATCTCTGCGGGAGGCTTCGGGGGAACTTTGTCTGTATTTATAGTGGGGGAGTGGAAGTAGATGACTATTGCTATTCTTTGCTTCGATTGGCTTGGCCTGGCTTTGCTCTGCTTGCTTTCTGATGCTTTCTACCGGGCTTAATAATTAGTGATCGTCTATAGAATTCGATTTGTGTTCTTCTTTCCAGTCATGACAATGTATGCTTTTTCTCGTTGAAGGATTGAATGTTTTTCTTCTGGGGAGTTGGTGGAGGTCGGAGGGGTTGGAGACGACTGTGTTGGAGTCGGTAAGGATGGATGGGTCTTGATGGGCTTGCTGCTTTTGATGGATGGATGGTTCTAGCGTGTGCTGAGGTTGTGGATGGCTGTGCGGTTCTCATTCTCAATGATTATGGCTTTTAATGAATAAATGTGCAGCTTTATATCCAACCTCATGATCCCCTAATAGGTACATAGGCAGCTGGTCATGTCGAGCACGCCATACTGGGTATGCATATACCACGACGTCAATAATGGGGAGCTGCACAATGTGCTCATGCACGTGACTGTGGCTGGTGTACATAGTACAACATCTTCGCTTCTTCCACTGCTTCTCTGGTCCTGGTCCTGGTCCTGGTCCTGGTCCTGATCTCCTCTCCAACTCTTTCTGCTGCATGAATCGATGCAAGGCAAGGCAGGGCAAGGCTTGATGCCTTACTCCTGAGGTATTTGACTTGCCCTTACTTGTACCTTAGGTATTATCCTTACCTTGTCCTGTCCTTAGGTGGCTAGCTTGCTACATACTGCTGTACTACGTATGAATAGATAGGTAGGTACCTTTTCCCTTCTTCTTTTCTCTTGGTTGACGACTACTGACTAGGTAGTACCCAATACGGTCAATGATTGATTGATTAGTTGATCAGTTGATTAGGTGATCAGCTGATCAGCTGATTAGTCGTGGTCCTTGCCAAAGGTCGCCAATGATTCCGATGATTAGAATGTTCTGATGATTAGAAATCAAATCAAGCATTATCAACCCATGCCATACCATACCCGACCCCTCTCCTGCCCCTGTCCTGTCCTGTCCTGTCCTGTCCTGTCCTGTAAGGATACCGGATGCTTCCTTTACTTGACTTGACTTCATCATCGTCATTCGGCAGCCGTCAGTCACTTAATCAGCCTTGTCCGCCAGTTCCACTCATCCACTCATCCACTCATCCAGTCCAGTCCAGTCCCTCTTCACTCTTCTTCACTCTTCATCAGCTACCTCATTGTCTCTAGCACATCCGTCCGTTGCAGCTGCACCCACCCGCCATCCTTCACGATCACTAATCCTCTCCTCTTCCTCTTCCTCTTGCTCTCCTCTTGCCCTCTTCTCCCTTCCTCTCCCTCCCTCTTCCTACTATCCACTACTCACTACTCGCTACTCCCTACCAATTCACCTCGCATCCACCCGTAATGCCTGCATATATCTCCATTCATTGCTGGCGTTCTCCAGACATTCCACGCATTACAGGCATTACAGACCATATCCAAACACTTTGTTGATTAATCACCAACTCTTGCCAATCTCACCGTGTACAAAATATACAGCACAGTATACCATACTGTACAATTTTCAATACCCTTCACAAATGTTTACTTAATATAATCCGATCCTGGCCTCTTTCTGAATCGCTGCTCCATCTACCGCAAAACCCTCGCTTCCAGCTGTGCTGCCCGATCTCTCCCTCCTCCCCATATATACTTATCCACTCGAATCTTTTCCCTCGTTTTTCCTCTGTCCTCCAAGCTTTCCTCCCGTGTGACAATCCCTCCAGTTCGATACCACTGTGGTTGTGAGCATTCTTTGACTTGCATGTTCAAGGCTACGTTGCGAAGGATGACGAGGTTCAATATCGAGATTGTCAGTGACACGGTGTGTCCGTGGTGCTATGTGGGTAAAAAGAAGCTCGAGAAGGCAATTGAAGCCTGGAATCAGAAGGTGCCCGGCGATACCTTCAGCATCACTTGGAGGCCCTTCTATTTAAATCCAGACTCCCCCAAAGTTGGTATGCATCATCATCACTTTTCCTCGCCTGCCCATCATCACTTGCTTCTCAGGCATCTCTCGCTCTTGAACCTTGGAAGCTCTCCCATCCCCACCATCCGCAAAGCCCTGAGTTCCCTCCCTCTCTCATGTCCAGCCATAAAAGCAAGCCGAGCCGTCAACAGCACATAATCCACTCCAACCCTCCCCTCCCAAGCATCCTCCTCTTGCACCCATCACTGACACCCCCCAGGCGTCGACAAAACCAAACTCTACCAAGCCAAATTCGGCGTCGAGCGCACGGCAATGATCTTCGAGCGCCTCTCACAGACAGGCGCCCCGCTGGGCATCGACTTCAAGTACGGCGGCAAGACGGGCAACACGCGCACGTCGCACCGGCTGGTGCAGCTGGGCAAGAGCAAGTCGGCGGCCGTGCAGACGCGCGTCGTCGAAGAGCTGTTCGCCGCCTACTTTGAGCGCGAGCAGGACATCACCGACGTGGCCGTGCTGCGCGCCGCCGCCGTGCGCGCCGGCCTCGACGACCGCGAAGTCCAGGACTGCCTGGCTTCCGACTTGGGCGGCAAGGAGGTCGATGAGGAGGTCGCGAGGGCCAAGGCTCAGTTCATCTCCGGCGTGCCGAACTTTACTGTTCAGGGTCGCTTTGAGATCGGTGGTGCGCAAGACCCCGATGTGTTTTTGAAGGTCTTTGCGGACATTAAGGCTGCTGAGGTAGCGAGGGCTCGAGCTTGAATCTGGGTTTGAGAGCTTGTGCTGTGCTGGACTTGATGTGATCTTGTTCTGCTCGCCTCTTTTTTTTCCCCCTTTGTTGTTGCGGAGTTGTGTTTTGTTCATGTGTTGCCTTTAGCATTGCGGCATTATCTGGAGTTCTCTGTTTTTTTATTGTTTTTTTTTTTATGGTTTATGTCGAGCATGAAGTTTATGAATGTCCTATCATTTGTACGCAGGGATGTATGTTGTCATTTGAGCTGTATTTGTATCTCAGCTATGGAATTAGCAACTTCAATCATTCTTTGATGATGACCCTGCCCTGCAGTCCTTTTCCTGAACACCATCGCTAAACCAATTCAAAAAGTCCCCATTTCGTCCGATAAACCATGCAATTTTGCCCATCCCCATGCCCATCCCCACAACCGATACAAACATCCTGCTAGGTTCACAACTTAGTGTGAGAGTAATCCTTAAGAAGATGCTGCATGTGTAAATTAGTAACCTTTGATCCCGCCCTTGGTGCCCTCTTCTTCTTAGTCTTCGGCTTCGCCTCCGGCTTAATCCTCTTACTCGGGTCCTCGCTCGCCGGCTTCTGCCCGGCCTCCAATAACTTCGTAACGACATCGTCCGTGTCCGGCAACTTGATCTTCTCCCACATGATCCTGAATTCATCGTCGACACGGTGCACGAGGCTGGGATCATTCGCCCACACCATGCGCGCATGGTTATCCTTCTTCGTGCGCGTCACAAGCACCTTATGCTCGGCCTCGAGCTCATCGATAGCGGCCTCGCACGCCGGCCACCCATCCTTCAAGTCCTTCACCTGCACGCCCTGCGCATCGGCGCGGCGCTGCAGGTACGCAATCAGCTGCGTCTTCGTGCGCACGTCGATGACGGGCCGGTGCTTGAACTTTCCCGACCACCACGTCCACTCCTTGGCGCTCTCGTCCGGCACCCACTGCACGCGGTCATGCTTGCGCAGGATGGCCGCCAGCGTCTTCTTCTTGTCCTCCGGTACGTGCACCTGCGACAGGTACTCCAGGATCTCTTGGAACGTCTTCGCCTGGTCCTTCGCCTTCAGGTACTCCACGATGTACGTCACCTGCGTCAGCGAGTTCACGCCGTACCCGCTGTCCTGCGGCTGCGAGTACACCACGTTCTGCGCCGGCGCCGGTGCCGCCTCGCGCTTGCGCTTCGTCTCCTTCTCGTCTTTCTTCGACGTCGTGGACGTCGTTGAGGCGGCCGGCGAGGGCGCTGATGTTGCTTCGTGCAGGGTGCGTTTGTTGGCTACTTTGGACGACGCCGACATGACGTTGCTCTTGAAGGCATCGCGCGACTTCTCGAGGTAGGACGACATGGTGGAGGCGGGTTAAAGTGGTGTGTGGAGTGGTTGGGGAGTGGTCGTGGATCTGGTTGACGGGTGTTGAAGAGCTGGACGAGACGAGCTCAGGCCCTTTGCGCCAGAAATGATCAGGCAGCTGTTATGTGAGTTGGGTGTGTGCAGTGTAGGGCAGAGACTCAAGCCGTAGTCGTGGTATGGTCGTTGAGTACCCGTATGCACAATTTGCAGTGAAATATCAAGTATCTTGTTGAATCACAAAGACGGTGACCATTGAAGACGGGTGTTGAAGGTCCTTCAAGGCTGCCCGTTGATGATGGTTGTTCCCGTCTTCTTTGGCTGCGCTAAAGACCTCTCGCCAGCCTCGCCCTTTGGCGCTAGCGTCATTGTAACTAGCATCCCAGTCCGAATAGCTTTCTTTCATCAAGTGAACAGCTTCACCGCGAGCTTATATTACGCAGCTCAACGAGTCCTGCTCTGCTGGAGTTCGGAATCGTACTTGGGCAAGCTTCAGTGCGGAGGCTTCATCTTCAATCACCAATAGCAATTCTCTTGTTGTTGTTGTCGTCGTCGCAACTACCCACCTCGCGAACGCGATCTTTAAAACAACGGACCATATTCACTTCAATGAACACAACTGCAACGTCATAAGTCTCTTCGTAAAGAGCAGTCATCATCATGGCTACGAGTGTACTGGACCTCACGTACTTGTCACAGTACCTGAGCGTCCCCGAGCCTACCCTGACCATTGCTGTGGATGCTCCTACCACGGAACTAGTCAGGTCCATTCTCGAAGCCATCACGAACAAAGCGCGCGAACACGAGGAACTAAATGCTGACAAGATCCGCCTGGATATTGAGCTCGAAAATGCCGTTCGAACGTCAGAAACGCGCAGCCAGGGTCTGAAGAGCACGGTCGACAAAGCTCTCAAGGACGTGGAAGACTTGCGACAAAAGCTTAATACTGAAGGTAGGCACAAGGTGACAAAGAACGATCCTTTATATCTTACTAATACACCGTTCAGAGAACCAGCGCTCTGCTCTGGAAAGCGAGTTGCAAATACTCAAGTCTTCTTCATCGACATCTACCTCTGAAGTCGAAACCTTGCGCGCACGAATTTCATCACTTGAGGCCGCAAACCGCGATACTGTGGCCGTCCTTGAGACAAAGGCTACTGCCAACGATACCCTTTCCCAGGAATTGCAGAAGCAACACCAAAAGGGCCTCACTCTCAGCCAGCAAATCTCGACTCTTCAGCAAACGGTACAAACTGCGCAATCGGCTGCATCTAGTGCAAAATTCCGCGAACAGAGCCTGCAGCAAGAACTTGAACTTGCCAGAAGAAATAACGAATGGATCGAGAACGAGCTGAAGACGAAGAGTGCCGAGGCCTTGAAGTTCCGCAAAGAGAAGGGCACAAGAATTGCAGAGCTTCAACGCCAGAATGAGGAAATCACTTCTAGTCTGACTGCTGCTCAGCGTACTGAACAGATTCTGCGAACACGGCTGGATGAGGTGCAGAAGAAGGCCGAGGAGTCATTGTCCAAGATCCAGCAATTGCAGGAAGCTGCCGCCAAGACCGAAGAAGGCTTCAGACAGGAATTGGAGAGCGCGCATAGACTTGCTGATCTTCAGGCCCAACAGACTGAAACTCATCGTAATCGTCTTTACGAGGTTGAAGCATCTCTCGAGAAGGTCAAGGATGATGCTGCTGATGAGGTCGGACGTTGCAGACAGGAGGCTGAGGCTGAACGTCAGGAACGAGAGCTCGCAGAGAACAAGATTGCTGAGCTTGAAGCTGAGATTGATCGATTGGAGGCTGCCGCGATTGTACCAAATTACGCCGGATCTGCCCCGGGTACCCCAAGAGGACAAAACGGAAGAGCAGGGTCGCCAATATTTGGTACCCCTGGCTCTGCTCGTAGGACCAATATCACTGCAACGCAAGCTCTCAATGAGTTGTACAAGGTCAAGGGTGAGTTGACAACTGAGCGAAGACGTAACGATAAACTGGCTGCCGAGATGGACGAGATGATGCAGGGACTCGAAGCCAAACAACCAGAGATCGAGGAGCTTCAGAGCGAACATGAACGTCTGCAACAGGAAATGGTGGAGATGTCACGTTTCGTTGACGCGAGTGGTAAGGAGAGAGACCAGGCCAAGAAGGATGCCAGAAAGGCCCAGGCAGATGCCTCCACAGCGATTGCGGAGTCTAACATCTTGAGACAACAATTACGTGACCTCAGTCTCCAAGTCAAGATGCTTCTTTGCGATCTCGATGCTCGTGAGCGTGGCCTGGATAATCTCAGTGTGGAAGAGCGAACCCGTCTGGAAAGATTGGCTCGCGGTGAGATTAGCGAAGATGCTCTCGATGGCATGTCCGACACCGATCGTCTGATCAGCGAACGCCTCACAGTCTTTAGAAGTGTTAGCGAGCTCCAGGAAAAGAATCAGGAACTTCTCAGAGTCACGCGCCAGTTGGGAGCTCAAATGGAGAGCGAGGAGGCCCTCGCCGCTAAGTCTCAAGCCGCTAGGGACCACGAAGAAGTCCAGACCCTTCACAGTAAAATTGAGAATTACAAGGATGAGCTTCGATCAATGGTTACCCGCTCAGAGAGCTACATCAAGGAGAGGGATATGTTCCGTCGCATGCTTCAACATCGTGGCCAGCTTCCGGCCAACTCTGATCTGCAATCATTGTTTGGCCAGTCTGTGGATGGCCCCCAAACTGGAGTTCTCAATACCGTCGAAGGTAGCCCTAACGGCAAAGATAACGCTAACTACGCTGCTTTGCTTCGGGAGCTGCAAGGCCATTTCGATCAGTACCGCGAAGAGCAAGCTATTGATCGTCGTACCTTGAAGGAACAGTCTGAGAGACTCGCTTCTGAAAAGGGGTCATTGCAATCCGAAATCTCAAAGATCAGTAGCCAGCTGACTCTCGCTAATGAGCGTTACGAAATGCTGCACGCCAATTACACCATGTTGCAGAACGAGAACATTGAGCTCCAAAAGCGCTCGCAGATCCTTTCTGAAAGTGCTGCAAAGCAAGACTTGAAGACTCAGCAAGTTGCCGAAGATCTGATCGAGGCCAAGGGTCTCGTTGAAAGCATGCGGAACGAAAATGCCAACCTCAAGGCCGAGAAGAAACTGTGGAAGGACATTCAGGATCGTTTGAGCCAGGATAATGAGAATTTGATGAACGAGCGCAGCCGTCTCAACGGGCTTATCACTAGTCAACAAAATCTACAAAACGAGCGTGAGATGTCGGAATCTGAGACTAGAAGACGTCTTCAGACTCAGGTGGAATCTCTGGAGACCGAGTTGCATGCCACAAAACGACAACTCACGGATGAAGTGGAGGAGAATAAGAAGGCTCAGCTTCGTAAGGAATATGACTCTCAACAAACTCAGAAGAGAATCGATGACCTTGTGTCCAGCTTAGGCTCTGTTCGTGAGGAGCTTATCGCCGCAAAGACTACCCGCGACCATCTTCAAGCTAGGGTCGACGAATTGACCATTGAGCTCAAGAGTGCCGAGGAGAGAGTTGTGGTGTTACAACCAAGACCAACTGCTCGATCGGGAACTGCGGCAGAGGGTGCTATGGAGGTTACAAGCGCTGAGGATTCTATCACTCATGAACAGGAACTCGGTGTTGAGGTTTCGGAGCTCAAGAGAGATCTCGAGCTGGCGAAGGCAGAAATTGAGTCGGCTAAGAACCAAATGGAACAGTACCGAGCCATTAGCCAGTCTTCTGAGGAAGAGCTGCAGAGCATGAACGAGACGCAAGATCAGTACCGCGAAGAAATGGACAAGATCATCCAGGAGAAGGATGCTAAAATCAAGGAGTTGCAACAGAGAGTCGACGATATATCTGCTGAGCTCACAAATACTAACAACGAATTGACCATGTTGCGCAACAGCCAATCGGACGTTGCGCGACGAGTCGAGGAAGAAAAAGCAGTCCTGGAGTCCGAAATTGCTCGGCTTAAGGACGAGGATGAGCGTCATGCCACTGCTGCTCAATTCCATCAACAGGATCTTCGTGCTCAGGCTGAGATTGCCACAAAGGCGCAACAAGATTATGAGAATGAATTGGTCAAGCACGCCGAAGCTGCTAAACATCTGCAAAACCTCCGTGTCGAGTATAACCAACTAAAGTCAGAAACAGTCTCTCTTAAGACTGAGGCAGAGTCTGCCAAGGTAGCACTTAGCCAAAGTGAGAGCAGCTTCGAGGAGAGGAAGGGAAAATTCGAGCGCGAGCTCGCTGAGCTGCGGACGCGACGAGACGATATTGATGCTCAGAACAAACTCCTGCACAAGCAGCTCGAAAGTGTCAGTGCTCAGATCGCCGAATTGCAAAAGAACAAGGTTGTATTCAACGAGAATGGCGAACTGGAATCTACTGCAAATGGTGCTCCAGCGGACAGGACAAGCGAGGACTTGCGAGAGCTCGTCAAATATCTACGCCGTGAGAAGGAAATCGTTGACGTCCAGTACGATCTTTCTGTACAGGAGGGCAAGCGTCTGCGTCAACAGATGGAATACACGCAATCACAACTTGACGAAACTCGCCTCAAGCTTGATCAAGAACGTCGGGCTCAGGCTGATGGAAGCCGCAGTTCTATTGCCCACAAGGACTTGATGGAGAAATTGAATGAACTCAATCTCTTCCGCGAGAGCAGTATTACTCTTCGCAACGAGGCTCGCCAGGCTCAAGCTCAATTATCAGAGAAGACCACTCGTGTTGAGGAGCTTCTTGGCCAGATTCAACCCTTGGAGACTAAGATCAGAGAGTTGGAGAACGCTAGGGAAACCCAGGAGGGTGAGACTAAGTTGCTTCAAGAGGATCGTGATAGATGGCAAAAGCGAACTCAAGATATCCTCTCAAAGTACGACCGAATTGACCCAGCAGAGATGGAACAACTCAAGGAGTCATTGGCATCTCTTCAAACCGAGAGAGATGCATTGACCACTGAGCAACAGCCTCTGCAGGATAAGATTCAGGCTCTTGAGACTGAGAAGGCAACATGGGCTCAATCTCGCCAGAGACTTATCGATCAGTCAAAGGAGAAGGTCCGTAGCGTCAACCAGTCACTCAGAGAAAGGACCAGTGAGCGTGATTCTGCCATTCAGGAGAAGGAAGCTGCAGAACAGCAACTTACGTCCCTTCGTCAAGAATTGGAGACCACTATTCAGGAGAAGCAGGCCATTGAACAATTACTTTCGAATGCCAGGGAAGAAATGGAGTCTGCGAAGTCAGAGCGTGATCAAGCTCTTGCTAGTGCTTCACAACCAACAAGTGCACCTGTAGCTCAGATGTCGGGAACTGAAACTCAGAACAACAGCGCACTCGATCAGGAGCTTGCCAACATTCGACAAGAGCTTGCAACAGCGCAGAGTCAGAAGGCTGATGTAGAGACTCAGCTCAACACTGTCCGATCTGAGCTTTCTGCTGCTAAGGAGCAAATCGCAACTCCACAAGCCGAGTCACAGCAGCCCCAAACCAACGATGAGCAGATCGCCCGCCTGCAGCAAGAACTCGACTCCACGAAATCCGAACGCGATCAGGCTCTAGCAACCGCCAGTGAAGCCCAAGCTAAGCTTGATGCTGCTCCTAACGCACAAACGGAGAATGGCGTGGAGGATGGTCAAATCGATGAAGGGGGTTCTACTCTTTCTGATTCCGAGAGGAAGAGCTTGCAAGATCAAATCAATGCTGCCGAAGCAAGAGCTCACGAGGCAGAGGCCAAGGCGCGCCAAATCGAAGAGTCAATGGAGAGTACTCTGAAGGCTCGCTCTGATAAGATGAAGACTGCTTTGAATAAGAAGCTTGTTGAGTCGCGCGATGCCATGAAGGCAACACTGGAAGCTGAGTACAATACCAGACTCGAGCAGGACAAGCAGATTTGGCTGGCCGAAAACCAGACCAGTGCTGGCCCCCCTGCAACACCTGCAACACCTGCTACACCTGCCAAGCCTGCAGCTGCAACCCCAGCTCCTGCAGATGCGCCAGTGACCCCGTCCACAAGCCCAGACTTGACTGACCAGCAAGTTCGCGATCTGCTTGCTACTAACCCTACAATCAAGTCGATTCTTGCAAATAACCTCAAGAAGAAGCTGGAGGCTGAGACGCTGAAGGTGAAGGAGGAGCAAGAGAAGCTTCTCAATGAAAAGCTAGCTGAGGCGAACAGAAAGGCGGAGGAAGCAAAGGCTCAAGCTGTCACGATGGAAACCAAGAAGTCGGCTCTCAAGTTGAACATGGCCGATAATCGTGCAAAGTCTGCGGCTGCTAAGTTTGCTGTTGTAGAGACGGCGGCTAAGGAGACGCCACAGAAGCCGGTGGTAGAGGTTTGGGAGGTTGCTAAGAACGCAAAGCCAGTGATAGCTGCTCCTGCCGTCGTTGCTACTCCGGCTGCCCAGGTGGCTCCAGCTTCTACTCCAGCTGTCAACATGGCACCAAATCCTTTTGCGCCAGCTGCCAATGCTGCGCCAAATGCTGCCACAAGCAATGGTAAGCTTTCTGTTGGACAATTCACATAAATGTATGCTAACTAGTCTCTAGGAGTTACTCCACAGGCTCTGCATGCTGTGCCTGCTCAGAACCAAGGTCCAAGACCAATCACCCCTGCAATGGGTATTCCTCAGCCATTAGGGCATGCCCCAGCAGCTATGAACGGTACTCATGTGGCGCCCGGCCAAACTGGCATTCCATCCGTGAGTCTCTTTTTCCAAACTTCTCTGAATATGACTGACTCTCATAGCAGTTACCGTCACAGATCCTAAATGCAGGTCGTGGTACCGGTATCCCAATGCCCCGCGGTGGAGCATACCAAGCTCCTCGCGGACGCGGCATATCCAGCCTGCCACAACGCGGTGGTAACATGGGCCGCGGCCGAGGCGCGCCTATGCAAGGACAAGGGAGAGGAGGCATGAACGCTGGTGCGCAGAATTTCAGCCCGAACAACGGTAACAAGCGGCCACGAGAGGATAGTGTGGGAGGGCCACAGCAGGGTGGCAAGAGACCCAGGGGTGGAGGGCCTGCTAATTGATCGCTCGTCGTGGGGCTTTCATGTACATCATTGCTTTGCATTGCCGGTGAGGGGGTTCAGATTATTTTTGGGCGTTTGGAAAGGCAAGTTGGGCAGCTTACTACTTGCTTTGTTGTGTTGTTGGAATTTAGGGGTAAAAGAGCATACATACCATGTATAAGATTTGCTAGATGTTTCATGCTTTTGATGGCCTCTAACGTGCCTTCGCTCGTGCCTCTGTATAATCACCATCTAATTTAGGGTTACAATCTAGATTGTGTTGTTATTTATCACACTAGAAGTCAAGAGACGAGGAGCATGTTTCAATCGCTTTGGTACCAGTCACTGTATAGAGGGGTGAGCTCCACTATCTGCATGCTAGAGGGTGCCTCAGGGAAGCATTCGCTGTAAATGCTGGCATTTTCTTCTATGGTGAGAATAGAATCTGATACGAAGCTGGGAATGTACAACGTTGAATCTGTATGAGCTGGAGACAGTTCTGCCTCACGTAGTAGACTTGAAATCAACTTGCTGCTACCAAATTACAAATTTCATTTTGACTATGCCTGACCATTAATTGGCAACTTTCCCTCTGTCTTCTCAACATAATTCACTAAATCCTCAATAGTACAGACCTTAAGACCCCACTTCTTACCAAATGCCAGACATCCATCCCGTCTCATCATCCCAGATTCCTTTCTCCATGCCTGACCCGTGACCTCCTCTCCATCCTCCACGAGTTCCGAGATGGCCCCAACAAGCTCCTTACCCGCCAGCCTACAAAGCTCGACCGCCGCCTCAGTATGACCAATTCTCTCCCTAACGCCGCCGGCCTTCGCACTCAGCGGGAAGATATGCCCGGGTCGTCTGAAGTCCTTCTTCGAAGCCGTCTTGCTCGCCAGCATGCGCACGGCCAGCGCGCGGTCGTGGGCACTGATGCCCGTCGACACCTCGGGCGACTCGGCGTCGATGGAGATGGTGTAGGCCGTGCGATTGGGGTCCTGGTTGGCGACGACCATCTGCGGCAGGCCGAGCTCCTCGGTGCGCGGCGCGTACATCGGCGCGCAGATTATACCCGACGAGTAACGCACCATGAATGCCATCTTCTCCGTCGTCACATCCTCGGCCGCGATGATGAGGTCGCCCTCGTTCTCGCGTGATAGGTCGTCGAGCACGACTACGAACTCGCCCTTCTCTGCGCGGATGAGTCAGCTTTTGGCCCTCGGGGCTCGTGGGTGGGGAGCTTGGCCTTACTGAATGCCGCTATGGTGTCCTCTATGGAATCGAATTGGCTGGCTACTTCGGCGGTCGAAGGCATGGTTGTGGATGTGGGATTGGATTATTAATAATGGAAGTGGGATGACTCGAAATTTATTTTGCCCCGCTATTCGCCACTATTGTGAGAAGATAAACAGATTGAAGGGAGGCGTGTGAGACGGTATGTACAGAAGAAAAATCCAAGTGATTTCGAGAAATTTTTGCTTCAAGAGGGATTCCTAAAATGGTACAATGATGGATGATGATTATGTATGAAGTGGGAGAGAGAGCTTCGAGGCCCTACTCTAAGTATGAGGAGCGCTTTCGGGATTGTCTCGGTGCGGGACCTGCACTAGATGCGCCAGATGCACCGGGGCCCTTGGATGCTGCGTGCATTCTGTGTCTGCAGTTCGTCAGCCTTACTCAAGCAATATCAAAATTCAGCCAGTCCAGCCTGTGCATCAGGTAATCAAGTCTCAGAAATCAATAAGCAAACATTGACCATCCAGCAATCAACAACCAACTCCCCAATCCACTCTTCGCAACCTCGAATCCTCTCCCCGCCAGTCCAGGCAGCGACAGCAGCAGCGATGGCCTCAATGGCCTCAACAGCCTCACTGACGCCCCTCCGCCCAACCGCCATCCGCAACCTCGCCCTCCTCCTCCAACAAGCACCCCACACCACCAAGCCCCAATCGCGGCCCTCCTCAACCTCCCCTTCCTCCCCCTCGCCCTCAACGCCCCCAAAGCAATCCTCCGTCTCCCCAGACGAAGTCTCGCACTTCAACGCCCTAGCCTCAACCTGGTGGGACCCACACGGCTCCTCACGGCTCCTACACCTGATGAACCCACTACGCCACGACTTCATCCGGGCCTGCCACGCCTCGCAGCCGGACGCGCTGCCGGCCACCGCGCGCCTCACCTACCTGGACGTCGGGTGCGGCGGCGGCATCTTCGCGGAGAGCGCGGCGCGCATGGCGGGTGCGGCGCGCGTGACGGCCATCGATCCCAGTCCCGGGGTGCTGGATATCGCGCGGGGCCATGCGCGCCGCGACCCCGGGCTTGCGGGCAAGCTGAGCTATCTCAATACCAGTATCGAGGGGTTGGCGGTGCCCGGAGCGGGGGGTGAGCAGGTTGATGTTTTGAGCTGCTTCGAGGTCATTGAGCATGTTACGAAGCCCGCTGAGTTCCTGGATCTGTGCCTGCCGTTTGTGAAGCCCGGCGGGTGGGTTGTTATGAGTACGATTGCGCGCACGTGGACGAGTTGGTTTACTACCAAGGTCGTTGCGGAGGATGTCTTGGGGATTGTACCCAGGGGCACGCATGATTGGGAGAAGTATATCAACGAGCAGGAGCTGAGGGGGTATTTTCTGGGGGTTGGTGGGTTCAATAGCCCGAGGGTTATGGGCGTTGTTTATGTGCCTGGTGTGGGCTGGAGGGAGGTCAGGGGGAGCGAGAAGTGGGGGAACTATTTCTTTGGGATTCGAAAGGATCTTGAATGAGGATGAATTGCTCATTTCCCTCCAATATCAAGAGGTATAGTTGTTCTGGGACGTTCGACTGCTGAATATGCTTCAGTCGTTCAGGATACTTTGGTTGTTCAAAGAAGGTACAATTATTCTTGTCAGTTCAAGTTTTCAAGACGGTTCATTGATCCCAAGATCATCCATCTGAAAAGTAATCAGATGTCAAAAGCGTAGAGTTATTTAGGATGATCCAGTCATTTAAAAGCTCTGAATCATCTAGGATGCCAAAGTCCTCTTGGAATGTATAGATATTGAAGAGTACCGAGATATTCAGAAAAATACAAATACTGTTGAGCATCAAACTATCCAAGATACTCCAATTGCCTTCCTGAAATGTCTAGTTTTTATGTGAGCTCGACCAATTCAGTCAATCCAGCCATCCAAGACGACTCAGTAGATAGTCCAGCACACTTCACCGCAAATCCTCATTCATCCAAGAAAATCTTTTCCAACACCATATTCAACTGAACACGACGTCCAGCCCCTGGCTGCACGAATCGGATCACAAAACCCAAAGCAAATGTTCACACATCAAACCCTTCACAGCCAGTACGCACAGATCTCAAACCATAAGCAAGAAACCAAGTCTATAAACACTATTATTCTACACCTACACCCAACCATAAATCCAGTCCCAGACAGCAACTCCACCCAGCCCACAATTTAATGCCCAATTAAAAACTCCCTGAATGTAGGCGCGAAGCCAGGGTATAAATGCTAATGATTACGAGCGACCAACATCCACATATCGTACCCGAGTATTCTTATCCCTATCCCTATCCTTCCCCCTATCCCTCCCCCTTCCCTACCAATCAAAATGTGCCCAGAAGCAAGATACAACTACAAGCGTGCTAGAGAGCCAGCGAGGACGAGAAACAAGGACCGAAGCAGAGGCGCCCGACTGTCCGGTTTGGCTCGGAGTAGCGGTAGCAACGTAGACGCCGGTGAAAGTAGCGGTGGTAGTGGTAGTCGATACAGAGCCGGAGTCGGAGGTAGTGGAGCCCGACGTGGCGGTTGTAGACGTGGACGAGGAGCCGGACCAGTCTGATGAGGCGTCGTAGAGGACACCATTGATGATGGCGCCTTTGCCGTCGATGATCATATTCTTCTGGTCGTCGGTACACGTCTCCACGATATTGCGCAGATAGCAAGTGGCCTCTGGCGAGGAAGGCAGGCTATTGGTGTGCGTGGCATTGAGAGGGCCAGTGGTGTTGTACGCTGATGAGTCGATGTCCTCACCGGTCGAGAGACTCGTTCCCCCGATGATGCGCGCAAAGACTTGGAAGGCCGTTTCGGGCTGATAGGCGGGCACGGAGTGGCCTGCGTCGTATATTCGGCTGAAGGAGAGATTACCGTATTGACGTACTACACCGCCGATATACGAGGAGTTGACGATAATGGGCGCGTACCCTGCCGATGCAAATTGCGCCGAGTAATTCCCTTTTGCTCCACGGGCTATGGAGAGAGACACAGCTTCACCACCGAACCAATTACAGATGTAATCTCGATCACCGTAGATGAGACCGATGCGAATGCCCGAGTCGAGGAGGGTTGAGAGAGAAGGGATCCAGGCGTCTCTTTCATAGTCGCCGGTTGACTGGAAGGCCGATATTACTTGGTAATTGGTTTGGGTGAAGTTGACAGGCGACCCAATGGCTTGCAAAAAAGACGCGGTATTGACATACTCCAGGTAAGTACTTGGAGGGAAAGGATCCGGAAGGTAATGTGCGATATCATATACACTTCTCCCAGCATCGTTATATGGTTGCATTACGTTGGCCAAGCAGTAGTTATATGCATTTGAACAAGCTGAATTAGTCGCAGAATTTCCTCCGTTTCCGCTGGGGTCGTTGACTGCAACTGCCGTCCGACATTGATTAATGAGCGATTGACATCCACCAGTGCCATAAAAGCTTCCGTTGGCAAGTGAAGCTCTGGTTGGATTGATAGCAGTCAGTCCAAAGGTATTGTTGACCGCCATGACTGGGTAGTATGGCGCTTGGACGAGATCATCAACACAACCATTGACTATACCCAAAGACACTAACTTGATATCAAGTGTCGTATTCGCTGGAAGCTCTCCACTTGCTCGCAGTGCGTTCTGATTCTCCCACAGCGTCGCAAAGGCTGGACCATATTTCCCTCCATAGCTTTCCGCAAACAAGTTGATATTGACGATTGAAGAGTTGTTGCTTGCAGGACTAAATTCGGGAAAAGCACCAAGAAATCCTTGCAGCATATGCCAGATTGACATTGCAGCTATCGCCGTCGTATTGGCGGTAGCAGTAGTATTAAGAGAACTAAAAGTGCCGTTCATGAAAGTGTCTGCTGGCTGAGAGTTCGGCAGGGTCTGTGGAGGAGTATAAAGACTGGAGGTAAGCAAGTCAAGAGAGCCATTCGTGGGCAAATCATACGAGAAGCCGACCTGATTTGGCTGTACAGAGTCAGCATTGACTCTTGAAATTCTCATCTGCATCTTGCTATAACATACCTGATCGATATAGAGCATGTTACTGCCCCTATCCCATCCCCACTCCCTAGCCACGGTCTCGAATTGACCCAATGCCTTCTCCTGCACCTCGCAAGGCCCATTCTCCGTAAACAAGCCGATCATGGAACTGCTGCCTGGGCCGCCATTGATCCAGATGGTCAGCGTATCCGTCGGTTCCCTGGCGCCAATGAACCAAAAGAACGTGTTGGTGGCATAGTCGCCCGGTATATTGACCCAGCCGGTGTACTGCTGCTGCGAGGAAAAGACGGTTGTGCAGGCGCCGACGGGTGGGGATTTGTAGCTGATGGTGATGTTGCCATCGACGGGCGAGACGATGGTGGTGAGGGCGGAACGCGGCGGGGGATATTGAGCGAGTGTGGTTAAGGCGAGAAACGAAGTGACCAGGAGGGAATGCCACATGGTCGTTGGATCATGATGAGATGGAATGGGATGGGATGTGAGGTTGTAGATGTGGAAGAGGAAGAGGAGAGACTGTGTGTCGGCGGCAGAAATTGTGCGCGTGCGAGTGAGACTCGGCGGGTATAGGTGGTGGTGTTGTTGTTGTTGTGGTGTGCTTGCCTGTGCTGACAGGTACCAGAAGTTCACCCGCCTCCAGCTTGTCCGGTGGGTTTCAGTGCGCGCTCGGTGCTCGAGCCACTGTTTAAACTCAGAGCGAAGCTTGTCTTGTAAAGGATCTTATGTATTAGTAGTTCTGAGTATTACTCCGCATGTATCACTTGGGTATTTCATGAGTACTGCGTGCATATGAAGATCAAGATCATGTGAAAGTTCCGAGTCTGTGTCGATACATAACGTGGAGATTGATATTGATACTGTTGATATTGATACTGTTGATATTGATACTGTTGATATTGATACTGTTGACATTGATATTTGATGTAAATAGAATAGAAAGACAATCGTCTCGCATTCATCGGTTTCTTGGCTTTACCCCGTCTCCATTCATTCTATCTTGTTGACCGACTCAGGAATACACTGCTGCGTGATTGTTGGGAATTGTTATGTTGTGTTGTGTTGTGTTGTGTTTCGAGGCATTCCCGCGGGCGAGGGGATGCACGGCTGGCGGGAGAGGCTTCACAAGCGCAAGTCAAGTGGCCAGTCCCCTGGAACCCCCATGGCAGAATGGCAGAACATCGAGATGATGGGAGTTGAGGCGGATCTGCAGATATAGGTACAGAGATTTCAAAATATGATATAATTATTCTCCGTTATCATGATTTGCCTCCATGCTTCTCGTTCCAGATTTCACTTCACAAAATCAATTGTGACGAAAGGTTACCCACATCGCCTTGTCCATCCCCCACCAGAGACCCACATATCTACCTACTTACTTGTGGTAGTCCTTCACCTTCTCCATCTCGTCATAGCTACCCATGTAAATACCCGATCGATCGTGGATGTGTTCAGGAACAACCTCCATCATGCGGTCCATTTTCGAGTTCAATGCTTGTCCACCAGCTGTATTGACGTTAGCCAACCTAAAATATAGCGTTGGGTTAGTGATGATAACTTACCATTCTCAAAGACCATGGCCATAGGAGCGCACTCGTAGAGGATACGAAGCTTGCCCTTGGTGGTCTTTGAATCCGCTGGGTATGCGAAGATGCCTCCGTATAAGAGTGTTCGGTATGCATCTGCAACCATGGATCCGATGTATCGTGCACTGTATGGCTTTCCTTCCTTTCCATCGGCAGTCTTCGCCGGGTACTTCAAGCTCTCAAAGTACGCCTTAGTCTTTTCGTCCCAGTACATGGCATTTCCCTCGTTCACTGAGTAGATCGAGCGGCTCTTTGGAATTCTCATGTTGGGATGGGTGAGAATGAATTCTCCGAGTGCACTGTCCATGGTGAAGCCATCGACAGTACCGTCCTTCATGGTAATAACCAATTGCGCTGAAGCACCATACATGGTGAAACCAGCAGCAACCAACTCAGTACCTGGCTTGAGAAGGTCCTCCTTGGTACCTTTTGAGCCCTCTGGCAGCTTATGAATACCAAAGATCGTGCCGACAGAGACACCAGCATCAAGGTTGGAAGAACCATCGATTGGATCACATGCAACAGCATATCGTGCGCCTTCGTGTTCTGGGAAGAAGATTGCCTCCTCTTCTTCTTCGGAAACAAGGACGGCACACTTTCCGGACGAGCGCATAGCTGCGATGAAAAGGTCGTTGCCAATCACATCAAGCTTCTTTTGATCATCGCCGGTAGTATTCGATGATCCCGCAAGCCCGGTGAGGTTGATCAGGGTAGCTCGACGAATGTAATACGCAATCGATTTGAATGAGAATTGGAGAGCATGGCAAAGAAGGCTGTAGTCTTGAATCAGCACATGTCAGGTCAGATAGAGTGTGCATGATCTTACGTGAAATCTCCAGTTGCTTCCTTGTGTTTTACTTGTTCTTCCGTCAAGTATCTAGTGAGAGTAACAATATCGGTATTGATCTTCTCGGTGCTGCCGTTCATAGCCATGGTGAATGATGGTAAGTTGTATGGTAATTGGATATGGAGGGTTAATGGATGATAAAAAGTAAGGGTATTGGGGGTAAGAATTTGGGTGTTTGATTGACTGTATTGGACCTCGGGTGCAAGGAATTCGCCGGGAGGAGGTATCGGAATAGTGAAGGGGTAAAACAGGTAGGTAGTATTAGGATGATTGCGGCTAAGGGAGACTTTTTATCTTTTTATGTTCAAAGAGGAGTAGAAAGGTCGGGCAGGAAATGCGGAAGATATGAGGTTCTTATGAGACAGGAGAAGATACAAGAGAGGGGACGAGAATTATGGGGAAAAGAGGAATGGATAGTCATACCTCATCTCATCACATCACGTTCGTCACATCACAAGATCCGCAATAATTGTTCCTACAAACTAGTATGATATTACCTACTTACTGAGATGGCGACTGTACTACTACATGCGTACCTACTTAGGCGTTGGCTCAACTCAAGATGCCTGGGCCGATGATGGTATTATGCGGGGGCATTTGACTGGAGAGAGAGCTATCGCATCGACCCCGCGCTAATTGGCCATTGCGGGACAATGGAGAAGAACCATGTTCAAGAGAGGGAACGAGGATTTTCCGGCAATAGAGGAGCGCAGAGCAGAGCAATGCAATTCCATCCCTTTCGGGTTATCTTGATGCTTTTGGCGTTCTGTCGACACGATGGACATCTCGAGGAATCCCCCATGACCCCCAGCGATACACGGGGGATGTCGGAGGGCGTTGATGAGAAGCCATTACTGAGGTATTGACACGGAGACGTCTATGCGCTGCCTGACCTGGCAATGGTTGCCCTTCAGGACTACTGTGCTCCGACCTGACCTGACCTTGCTGCGTATCTAGAATATACTGGACCGGTCTTTCAAGCTGCTGCTTACGATATTTGCTTGAACTTGCTCCTTTTCGACGTCGACTCGAGCCTCTGCGGTACTGTACCTAGCATTTTAACTCAGCCAGAGTCGTGGGGATAGCTCAGCAGCTGTGAGACGTGACTCTGCTCGGCACACTTTCCTGCCACCCTGTCGATGTCGAGCCTCGTCTGTTGTTCATCGCCGAAAAGATGTTCCAGCCTCGGATATCATGTGTCAGCCGTTCCCTTATTGCAGACCTGAGGCTGACATGACATTCGTATCACGTGCTGTTCATCCGTATTATGTCATGTTTGCTCTCCCGCTTCGAGTTCCTGGTCCTTTCGCTTGCCGGTAGCGCGTACCCGCACACCATTGAAATTTCCTTCCGAACTTTGCTACTTCGAACTTCCAACATAAACCACCAAAGATAAAGATGTGATATTCTTCTGCAGAGCTGCACGCCGCAGCTTCAACATCAACCCGCAGTACTTGTACATCACCAGGTAAGCTATACTGCTACTTTCTTATCCTCCTGTTATGTGATGACAACTATACAACCGCAAACTAGAGTCTTTGATGCTACGGCAAATGTAACTCATTGTAACACGTCAGTCTGAACTACGTCGACTTGAAAATCTTTTCAATGCAAATTCTTCGTTGGAGCAAATGTACTAACATCGCTCTGCAGATTCATTGCCGTTGCATGATCAAAATTTGACTTGCGACTGGACCTTGATCTGGTTCTTCCACTTTCAATGGTAAGCTTTTATCTCTCATATTCGATGTATGCTGTGGAGAGTTGGTTGCAATGATTATCTTGTATGCTTACGCATGCTGGAAATTACCGACTGAGGCCGTTAAATCGGAGTTCGATGTCGACAAAAAAGGCTGATAAATGAGCTACCAACCTCCACACGCGTTATTTTTGATCAAATTCTTTTATGGTCAAGATCTTAGCTAACAACCTGTGAAGTAGTATGATCACAACCTTCATTGGTCTTTTCAAAGGTACATACAACTCTGATACCACCGTCGCTCGATATTATTATGATGATACGGCACTGGGCTCCGACAGTACCTCAAAGAGGACTGGTTTATGATCAGGAGATGCCAATTTGCGTCAGGCCTAGAAAACCTCGACCACTGAACAAAGTTTCAATCGAGCCTCGATTTACAAAGAGATTGTTGTCAGTACATATGCTGATTCTCTCAAAGTTAGCTTGATCTTGGTATATCCTTAACAACTTGCTTTCGGCACCTATGGTAGGCCACAAAAAATTTCTTTCTCAATTCCTACTTTTTATGATGAGCAATTTTAGATGACGAGTCTGATTTTGATGACGACACAATCAAATTTAAACCATTCATGCCTTTCTGATCTTTTGATACAATCAAGATTTTTCTTCATTTGTGAAAGCTGGCATGTGCTAACGTTGCTTTCGTAGATGCTTTCTTCGAATCATTTCTAGTTACGTTCCCACCGGAATTTCAATTAAAACCTTGGATTTTCGGTTTTTAGCCATCTGGGACTGATGGACCCTCAATGGTAAGCTTTTCTCTTTCTGCTTTCCTATCAAGGACATTATGATGATCTAGAACGACAAATGACAAGCATATGTCCAAGCTTCGCGCAACGACGAGACTTTCTTGACTGAATGTTCATCTATCAACTTGCCGTTGCTGTCTTAAAAGTGACATTGACTAATTTAAGCTACAGTGATCTTCCAATTTGCTCAAGTTCATATTCTAGTGGCATTGGCCCAGCAGGATACAATCCTCATGGTAAGCCTACTAAATTTCTTCTACTTCATCTATCTACACTCATTATGATGTTTACGCACTACGGTGCATCTCACGATGGTCTTCATAGTCACACGTTGAACAATGACCGACAGCACCTTGGACACAAGGTTTATTCTGATATTGTCTTCAAATTTCAATTTTATACTGATAATATATTTTGGACATGTTGCTAATTTGATGCAATTAGATTTAGGTAAGAGCAATGCTTCGAGAACTTGATCTCTCATTGGAAGCTCCGACTTGATCGGGGTTCTGAAGATGGATTTGACAAAGAAAGAGTAGTCTTGTACGCATGGTTGTTGATTGTATTTTGAATCTTTTGAGAAGCATTTTTCTGGACAGCATAGCTACCTACGAAACTCGACAGGACTAATTTATACATATGTTTTTTTCACTAAGTCGCTCGGTGCATGATGCACATTGAAATGCAACATACGCCGAAGTCCATGATAAAAATTCAACTTCATGGCCAACACAACACATGTAATTCTCACACTTTTGAAAACCCCACACAACCTCTCCATTCCCAACGAGCAAACTTACAAAAAAATTACAAAAGTCGCCCCAAAACCCCAACCATCACAACTCCATCCAACCCTCAATCCACATCACCATGAAAAAGAGAGAAAAACCCCCTCTCCCCGAAATTTTCCAAATCACCCCTCACAATTTACATCATCTCGAGCTCGCCTTCCCCTCTCGTTGGCTCGCCTGCCCAGCCGACAACGAGTGATAAACGGCCGGAAAAGGCTGCCGGCAAAAAAAGAAAAATGGGAAAAAATAATGGCGGCTTGTGAAAGCGACCATTGTGTGTCTGAACGACCCAGGGAAGATTCGAACTCCCAATCTCCAGAGGATTTGGATTCGGTGGACCGAAATCTGGCGCCTTAACCATTAGGCCACTAGGCCTGCTCGATGAAGCAAGTTTGGGTTATTGGGGGCTATGTAGCGTGGTGCTTTTTGTGGGGTTTGGGTTCGGGGTGGGCGTTCCTGGTACTGGGTTTGAAAGATGAGAGGGGATGGATTTGAGGTTTGGATTTTGTATTTTGTATTCTGATATTCTGATATACGGTTTTGCAAGAGCTTGATTTCGGAGGTTGGATCCTACAACTTGGGGAAGAAGACGGGTGTGTTCTTCTTCCACTCCTGATAATCCTTTCGCTCGCCATACTTCTTGTCATACTTAGTCTCGCTCAACGGAATCCCGCTCACCTTGAACAGCAGAAACGTCACGAAAGCCGGGCTCACTCCCGCCATCGCCAGCGCCAGCACACGTCCATACCCCGTGCCGGCAAGACCCATACCCAACTGTCCGACGTTGCTCGCCAACACGCCCGCCGACGCAATCGCAATGCCCGTCCACAGCGTGCTCTCGCCGAAGTAATTCGGGTGCCGGCTCTTGCTCCACAGGCCCCGCGTCAGGAAGTCCTCGTCGTGCTCCTTGCGCTTCTTCGATTGCACCCACGCGTTCTTCTGCCGGTCAGCGGTAATCTCGAATCCCAGCCCGCCTACGAACAGAGCGAGTCCTGCGATATCCGTGAGGCCGAGAGTCGGTAGTGTTGCGAGCAGGGCGTGCGGGATGGAGTTCAGTGCCAGCACGGGCATTAGGCACAGCGAGACCCAGGTTGCTTGGGCCATGAAGGCGCCGAAGAATTTGGGTGGCGATTTCTTGATCTCGTCGAAGCGAGAGTCATGGCCGTCGGCGAGGATTCGTTGGAAGAGGTAGGTTCCCACTGCGTTTGTCAGTGTGTCGTGAACTTGCTGAGGGACAACAATACGTACATCTAGTCGCCCAAATCGAAACGGCTGCGCTGAGTACTACTTGTCTCCAATTCAGACCATTTGGCCCACCAGTACCCGTGAATGCTGCAAGTAGACTTGGGAACTTGGGGAGAACTGAGTTGGTGGCTGCGGCGGCTGCTCGAGCTCGAAGAGTGGGCAGATAGAGGGAGAGCGCAGTTACAGAGAGATAGGTTAGGGAGCCGGAGAGGTCGTAAAAGCGTTCTGATTGTGTGAGAATCGAAGGGATTGCTACGGCTGCTTGAACCCCGAATGCAGCGGCCACAGATGGGACGAGGGTGCGGAGAAAGGGATTGCGGAAATTCGTGAGATGCAGGACAGAAGTGAGGAGTGACATTTTGAGGTTGGGCTTGACAAGACGTCAAGAGATTGGGATTTTGAATTGGTATTTTGAAATTGGAATCAGCCTTTTGGAAAGAAACCAAGATGACGATATCTGTTCAATCTGGGTACTCGAAAGATTATCTGCTCTCTCGATCATTGAATCTCTGTTGTGAAATATCGAGCTGATGATATACGGGAACTCTTGACTGTCACAAGCTTGAGCTTGTCAGCCTTGCATGACGACATTATGCGGGTGATGAACGAAGCAGTTCTAGTTCTAGTTCTCGACGGGCAACGGAGCTTCTTGGTCTCCGACATCTCTCGAACACACGAAGGAGTCCTGCAATCATTGATCATTGATCAAGTGCTCTGAAATGGAGGCTTTTATCTTGCGGATGGGCATCGTGAGAATATCGTGTAGAATCGAGGATTATGACTATGCGGTCCGCGCCCAGCGTGGAATACCTCACGTTGATAAGGTAGCTAAGTGCTTGAGTAAGGCATTGACTGGTGAGTACATCATGACATCGGCCATCAACTTCCCCTGCTCAAAAGCGACTACTTTTCACAATGCGCAAGACAAAATCGGTGTCAACAGTCACGATTGTGCCCAATGTCTGAGTCAAAGATCACCAGATGCCTCAACCTCTTTTCACTTTAACTTTCCTTGACTTTGATTGACTTTGATTGACTTTGGCTTTGTCTCTTGGTCTCTTGGTCTCTTGGTCTCTATCGACGAAGCAGGTTATTGTTGCCGCATCTCATTTGTACTCTGCAAGAGAAAGATACCACTTTGATTGCTTCATGCAAAGATATGTTTTTTCTTCGTCGTCTCATGAAGATCATCGACCAGGACAGGGGATTCGTGAGGTCCCGGCACGTCCGAGTTATCTTTACAGTAGCAAATCTCGCTCCCCCTAACTTCACTTGACGAGGTGAACGTGAACGTGAACATGAACATGAACATGAACATCAACATCAACATCAACATCAACATGGATATGAACATGAAGCTGTTCTATGAATACTGCTCATGATCAGATCTTCAACGTTACAACGTGCCATTTTCGTTTTACCCCAGAAGATATCAAGTGCCCGAGATGGGATGGCCCAACTCTGCCCTCGGAATTACCCCCTAACACCAGTGAAAGAGTCTCATGCAAAGACCCATAAGCCACAAAACCTTCGTACTGTTGCACTAATTGCGCAACAGCTGTCATAACCTCGTAACGATTAACAACTGAGACTGAGACTGAGACTCGAACTGGAACTGGAACTGAGACCTGACGACGTAATGCGCTGAGCTTCCAGAAGGAAAAGAAAGAAGAGAACAACAGAAAAAAGAGTGATCTCATCTCATCCGCTACCCATGTTTCTTTTTGTTATGTTTAAAATTTGAAGCTGTCGATGCTCAGATCATTCAGCCCAAGATATCCACCGCTGCTGCCATAGGAGAAGGAGAAGGGAATAATAGCCAAGGCTAATTAGTTACCCACGAACTCTCCTTTATCACTCTGTTGCCGGGGTGAGTAGGTACTTTATTACTTCACCACAATTATTATAACATCCTATGTTTCTTTTCTGCTTTAAAATGCCCGCGTCTTGCCCAAAGTGAATTCTCGACTTTGTGTTTTGTTTTGTCTGGTCATGTCATTTGCGCCCGATTTCTACTCCTTCTCTCACTCCCAGCCACCGAGCTGAAACGACAACAGCCTTGTCTGAAGTCCGTCTCTTCACCATCAACCAGCATTATTATAAGCCACGACCGAGGCTCATTCCCATTTTTTCCTGCATCGCGACGCGCGACACCAACAATGGCACTCGAAGCCAAAATCGTCGTCCTCGGCGCCATGGGCGCAGGCAAGACGAGCCTTGTCAATCGCTACGTCAAGGCAGCCTTCAATCCCGCTAATACTACCTCCACCGTCGGCGCATCATTCCTCACAAAGCGCGTCGTCGACTCCGATACAGATACCACGGTCCGTCTGCAGATATGGGATACCGCCGGCCAGGAGCGCTTCCGGAGTATATCGCGACTCTACTATCGCGGAGCGAACGCCTGCATTCTTTGCTACGACATCACGTCCGAGGCGTCCTTTGTGGAAATGGGCGTCTGGCTCTCCGAACTGAAGAAGAATCTTCCGGCGGATATTATATTACACATTGTGGGCACCAAGGCGGATGTCGTCACGCGCTATCCAGAGAGCAGAAAAGTGCCCTTCGAAAGATGCATAGCCTACGTCGCCGATCATCTCTTCCCAGCACTGAGCAGCACTCCACCTCCGACTGCCACGCCCGGCACCATGGTAGGCAGCGGCGACTCGCGAACCTACACAAGCTACTTCGGGAGCATGGACGGCGTGCGGAGCCCAGGCAGCAAGCGGTCCAGCGGTTTCTGGGGGCAGGACGTGGGCTGGGACTGCTGTCACGAGATATCAGCTGAGTCGGGCGAGGGCGTCGAAGAGGTATTCCGGGTCATCACACGCAAACTTGTCGACCAGGCGCGCAGCAAGCTCGAGAAGGAACGGCAGGAGGAGTTGAGCGGTGAGCCGGGCGAGGAGGGAGATTATTTCGGTCAGAGAAGACCTGTGGGCAGCTTCAAGTCTGCCAGGGATAGAAGGAGTTGGTTCGGCGTGCCCAGTGGCTTTGCCAGCCCGGCTGTGGAGATCGATCAGCCGCGAGATACACGAGAGGGCGAGGCGAAGGCGGCGGGTAAATGCTGCTAGAATTTGAGCGCTAGACTGAAGGACCATATGGGCGTGTAGGAGATTACATCGGGGTCGACATCTGGGAGATGAGTTTTTGTTGATACCCTTGGGCTTGGAGTTGTGGGGTTTTCGCGGCATAAAGAAGCATTACATTACGGCCTTTGAGAGTTTGTTGCATTTCCGCGGAGTTTTGCTTGCAACTCTCTTCACTCTCGTGTTTTTGCTTCATTCTTTTTGGGCGGGGATTGTGCTTTCTGTTTTATTATGTTTGGTTTGATTTGGTTTGAGCGCACATTTTGTTTATTCTTCGGGTTAATCTAGCGCAGCATTTGAAGTCACGAATCATGTGTGGATTTCGGCATAGCTTGCAAGATACATAGTACAGTAACGGCGTTCAGAAACACTCTCTTCTTTTTCTCATTTGTACGGATGCGGAATATTATCACCTGTCTTTTCTGCTAGCTCTGGTTGTTCGAATCACATCACTTGGACATCGAGAATTCTTGACCTACGATATGAATGTTGTGAGCAGGTCTGTTGATTCACCCATTTGGTCTAGATATCTTACTTACATTTCCCCGATTATTGACAATTGTTCTTCATGACTGAAGAACAATTTTCCTATATATTCATTTATGTTTATTCCGCCCATGCATTATTCACCGCCAATAATGCATTACTATGAGTGTCGCCTTGGATGCTGCAGTCATTTATTACCAGCTTGTTTCCACTCGTTCAAATACTTCGCCTGTGGTTGGCTGTTGGCCTGTCTGTTCGGCCAGGTCTTCCGCTTCTCCACACTTTGGTGCACTCTAAGTACCACACATCTTGCTGATCGAGCTTCCGTATCCCCGCCTCGAACGATTAATCGCCTTCCAGAAGTTCCAGCACCTTCAGAGAGTCATTCCATTCTCCTAAGTATGGATATTCACAGATTGTGTTGTAGGTTGACTTCAAGACCTTATCAAGCTTTACGTCTCTCTATTAATCTCAGCATTAGAACATCGTAGATGTTGATAGAGGCGCTTCTCTCTCGTCCTTACTTATGCCGATACCCGAGTCATAGTATGAATACATAGCTCCAAGACCATGGCCGTGGGGTCTTGCATCTGCGGAGACCCTCGGCATTTACAGGAAGTGAAATGCCATGGCCTGTCGAGAAGTGGCACTACCACAACACCACGTCTACTTGTACATATCAAGTCGCCCATTCAGAATTTGTGTATTTCTAGTCAACCGTCTTCGCGCCCATCATATCATAGACTTCCCCAGCCTATAGCGTATCTCGCCCCAGCATTTTTTTTTTGTCATCATAGACTTTCTAGACCTCTTCCAACGCCCTCCTTGTTTAGCTGCGAGTCTTACGCTATCGACTCTGTCTCTATTTATCATATCACTATCCCAGTATTCTGTACTTCTTTACTTTCTGAATTAGCAACTTTAGAACCGAACCATAGACAAAATGGGTCTTACAGGTCAAGAAATTGCAAAGCACAACTCGCGAGAGTCATGCTGGGTGATTGTTCATGGAAAGGTAAAGCCCAACCTCGTCTCCTTGCCACCAGTCTTTCTCTAATGCTCTAGCAGGCATACGATGTCACTGAGTTCCTTCCCGAGCATCCAGGTGGTCCCAAGATCATCCTGAAGTATGCGGGCAAGGATGCCACCGAAGAGTATGAGCCCATCCATCCACCCGACACCCTCGACAAATATCTTGACAAGTCAAAGCACCTGGGAGAGGTTGATATGGGCACTGTGGAAAAGGAGACGAAGGAGGACGATCCTGAGGAACAGGCGAGACAAGAACGCATCAAGCAGATGCCCATCTTGGAACAATGCTACAACCTTATGGATTTCGAGGCCGTAGCCAGAACGGTTATGAAGAAGACCGCCTGGGGTTATTACTCGAGTGGCGCTGACGATGAGATTACCATGAGAGAGAACCATTCCGCATTCCACAAGTGTTGGTTCAGGCCAAAGATCTGTAAGTAGATGCTCAGCGGTCTTATCAACAGTTCTAATTGATTATAGTGGTCGATGTTGAGAAAATTGATTTCACAACTACAATGCTTGGCACAAAAGTCGATATTCCATTCTATGTAACGGCCACAGCCCTTGGAAAGCTGGGAAATCCCGAAGGAGAAGTAGTTCTCACGCGCGCAGCTAAGAAGCACAATGTTGTACAGATGATCCCAACCCTAGCCTCCTGCTCCTTCGACGAGATCATGGACGCAGCCGAGGGTGACCAAGTACAATGGCTACAACTATACGTGAACAAGGACCGCGCCATAACCAAGAAGATCATCGAGCACGCCGAGAAGCGCGGCTGCAAAGGGCTCTTCATAACAGTTGACGCGCCACAACTCGGACGCCGCGAGAAGGACATGCGCTCAAAGTTCACCGACGTAGGCTCGAACGTGCAGTCGACATCCGGGCAGTCAACCGACAACTCGCAGGGCGCCGCGCGGGCCATTTCGAGCTTCATCGACCCCTCGCTCTCCTGGAAGGACATCCCGTGGTTTATGGGCGTCACCAAAATGCCCATCATCCTCAAGGGCGTGCAGCGCGTCGAGGACGTCATCCGCGCCGTCGAGATCGGCGTGCAGGGCGTCGTGCTCTCCAACCACGGCGGTCGCCAGCTCGACTTTGCGCGCTCTGGCCTCGAGGTCTTGGCCGAGGTCATGCCTGTGCTGCGTGAGCGCGGCTGGGAGAACCGTATTGAGATCTTCATCGATGGGGGCGTGCGTCGCGCCACGGATATCATCAAGGCGTTGTGTCTGGGCGCCAAGGGCGTGGGTATTGGAAGGCCCTTCTTGTATGCTATGAGTGCGTATGGGCTTCCCGGTGTGGATCGTGCCATGCAGTTGCTCAAGGACGAGATGGAGATGAATATGCGGTTGATTGGGTGCTCGAGTGTGGACCAGCTTAACCCGACGCTTATCGATGCCAGGGGCTTGGTGGGTGGTCATACGCAGACTGTGCCTGTTGATAGTCTCGGCCAGGCGGTTTACGATCCGCTTGTTCATCCTAATCCAAGAGAGAAGGCAAAGTTGTAGATGTTTTTGATGACTTGGATACGAGGAGACGTCTATGTATAATGATAGGTTTGAAGCAAGATGCCGATTTGTTTTGAGTGGTGTGTTTACCAAGCTTGTTTTGTGTGATTTCAAGTGTAGAAATCGAGATGATTCATCGCCCGACTCAACGGAAACTCTGTGACGACTAGCAATACCATGCCCAACGGTTTCCTACACAGTCGCGCAGCCGACTGGGCTCCGTACCGCAGTACATTGTATGTATCAAGATCTATTATGCCGATCGCGACCCATCAACTTCCAGCATCTACAGCACAAACCGTCCTCGCCATGATCTACGTTCCGATCAACCCAGCAGACTCTATTATTCCCTAGCACCATCGTGTAATCTCGTTGTTATTTCCCCTGCATTGTCATCATCTGTATCTTCGTCATCGCTATGCTAGATATACATAATGGTTACTTTGTGTTGCTTGCCTTCCACGCCCTTCATCATAGTCTGGAACAAGAGTTTCCTGGTACATCTGATTGGCAATAGTAGAACGCTGCAGATACAATTTATAGTGTGCAAGATTCTTCTTGGTCTGGCTTCAACATGCCTTATATAGCTATAGCACTCTACATTAAGCTCAAGTGTAAAGGTTGATAATCTACCCTATTCTGGTCGGCTTATTGGAAACTCAGATACACATTGCTTTCACCACTCATCCTAAGCAAGAAGCAAGTTCCTAGAAGAGCTAAGTATTCTGGATTAAAGCATTATATAAAAGGAATATAAAGATTAACCCAAGTTAAGGTCATCATTAAATTAGTACATGCCAACGCCCTGGATGATACATCATTCCTGAAGTCTTCATCCACAAGGAGCCAATGCAGAACATAAGCCGTTATTACATCATACCCATCCCCTTTCCCACATTATGCGTAAACATGAACAAACGTAACGCAAGTCACAATCTCGACTCAACCCTTCTCACAGTCTCGAATCTCCCTTTCTAGCATCCCACACATCCCCAACCTCCAACTCCACGACTCCAGGCTTGTGGATCCCCACACACCAGAGGAAGTAATCCTCCACGGCCAACAGATTAAGCAACACATCATTCGCAAACCACGCAATGCAGCAGACCACCGTTCCAGCCACGGCATCGAGTATGAAATGATTGGCGGTAGCTATTATGGCGATGAGGATGGTAAGCGGATAGGCCGCTCCGACAACCACACACAACATTCTCTTCGGGGACGGCAGCGGGATTTGCAGTGCAAGACGCAGATGTGCGTTGTTCAAGAAGGGGATTCTGACGGATTTTGGTGCCGAGGCCGGTCTCAGGGGGAGCGTTAAAATGGAGAGGCCGATGAGCAAACTGTATCCTGTTTTCTATGGTTAGATCATAGACCTAATGGCTGCAATACCACTGACCGAAATGTAAACTTGGCATAGCCGCATACTGTGGACATTAGCTTGTTCTTTCTGGGGGTTTGTGGATTGTCTGTTTATCTACCTGGTTGCAGAATTTATTTTGCGTCCATACTGAAGATTCGCCCCCAGAGCCATGCACGGTATCCACGAAGCCATAGGAACGCGCGAGCGCACCCTCCGAGTCCTCCGACTCATCGGCGCTAAGGAGACGTGGCGGCATACATGGCCAGATAGTGAAGATGATGAAAGCGATGAGATTGCAGAGGGCCATCGTGCGGCGCCTATTTTGATAGAGACCAGGCCCAGCGGAGGCTTGCGAGGTCTCGGCTGTGAATGAGAGATTGCGTGGGCTTTGAAACCGGTTGCGAGGATTAGTATAATAAAAGAGAAAAATCAGAAAGGCTATAGAGCCTGGGATGTGGATGAAGGAGTAAATGCGGTTGATCCAAGTCATGATGAATGGGCTACGCATGAAGAACTTCTGGATCGAGAGCTCCCAAAAGATTCCGAGGCTTTGCTCTGTTGCAATCACTTGTAGGGCATGATGCCGTGCCGCATGTATGATGCCTTCTACCATCAAGATTGCGGTGGCTGCACGGCCTAGTTGATAGACCTTGCATATGTCAGTTGCGCTCTTGAATTCCTCGGGTTTGTCGAAAGGAGTCGTACCCAGTATATCAATGCCCAATACCAACATTCCACCAAGAAAGGAAATCTTTCGAGGGCTCGACTCAACATATGGTCCTTAAATCTGCGTGTATTCGGCGTCGTGACCTCCCTCTTGAAGCCCAAAATACCAATTCTCCTCTTTCTCCATATTGGCTCCTGGTCAGCGAACAATGAAGGTGAAGTCGACCTGGAATAGTCCCTGTGTGCCAGTAATTCATCCTGACTATCAACTGATCCACTCCTCATACCCTGTTCTACATCATTCGATGCCCTCCTCCGGGTTCGACGGACATGGATTCGAAGAGCGTCGGTATTCTTGTTGATCCAAGTACCACCAGCAAGTAGGGTGACGACGACGAGCGGTTCAGCAACGGCGCCTACCCCGCCCATGTTGACGCGTGCAGCCGCAAGAACGTCGCCGATATTTCACTCTTAAGTAGCGACTGGAGTAGGCGCTGAAGTGCAGGTACACCGGCTAAGGTACGGGACGTTCAGAAGAGGCGCTCGAGGGGATATCAGATTAGATATTGCTGCAAACGAGATCTTGATACTTCAAAAATGAGAAATATAGCGAGAAGCAGCGATAATGAGGTAGAAACAAAGAAGGAGCTCTGATGACATGAGAAAAGCACAGCTACTTACTCATCCACCTACCATTCCAGCCATTTCCAGTAAGGCAAGCATCATACCCAACGCCGATGAGCAAAACCCTGGCGCCGCCATATCTTGCAACGTATTGGTGGTATTCCGAGAAGCAAGGCAATACCTACCTACAGCAATGCGGAGACAGTATTGGTAGAGCCGGAGTGCACGTTCGCCATCCATTGTCACGAAAATGCTTTCTTTGTTCGGAAAGGCCGGAGTAAACTCAGCATGCTTAAGTATTGAAAGCTGATAAGCGCGCTGTATGATACTTCTGAGCGAAAGCCAGCAAATCAGCCATGCCATTTCACTGCCGGCCATGGGTATCTCATGTAATAGTCTCTTGGTCTGATTTTATGTAAGTCCTGCGGAAAGGTGATTCTCCATCGGCTTTTGCCTTTGCCGTTCCAGAATGATGGGACGTACAGAGTATGAGTAATATGAACCATTTCTGGTTCACGGACTGTAGAAGTATATCAACAAATTCGTGGAGTAGTCTTGTACTCTTTGATCATATCCTTACAGTATGCGCACTCTGGTTACTAGCTCATGCTCCCAAGAACACTGTTAAGCCATAAAGCTTACATGATGCTTGTATGTATATCAATAACGGCACTCAACGGAGCAAGATCCGGCCTCTATCCGTAAGCAAGGTTTGCATGAGTCGAGTATTTGAGATGAGCATCAGTGAATGACAAAATTCACGGCGCATATTGCACCCGAATCTCTACCCAAGTATGAGAGGTGCGACGTTCAGTTTTGTCAGTCATTCGTGCGAGTTCTGAAGCTGTCACCCAAGATAGTCCTCGTTCCCTCTAAAAGAATAGGTATGATTATTCAAAGACACAGGCTCGGCCAAGAGCCATGTTCACAGTCAAACTTGACGTTCAAGAGAAATCAACGATCGTCGCCCATGAAAGATGTTTCTTATCAGCATGGCCAAGAAGAAACAATGTGCAGCAGGCGATACCTATGTACAAGCCACCAAGAACTCCACAACAGAAGAGATGCAATGCAATGCAGTGCAATGCAGTAAAATACATTCAGAGATTGCTGCGAATTTTATGACCAGGTCACAATTCTCAGCAACACAAAGATCAAGTCAAAATAGCAATCACTATCAAAAAGCAGAGGGGAATCATCCACCTGCTCACTCATCTCATGACCTCGAGCCCACTCAAAACTCTACCGGTACAAGCTCTACCTACTCACAGAGTACAGAAGGGCCCTTGCTGAAAAGTGGTCTGTACTACTCGATGCGCCATCCAGCCGAGCTCCACCCTCAACGCACCAACAAGAAAAAGTTTCAAAAAGAACTGACCCCTGACATATCAGAGATCTCATATCAAGATGCAACCGCCGTGAATCGAACACGAACCTGCCGCTTGGAAGGCGGCAATCCTAACCATTGGACCACGGAAGCGGAATTGTTGAAGAAGGCTGTCGAAAGCATCACTATGAATCTTCCTCAGCACCTCACTCAAGTGCAAAAAGAAAGATAAACCATCCCAATGCCATTCCCCACATAAACAGCCGTTGGCAAGACCACCCAACTCTCCTTCTTTGCATTTCGCAAACGATCGATGTTTTCTTTGATGCCACAAGTATCGTGTCACCAGGTGTATCATGAATCCCCCTCCTCTCCTCTCGGACAAAGGGAAACCCCAAGCAAAAAGAAACCAAGTCTAGTTGCGTGGGTGGGAAAAAAAATGTATTGACCTACGCAGGGATCGAACCTGCAATCTCTTGATTCGTAGTCAAGCGCCTTGCCATTGGGCCAGCAGGCCAGATAATCTGTATTTTGATGGGGAGGGCGGCCTTAACTTACAAATTGAAGGTACCACTCGACACTAGAGGAAAGAGGCGGCACGAAGAGGCAAAAGAGAGAGTTTTGGTAGAGGGGAATTGGGTTGGATGGAGGGGTGCATGCTAGCCAACAGCCGGGCAGTGTAGGTTTCGGAGGATTTGAGGGTTTCGGGGAGGGTTTACATGGAAGGATTGGATTTCGAGGGATTGATGCAGGAGCGAATACCTGTGGGGAATAGGGTGCAATTCGGGATGAGAATTTACTATTTGTGATTGACGGCTTTCTTCATGATGGACAAGTTGGTTGGAAAAAATAGATGGAAAAGCACGATAGTCCGGCTGAGAATACAAGGTGCCGGATATGTCATGTTTGGTCTCGATTACCGTTCAAGATATATCTACAGCTCCGAACATGCAAGTTCCTGGATTAAACGACCCAAAAAGAAAAGAGAGAGAACTATGTGAATCTAAATGTATTTTTGATGCTTTTGGTGTTTCTCCTTGAATCCCTTACGATTTCCTCCCAACAGCTAACCCACTCCACAACCGTTTACATCTCCTAGCATAATAACTAACACTCGACAAGTCCAAATAAAGACACACCACCATACAATTGTATAAATACCCAGCCATATATCACACACCTCCCATCACAAAATCCAATCATCAAAATCCATCACAACAAGCCCCCGTTGCAAAGTTACTAGTGAGTTATTATCATTACATTAGATAGCCAACACCTCACCTCACCTCACCCCCTCTCACTCGCAACTCATAATCATACAATATCATACCATGTCCATCTCAATCTTCACACCCAACCCCACACCAAGAACAACAAAGACAAAATCGCACACGCATACGCAAAAAAAACCACATTTCTTTCGATCAATCTTTCTTTCAATCTCTCAACCTCAACCGAAAATCTCCCTCTGAACACCCAACTCATCCCAACTCAAAGCCGCCCCTAAACCCCCCATCAAATAGTATCCTATAACCCAAGTCCCCCCCTCACCCACACACACAATCTACAATCCACCACAAAAACAAAAAAAAAACGATCAAGCACGATGGAAGACACACGAAAGAAGAGGCATTCAGGTAAGTAAAGGGGGAAAAAAAATAAAGTAAGGAATATGAAGCAAAGATAAGCTCGAATATTCTTTCATCTATATCTTTTTCCAGCACGCACATACACACGCACGCGTACATGATTTATAACCATTCCACTGATCATCCACCGTACATAGAAACCCCGATACAAGAAGAGTGAAAATGATAAATGAAGAAGACGGAGGGGGTATGACGGGGTTGGCGGGTTGGTCGAAGACTTTTCCAAAGGGGTTCGAAAGAGGGGGGGAGAGGGAGGTGTAAAGAAGGAGAAAAACAAGATTATCGTCTGCTTTTTATGCATCGTAGAAGTCGTCGTCGATTCGCTAACAGTCTGGTATCTCAAAAAGAAACAAAAAGAAAAAAGAGGGGGAGGCAAGGAGAAAGATGAAGAGGAAGAAAGATGGTATAAAAGGTGGTTCATGAACATGAGGAGCATATAGCCGAAGAATTCGAATATGCTCGGGAGAAGGTAAACGACGTATTAAATGGGGAAGGTCCCGCAATGATGAACAAGGTGAGTATTTGTGGGGGCGAGATGGGCACTCATGGATGATTAAGCTCTACGGGCCGGGCTTCGTGATGCGGGGCTGGAGGTTGTGCTCTCCATGTTGCCTGTGAGTTCAGCAACACGGGCCTTGATACGAGCGACTCTGGACTCGATAGCTACAATGCGGTATTAGCACATCTCCTATATTCATCGGGTTGTTCGGATAAAACTTACTCTCTTCACCACTTGTTTCCCCATCATCATCACCCGTTCTCACACTGGAAAAACCCCCACGGCTCTGCTCCTCACTCTGTCTTGCAGCCGCCCTTTCAGCAGCATTCTTCCTGATCTGCGCCCAACGGTCCTGAGCCGGGGAGGCAGGATCAGTTGGAGAGCTGGCATCAGGAGTTTCCTGACGCTCCCCGGACCCAGACTTTCTTCCTCGTCGCTCGTCTTCACTGTCGGCCTCAAAGTCGCCTGCGTAAGCTGGCTGATCCTCCAATGGACCCTGGTCGAATCTCGAGAACTCATGATCGGCCTCATTGACATCCGCCGTATCGACTCTCGAAACGCTCTCATGAACGGAGTTATCGTAGTTGTGCCCTGAAAGCTCGGCTTGAGGAGTTTGCATTGGTGTGGGGCTATTGCTGTGATCCACGCGGGAAGGCGATCGAAGTGCTGGGTGGCGCTCGTCATCGGACATGTGTTGGACTGGGCTGTTTGTGCCGAATCCCGAGAATCTTCGTCCAATGGTCGCACCGCCTGGCTGTAGAACGCCATCCTGGTCCTTGGTGATGATCTCAACACCATCTGGGAGTTTGGAGTTGCGGCGTGCGCGGGACTTGCTTCGTCCGAAAAGATTACGGAATCCGCCACCCCCACTGCTCTTCTTGAGCTTATTCTGCTTGCTCTTGGTAGACGTGTTTGTTTGGATTTTGTGGAGATCCGAAGGTTCAGTCGACATCGATCGAGGTTCTTCGATGTTGCCCGTGAAGGCAACCGCTTTACGCTCAATACGATGCTCTGCCGGCAGTGCGACTGCAGCAGCCTTCTCTGGTGCAATAACCTGCTTATCGGCATCATCCGCAGCTGGTGTCGGAGGCATAGTCGCGGGTGGAGAAGTCGTGGCTGTCTTGGATGGAACCGCGGGTGGTCTCGCCTCTTGTCCTGGAGTTGGAGTTGGTCCTCCACGATTACCATTATGTGAGGCATGGTTCCTTTCCAAAGACTGTCTACGAGGAGTCCGGACTCCGTTGGCAGTGTCTTCCAATGATTTACCCTGACCAGTGCTGGTGTTGCTCAAATACATCTCTCTAATAGCATCTTTGTCATACTTGTTGGCCCACTTCATAGCTGGAGACGCCTCGCTCATGATGACAGGCTGGAGAGTGAAAACACTAGCGGTTTTCTGCGCAGCTGTCTCAAAATCTCTTCCACGTCTTTGATGAGTCGAGCTCGTTGGGGAAGCCGCCTCCTGCTGCTTCTGTTGTAATTGCATTGCTCTCTGGCGCATTTGTAGCTGCGCTGCAGCCGCCTGGATACGGGCGTGTTGATCTGGTCCGATGCTTGCCTTTGATCCAGTCGTCTGGGATGTCTTGAATGCCGGTCGTTCGGACTCGTTGGTGTTAGTCTTGCCCATAGATTTAGAGCGCTCGAGTTTCGCCTTGTTACGTTTCGACCAACCGAATCGACTCTTCTTTTCCGCAATATAAGCACCCTCTTCATGCTCTGGCGCAGCTCCCTTAACCATCTCCTCCATGACGAGCCATTTACCGCTTGGGATGACCGTCTCAACCAGAGCACAACGACCGAATGCGGCCTTACGCTCTGGTGGTTCCTCACCGGCCAAACTGCTGATCCAAACCCACCAAAATGAATCATCGAGATCGAATCGAGTAATACTAGCCAATTCTCCAGGCTCGAGATTCAATGTAGACTCGAGTCTTGGATGATGTGATTGTGAGCTTCTTCCACGGGAAGTTTCAATTGGTGGCAAGATCTTGTCCGGCGGAAGTAATAGAGGTGCTGGTCCATTCTTTTGCTCATCTACAAAACCCGAAGATAAGAAATCGGCCCAGGAAGGAGTTGTAGGTCTTCCCATGTTAACAGTGCCCCCACCAGAGAACGGAGTGGTTCGAAGAGGCATTGGCTTCTTTTTGTTCAGGAAATTGTTCGCCCCCTCATCCTCCTCCTCCTCATCAAAGGTACCCGAAAAGCCAATATCTTCGAATCGAGACCACGAAGCATCACGAAGGCCGGTCGAATCCTTCGTACTCGATACCTGCGATTGGTTTGTATTGGAAATCGACTTGAGCACACGTTTACACTCATCCGTAAGTGCTGTAACTGGGTCCTCGTACTCGGCGAATTCTTGCAAAGCGCGGTCTTCGTCTCTGTACTGAAAGTGGTTGGCTCTTCGAAGTAGAGCAAATGGTGTTGGAGAAACTGATTCGACGATCATGACAACCTTCTGAGTTCGAGTCTGCATAAACGCTGGTCGTTTTGGTGGATAATCCGTCTCTTGAACGAGCTTTTGTAGAGACATGGGAAGTGTAGAAATACCATTGAGACCTCGAACGGAGTCTGGGGATAAGGAGCGCAAGTATGCGAAAAAGAGATGACTCGTAGCATCAGCACATCTACACAGGTCATTAGTCTCCTAGATCCTGAACTTCACATGCATCTTGTTAGATACGTACGCTGACCATCCCTTGTAACCTCCATCAAATCCTGCACCAGTGTCCTGGTGCTCAAAACCCCACCATCCCGCTAACCTCGATAATTTGCGTCCTCCCAAACCGTTGGTCTTTCCATGCGCTGCAACTGCAGAAAGGAGGTCGAAGAAGTCAAAAACGATCTTGGTTCGAGCGTCTGAATCCAAACTGAGAGGGATAAATGTCGCGAAGGAATCTCGGGCCATATTTGAATCTGTCAACAGTCAGTCCCCCAAGCTTCAGTATCATGAACATTTCAAAATATTTCGTACCCTGCTCGCCGATCCGGAAAAGTTCATATGCCTCCCATGTTACTACTCCACCAGATAATCTACTCCAACACCACTTAAGCACACTGCAGAGAACCTAAAGATATCAGCAAAAAAAATCTCTTCATCCTGCAACCATATGCTCCTCACCATTGGCTCTGAGAGCCGGAGCTCCTGTGCCAAAGCGTCTCCATAAAGGGCTTGTCCTCTGTCAAATTCGGCATTGAAAAAGTTCCGGATGAAAGTGCGCGCCGCACTTGGATCTGATGTTGGTCGGAAGGGGAGTAGTAGGAACGGGACGTCCAGCGCTGTTCACAAAGTTAGTTGGGCTTTATGACGCTGAGTTGTAGGGTGGGCGCATTATCATTATCGATAAAGGGCAGCGGCAGCGGCAGCGCGCGGAAAGCCAAGTCAAAAGCAACAGCGCGAGAGGTGTAAGAAAAAGGGAGCCAAATCCTCCTTGGAAAATGTTCGTACCTCTTGATTTGATCTCGACAGTACACCCTCTGATCAATTCCTGAACCTCCTCTGGTTCTACCGCTGTGCGCGTCCAGGCATCGTCCCATCTATGCTTTGGAGCAGGTAAATCGGGCTCCTGTGCTTGCGGCGCATTCTTCTTGACTTTTGTGGCGCCATTGCTGCCCTTGAGTCTGGAGAAGAAACTCGGCATGGCGAGTTGTGGATGATGTTGTTTGTTGACTATTTGTTTCAAATCCGATGGGGATGGCTTGTATCACGGATGCGAAGTGAGTGGATTTCGTGGCGATCGATTGTAACTGTTTCTGCGGGGCGCAGAAGATCAGGGTCGCCGCACTCAGTCAATGAGTATCTCTTCGATGGTACCCTGGTTGGGAAAGAAGACTTTACAATGCGCGACAGCAATGTTTATGGAGGACGTTTGTCCTGGAGCGTTTCGAAAGGGGATGGGTGTATGTATGTGCGTTGGTGCAGTCGAGGTAGGCGAGCTGTATTATCGTCGAACTCCTTTTAGATTAAATTACCCACGTTCGAGCCAATTGCCCAAGGCGGTGTAGTGGCAAAGCAAAATAGAATGATTCGGACGGGAGAATATCAGGGACGTTTGAATCCGTCGATTTGGTGAGTGGTGAGAGTATGAGAGGAGAGGGAATGTAAATAAAGTCTGGATGACAGGCGTTTGGGTGATGATGGAGGAAGTAAGGTAAGGCTGCGAAAAGTTTAAGGTGGGTAGAGGCAAAGTAATGTCTTTTTAGGTGCTCGTCAGAGTGCCAGGTACAAGAATAACACACAAAAGCAAGAGCAAGAGCAAGAACAACGACGAGGACAACGACAACGACAACGACAACGACAACGACAACAGCAGCAATGGGGGCCAAAGCGGAAGTAGAAGCAGAAGTAGAAGCGGAAGTAGTATGTAGTGGGGAAGTGTCAAAGTCGATATGCGATATGCGATATGCGATATGAGTGTGAGGAGGGCGGAGAGGAGAGGAGAGAGGAGAGGCGTGAGAAGATGAGAGAGAATGCTTGCGATGATGTGTGAGGTGAAGGAAAGGAAGATGCGAGTTGGCGTGTGTGAGTTGGTCGGGTGGGTGTTTGAGGATGGAGAGAGAGTGTGCGAGAGGATGAGTAGGATGAGAGGAGAGAGGGAGGAGAGGAGGAGAGAGGAGAGGAGGAGAGAGGGGAGAGAGGTTTGGTAGCATGTAGGTATGTGCTTCGCAAGGTAGAATGAGTAGAGCAATGGTAAAGTTCTTCCTTCTTTTACTCTCTTGCTTGACTTCTCTTGATCTATCTATGTCTCTTAGTACAGATGAAGCAATACGGGCAATCGTAGCGAGTGAGTTGATGATGATAGGGAGGAGAAGAGAATCATTCTATCCTTCACTGTCTACTCTCTCTTCACCATCCTCCTCCTCCTCCACCTCCTCATCTTCTCTTCATCTTCTCTTCATCTTCTCTTCATATCCTCCTCCTACTATCTCTGCTACTACTATTACGACGAGTACGTATCGCATTGTGTGGGTCTTGAATGGTGAATCAGCGTAGAAGGTAGAAAGAAAGTCATGGGGAATTGTGAAACAAGCAATGGATTGGGCATGAGGTAACGAATAAAGTCGAGATTAAAGGCTGCAGTTGATGGGACGGACGTGCCTCAAGAGAAAAGAGACTTTTATTTACATCAGGTAGTACCAATTCGTCTTTACTCCTTTTGAATATTATTCTGCATTGTAGATATACATACAGTACTTACAAAGACTGACAATGAGAATAAGAATGAGGATAATAATAAGAATAACAGCAATGATAACAGGATTGATATCCATATCCATACATGTTATCCCACGTCATTCTTTCGCTACCCAAGCTACCAGTCTATTCGTTACTCCATCCTTCGAACAACAGACCCTGCTCTTGATCATTCACTCATTACCAGCCATCCATATGACGATCATGGTCAACAGATATCCGCATCAATCAATCAATGATGCTACATTCCGGGAGTGCTTCCAAGCCCACACGACGTGCCGGGTCTCGTCACTCTCTGTATCCTTTCGTGCATCGCCCATTGGCGCTCGATGAGTAGCCACATTGACCTTCAGTAGGCAATTGATGGACGAGCATCAAATTGCATCCAGGGATTCAGGGTCATTGCATGGGCAGCGCTTCGCCGGACCTAGAGTATGTAGTAGTAGTAGTAGTAAGTAGTAGTAAGTATGTACATAGGTAGGTAGTGAACAAGGGGAAGATGAAGGTCACCCCCGTATACAGTAGTAGTAGAGTGTGTATCTAGGTATGTATGTACAGACAGACAGCATGCCACAGACCTTGCGCATCGGCCATTCATTCTCTCAGTCACCACTCAATTGACTTCTACCAAGCATCCGTCGTGGGCCTAGCATGACATAGTAAAGTATGAGTGTGATATGAGTGTGCATGAGTAGAGCATGAGAACGAACATGAGTATAACTGTGAGAATGATATGTGTAGAGTATGAGTATGAGTATGAGTATATACACAACTATGATATGATATGATATGAGTATGAGTATATACATAACTATGACTACCTATGATATGAGTAGAGTATGAGCTCCCCATTCTTCATCCCTCTCATCCCTCTCACTACCCTCAATCCTCTCAACTCCACCCATGCCATCCTCTCCTCTCCTCAACGCCAACGCCAACGCACAATGCATATACACACTACAAAGTCTTCACTCACTCATATTCATTCACTCATATCTCATTGATCCTCACCCTCACCATCCTGCCGGCTCTTATCGACCTCCATCGGCATTCACATCCACTCGTCTACTTCCAACAGCATGTCCAGGTACTTGCACATCAGATGCATGGCGCATTGACATGACCACATCTCTACTATCAATATCGATTGAGGCTCCGAGGCCTCCTTCAATCTGCGCAGGGCCGGGCGGGGCTCGTCTGAAATCCCTATCTAGACACTACAGTACCTAGCAGTACCTAGTGGGGACGCACGAGTGGCCCTGTAGCCACTAATCAAAGGGCCTGCAAGAGATTGATAGGGGCGGCAAAAAGGATAGGTAGCCTCGAAGAGGGGGGGGGGCACTTGGCAATCATCGACACATTGATACTAAGTACTGTGAGCATGGATTCAGTAGTCGATGCCTACAAGTATGTACAAGTACAAGTAGCTTGAAGCTTGAGGTCTGCAGTACTACGTACCTAGGTAGTTGCTCTGGGCGCTGAGACCGTCGGCCGTTGATGTGTGATAGGAGTGCAGCTGGTGCAGCAACAGAGTTGAGAGTTGAGAGTTGAGAGGTGTGAGGTGTGAGGTGTGAGATGAGGCTTGAGGGTCGAGAGCTGAGAGGTGCGAGATGAGAGATGAGGGATGAGGGATTGAGGGTTGAATTCAAGTCGTGCACTGTGCTGCTGGGCGTGCAAACCATGTAGTTCCACGAGGTCGTGCAAGTGGCCATCTCTCGGGAATCGTGATATGTTCACCTCAACCACCGCATGCAAGTCAAGCATAATTAAGGGAAGGGAATAAGAAGAGACACAGACACAGAGACAGAGACAGAGACAGAGACAGAGACAGACACACAGGTACAGGTACAGGCACATGACACAGACACAGGCATCGATACTGACACCGACATACACATGCGCCTGATAGAAACCGATACGATCGAGTTTTATGAGGCCGAGAGCTCAGAGTATTCGTATACAGTAATAATATACGATACACGATAGTTACACGATACGATACAATACAATACAATACAAATACACAGCAACAGACTCAATCTCCCTCATCCGACTTCGACAACCCTCTCTTCCTCGTATCATGCAAGAGCACGCAAACAAACATCACATACGTACAGAGCACAGAGTACAAGGTACCGTATGTATACACGCAAAACCCTCCCTCAAACAGCTACTTGTACATAAGTATCAAAGACATCCAAGACGACTCGGGTATTTACATCGCAAGCGCAGATCACCAAGTCACAACGACAGCAGTAATAGTCCACGGAGCAACACGACAGAACGAGAGGCTGGCCACAAGTCCCCACAAGCATCCACAGAGGTATCCATCTCCATATCACCATGCAGTGGCCCAAGCACTCGCCATCAGTACCTGACGGAGACAATGTCTCACTCGCATGCACCAAATCACCACGATCCTAACGACTAACGACTGACGACTGACACTGACACTGGCACTGACACTGGCACTGACATAGCATTGCCACTGACACGACCATGCAAAACAACCAAACCAAACCAAACCAAACCAAACCACCCGACCCTACGTGCCTATGTACTGTACCTCCAACCCTCGAATCCAACAGATCCTCCGCCCTCACGCAGAATGTAAACCCTCCATATCACGTGTCCCCCGCCACACATCTCTGTCTGACAATGCAATCTGCCTCAAATTGCACCGCGGCATCTGGGAGTACGCAAATCTCGACGCGGATGCGCTGGGCAGTGTGGCGATGCGCCCGTGTGCGCCGTTCCGGCTTGAGGGCGAGGTGTTGCGGAGGGACTCGAGCTGGGTTGGTTCGACCTGCTTCGTAGATGACGACGACGACGACGACGCGATGGAAATTGCACGGGTGAGATTGGGGATGTTGTGAACTGTGAGGCGTGGGGGGTCGGGGTCGACGTCGTGTAGATGATAGATGGATGGCTGGTGAGCCGAGGCGATGTGATGGGACGTTGTGTATGTACACAGACAGGCATTATCCGTTGCGCTGAGCATATTTCGAAATTGTGGATGATGGATGGGCGATCACGTCGGTAGGGAACAGTTTGTGTAGTACATACATACATACATTTTGGACGAGTTGCTACGCTGTGGCTTCGAATGGAGAGTATTGAAGGACGCGAAAGTCAGGATTGAGGACATCTGGATGGTGTAACGCACACCACATCACGCATTTGGGAACCTCGATACTCTACATCTGGCCGTCCACGATGGGCAGAGACTTCGAATCGATCAGGACTTTCATGGTTGACCACAGCAGCGACCATTCCATACCTCGACCAGGCACAAGATTCACAGGAAGACACGAAGATGACAGACGACAGACTCTGGAAATCGTAGAATTACATTAGATTACATGGTGAGAACACAAGCTTTTCCACAAGCTCCAAATCATATCATATGCCAGCGATGCCAACCAAAGCGGCGAGGTATATATGCGCAGGAAAAAAGAAGAACAGCGACGACAACAACAACGCCAGAGAGGGGGGAGGGGGTGAAGTCTACCCCTGATGCAGGCCCATGCAAACCTCCATCACATACCAAAAACATCCGTGACAAAAGACCAAAAAAAAAACTCCCCCCATGATCGTAAAGCCCTAAACTTCCTCCGCAGCGAGATCTGGGGCCTCGGTGGAGGAGCTGGGCCTGGCACTGCGGATGGCATCCTGGTTCCTCCTCTTCTTCTCCTCTTTCATCTCCTGCCTCTGGGCCTCCTGCTCGGCGAGGCCGGTCTTCGTGACGGTGTGCTCCTTCTTGAGCGTCTGCTTGCCGATGAACATGCTGATGAACAGGCCGAGAGCCGCCCAGCACACGTATTGGATCCACATGACGCGCAGGGAGGCGAAGAAAGCATTCTGGGCGACGACGCGCTGCGCTCTGGGGAGGTCGGTGATGATGCCCACGCTCGCACCCGCCGAGCCGCCGGTGAGGGTGTCTGCGAGCTGCTCGCCGAGGCTGGCGATGAGGCTCTGGCGGTGCTTGCGGAGTTGGTTGGAGTAGATGACGTCGCCGATGACGACGGAGATGGAGGTTGATAGGTTGCGGATGAATCCAAAGGTGGCTGTTGCCGTACCGATATCGCGGGGCGCAACCATAGTCTGCATGGCGATCAAGGGGGACTGGAAGTTGGGGCCGACGCCAATGCCGGCGATGATCTGGAAGATGATGATCTTTGGCCAGTTTTTGGTCGCGTCAAGATCTATATAAAGACCGAAGCCGATGGTCATGAGAAAGAGACCAGTCCAGATTGGGGGCAGGTAGCGTCCAGTCTTTTTGATGAATGCTCCGGTACCAGCACTTGCAATAGATAACGACATTGCGAATGGGAGGATATAAACACCTGATAGCAAAGGCGTTGCTCCGTAAACAGCTTGGAAAAGTAAAGGCAAATAGTACGAGCCGCTAATGAAGACGTATCCGTGACAGAAGCATACTAGGAGAGCGGCAATATTCGAACGATGCTTGAAAAGTCGTAAAGGCATGACGGGATATTTTGTGAACTTCCACTCGTTGATGAGAAAGAGACCGGCAGTGAAAACTCCAAAAACGATAAGGCATATCACTGTCGCTGAGTCCCAAGGGAACGTCTTACCACCAAACTCGAGACCTAAAAGGAGCATCAGAACTCCACCAACGATCAAGAAACTGCCAAGCCAATCGATTGCTGCGAGACCAGCGAGAATAGGAGTTTTCGGGTTGTCCAAGTGGAGGAATAGCACCAAGATGATAAAGGCTGTCCCAGTAATGGGCACTGAAAGAAGTGTTAGCAGGAAAGACTTGGGATATTTGACATCCAGTACTCACAGTTGATGTAGAAACACCAACGCCAGCTGACTTTTTCACTGAAAACGCCTCCCAAAATCGGTCCAACCGCGGAAGCAAATGCCCACACTCCTCCAATTATACCGAAATAAGTCCCGCGGTTCCGCATACTGAAAAGATCCGATATGGTGATGTTGACGAGAACGATCAAACCTCCCCCACCGATACCCTGAACGGCACGAGCAGCAATCAACATTTTCATGTTCACACTAGCACCGGCCAACGCACTTCCAATGAAGAATATGCCTGTAGCACTCAGCAACATAGGCTTCCGGCCGAATATGTCGCTGACCTTTCCCCAGATTGGCGTGGAAGAAGCATTTGCGAGAAGATAAGCCGATCCAATCCACGTGTAGCCGGACGCCGAGTTCAAGTGTTCGGTGATGGTGGGCAGAGCGGTTGTAACGATGGTGACATCAAGAGCAGCCAGGAACACCGACACAGCCAGGGCCAACATAATCACTGTGGTTTGTAGAGCCGTTCGAGCCGCCTCCGGGTCTAATGATGCTGGGGGGGCATCCGGCCTTGCGGTGCCATCGCCGTTCGTGACCTCCCCTGGAGGCCCAACGGTATTGTCGCTCGTCGTCAGTGAAGCCGACATATCCTTCTCTCCAATAGCAGATGTATTGACAGGTTCGTTCATCGTCGTCCCGTTCTCCGTGCCAACGCCAGCCTCAACCTCGGGCTCTGCTCCGCGAGCTATCGACGTATCCTTTTCCACCGACATTTTCGACGCAGAGCGAAAAGAAAAGTAAACGAGAGAGTGAAACTGTTAGAGTGTGTCGAAAGCGACTCTCAAGCGGCGGTCGGCGAGCCTTCTTTTATGATTGAAAGGAAAGAAGGGCGTAGCCTGGAGGCAATGTTGCAATATACAAAGTCGGGCGAATGTGAGCCCATACTTTCAACTTAGCCAGACGTCTTTGCACCATCCCTAAGATTTTCGAGGCCTTGACAGCGGAGTGTCGGTGTTTGACCGGTCCCGACGCTTGGCGAACCAATGGCTCGAGGCGTTTGCATTTTTAGGGGCGGATTTGCACATTTCTGCTGGGGCTTGGGGGATCGTTTTTATGAGCTTGGACATGTAGCTGTCATGAAGGACTTGGGGGTTCTTGAAAAGGGAAAGGGAAGGGAGAGCGTTTGGAATCATAAGCTCAGTCTCGATTCAAGAGTTCACAACCATATGCTGATTTACTTGACTTGGATTTTTACTCATTTTGCTCTTTTGTTGCTCTTCTATTGCTCTTCCTGCCCTTGCTCTTGAAAGTGTACTTATGTACATAGAGTAGTATCACGTCAGCTGCAAGTACATAATCTATCGGACCAGACCTCTCCCGACATTTTCATCACTTGCTCTTGAATACGACATCAAAGGAGAGAAAGCAAGACTGTAGAGTTGAACATGTAGAGCCATATCTAAGGAACTTGATTATGTTACACGCAAGTCAAAAGATCAAGCTTTTATCACCACTTGGCACCATACATGCCAGCATTTTCTTGTAGCTACGATTCACCATAAAACCCACAATTTAATATCGAAGCAACGCGTTCAATCCCCTCAATTCCCTCAATCCCTGTAAACGAGAGCAAACAATGGTGCGCTTACGGTGTCAAGCATTTTTTAGTCGTTACTCGCTCCCGCGAAAGCCCCATGACATCCACAACCAGAGCATCCAGGGGTACTAAAATATGGGTGCGTTCCACCAGACCGAGCCTCTGAAGCTCATTTCAAGTGCGTTCTGATACGCTCGCCTTTTCGCTCTTCGGCGATAAAACGCGAAGCGCGAAGGCATCCAGGTCTTTCTGAATAGCTTCAGTCGTTGATGGATTTTGACAAGCGACCCATATAATTCAGGCTGAGATTCTCAATGGTGATATAAAACTTGCGATTATATTGTAGGAGTTCTGTGACGCTGTTCTGGGAAACTGAAAGTCAAGAGTCGTGCATTGTTTACTTTCATTTGTCCGCACACTGACGTGCACAACACGCGTCGGTGGTCTCCGATTCTCCATTCAAGGAGAACTTTATTCTATGGGAATGTAGCGCCCAGTACTTGACACTTTTATTTTTTATTTTTTATTGTCAGACGTCGATGCTTCCCGGAATACACCAGCATTCCATCCATTGTATTTTTCCACTTATTTTTCTAGTCACATAACTGGCGGGTTTTGATCATGTTCAAAGATGATATGGTACAGCAGTTAAGGCGGATTAACCACTTGACAACCTGTCCCCGAAGCATAGAGAATTTGCATTTGCATTTGCATTTAAAGTTTTATCAAGAACAGAGATGCAGAGAAAAATGCGTTGCTTTGCAAGTAATCTATTTTCCAAGTCCCAAACACTCAAGAGCACACCAAAAAAATCATGACGTCAAGGACTTACTTCATCAACAATAGACTACATAGTACGCAAACAGCCAAATCCCCCCAAGAGCACAAAAGCAAGCCTCCAAATCAGCAAAGAACATCGTATTACCCATTTCCCTCAAAATGGTCAAAGACAATGAAACCGTCATCGAGTACGTAGCACGCAATGCCAATCCCCAGATACCAAACCGCATTAACAACCCCACGCTTAGGGAGTTCAACGAGCTCGTAAACATGAGCGCCAGTGACCTCGAGGCCTGGCTGAAAGAAGAGTCCTCCCAGTCCTCCGGCTGGAGCAAGGACGACGGCAGCGAGACCATCGGCCATGAATCGTGAGTCCCCTCCCCTCCCCTCGGCACATTCCCAGCCCCAACCGCGCGGAAAGAAGAAAGAGGCAGAGGCGAAAGGAGGGGGGGGGGGGGGGGGGGGGGGGGGGGGGGGGGGGGGGTGGGGGGGGGGGGGGGTGGGGGGGGGGGGGGGGG
>JAGKQE010000085.1:0-125895 GCA_022609375.1 Xenosphaeropsis pyriputrescens
GGTTACTATAATATAAAATTCTAAAGAAATATTATTGCAAAGAGGGCGAGTTTTGGTGTAGAATTAGCAGGGGGCAAAGACTTTCCGAGGGGCACTGTAGGTACCTACTACTTACTAGTATGTACAAGTACCTACATATGTCCGTAGGTAGGTAAGTTGGGACTGGAACCGATGTACATATTTTTAGCACATGAACATAATATATGGAGATGACGAGCGAGAGATCGAGGACAAGGTACGAAGAGACGTACAGTACTATTACTACATCAACTTGAAACCTGATGGTTAACCAACGAACAGAGCAAACAACATCCGCTGTGGTTGTAAAAGCATACATTGTGTCGATACGCTCGAGAGCCTTCCAATGGTCGAGAAACAAAATACGTACTGTACCAAAGCTACTGAATATTTACTTAGAGTGGTGTTATATTGGACTGGGGGATTCATGACAACTTTCGACTGCTTGTGACATGCCAGCTTGATTGTGCCCTCCTGATCAGCTCCTCATAGACCGTCCATGCCAGCGCCGAACTGAGTGCCTTTCTGCCCATTCTTAATGCCAGGCCGTCAAAGAGAGACTTGATCCCTTCTTCCCCAACCATTTTTCGGGCAGCATGGACCATATTCCTATACTCATTGGGGCGTAACTGGAGGCGGGTCTTGATCGAGTCGAAAGGATTCGTCAGGGCAGTGGCAAGCCCAGCAGCTAGAATACCCGACCCAAAATTGATGGATGCCGATGTTGTCGCTTTCATGATTGCCTCTGGCGCTCCTGGCACAGCCACCTTTTGAGACAGCTTGCTGAGTCTCTTCTTTGATTGCTCATAAAACAGCACATATAATCCAGCAAACGGCGCATCTCGAACTGCCGTCGCACCGGCTCCCGCAAAGAATCCCCTCAAGCCATTTGTCTTTAATATATCTCTTCCGGCTTCTGCGATAGATTGATAATTATACATGCTTGATTCATACCGGACCTTTATAACAGTCATTGGCATTAGAATGAAACCCGCAGAGGCTCGAGCAATAGCGCCGGTTGTGAGATTCGCAAGGTTCGAAAGCGCTGGCAGCGCAGATGAGTATCCGGGCTTCTGAGTCTGCTCAACTATTCCCATAGAGTGCAAGAGTTTCGAGCGCGCCGCCTGCTGCCGTAATGTATTCAGACCTGTAAAGTACAGAGCAGATCCAAGGCCGGTCCGTAAGGCCGAGGGGATTGTGCCGCGCCAAAAGGCGCGAATAGAATTTGGACTGGCATATATTTCACGGATGGTTGTTCCAAGGCTAGAAGAACGAGATTGCTGTACTCGAGTTTTCAGCAAGTCTGCAGGTTGCAAGAGGACGGCCGAGCAGACGCCCGCACATAAACCACCTAGAAAGTGCGTGGGTGCTACGAACGAACCATGGTCAGTGAAACAACTTCCGAAGATGACATGAAATCTTACAGGACGACGGCGATCGAGCTCGACCATCGGACATGGCGCGATCTAGTATATCTCTCTGCTGATGATGCTCATCATGAGTTGTCCTCCACAGAAAGCATCGGGGTGGAGATGGAGGAGGAGTCTCAGGTTCGGACGAAAGTTTTTGAAATGTCAATGATAGATAAACCTTCGCCGAGGGCACGGAAATCGTCATGGACTTTGACCTCGCTATCGATACAACCTCAGGTATCCGCCACTGTCAGTGTCCCATCCGTCATTATTCTAGCAGCAATGAAAACATAACACCTGTCTCAAGTAAGCTGTAGCCACGTATCATACATCGCCGAAATTCTGTGCCTCTTATTAAGTGTAGCCTTTCAAAATGCCAATTGCAGTAAGTTTTAGTACTATGTACCTACAGTGGTGCATCATCACCTTGTCTGAACGAAGCATTGAGCATTCCGCTTTGCTGACAAGATATCAGAGTGTTGGTCAGCTGACCTCAACGGCCTCGATGCTGCACAACCTTGGGCTCTGTAAAGTATTGATCCAGAAGGCTGTAAAGGCAAAGGCGAGCTGTTTGTTCTTACCAGAAGCAACGGATTATATCAGCTCAACCGCGGAAGAGTCTCTAACTCTTGTAAGGTGTGGACGAAACATCTACGGCATCATATGGGGGCCTAGAGCTGACAAGAGCCAGATCTGTTGAAGACAGCCTATTTGTACTAGGGCTCCAAAAAGAGGCCGCGGAGAACAAGATCTCGATCAACGTTGGCATTCATGAGCCAGGAAATACTCAAGAAAGAGTCAAAAACACAAGCATATGGATTGACGACGCTGGTAACATTACGCAGCGCTACCAAAAGCTCCACCTTTTTGATGTTGACATCAAAGGTGGACCGCATTTGAAGGAGAGCGACAGTGTCGAGAAAGGGATGAATATACTGCCCCCTTTTCCAACTCCCATAGGCCGAGTTGGTTTGATGATTTGCTTTGACGTATGTAGAAGGACACCGAAGAACTTGACATAAGTTATGCTCACGTTATGTAGCTTCGATTTCCTGAAATAAACTTGGCTCTGAAGCGACAGAACGCCCAATTGATCACTTATCCATCGGCCTTCACAGTTCCTACAGGCCAGGCTCATGTTTGTTTCACTTATTCAAGTATAGAGCTCCATTTGCTAATCAAGTATCTTATTCCAGTGGGCAACATTACTTAGAGCGAGAGCCATTGAAACACAGGCGTACGTGCTTGCAGCAGCTCAAGTTGGCGCTCACAATGAAAAGAGAAAGAGCTATGGTCACAGCATGATCATTGACCCATGGGGGAAAGTTCTTGGTGAGCTTTCAGGAGAAGCTGGTGAACCTGAGATTCTGACTGCAGAAATCGACCTTGAATACTGGGAAATGGTTCGGAAATCACAACCGTTGTTGCGTCGAACGTGAGTTTTCCAAGCCATGACTAGACAGCACAAACTAATTTCGTAGCGATGTATACCCAGAGGTCTAAGACTTATTCAGGTGAATAGGAAAAAATATAGATTACCCTCCACCGTCTCTGAGAATCCTAAAGTCAGCATCATACATGAGCTTTTGCTATGTTCGCTTCTAGATGCTCTTAACGCATGCGCAAAGTAATTTCTGCTGTACATCTCAAAGTGCGTGAACGAGTGTGACAATATCATTATGGTAAGCACATCAATCAGCAGACTAGCGAGATAAACATGAAAGAAGTTGCTGAAGGTTCCGCAATAACCAAATAGTGATGAGGGGTATATTGGTATTCTCACTGCTCCATTCTTCATGCTCTGCTTCATCTCCCACCCGCAAAGAAAGCCAGCAACGTTGAAGGAGAGCTCTTCCTCTTATGCTCCCTTCTTATGATTTCATACTCTACTTGTCTCTCGCGTCCTCGGGAATGATGGGGATGCTCCAATAGGAGAACCTTTCTCTCTCTCAGCTCACGTGTATGATTCCATAAGAAGTCCTGCTCCCACTCGGGTACCCACCTTCTAATGAGTACATAGTTTGTATCCTTCGCGATGTTAGCTTTTACCTTATTTATGCATCAAACTCCACTCACCTGATCCAGCTCGTAGTCGATGCGGTACTTGTTTAAGGTCTCAATGCTCAAGTGCCGCCTTGACATTCTTGTATAAGTCGGCCGTCCATCTGTGGTTTGTCCCGCCTTATCCTTCTTCAGGACCGCAGCGATTCTCCCTTCATCAAGTCCGGCGGTGCGTAAGTCCTCCTCAAGTCTTTGCTTATACTCCTTTTCTAGATCCTCTTTCTCTTTCTTCTCCTTGGCAATACGTTCTGCTTCTTTCTGCTTGAATTCCTTGATAGTCTTTTCTTGCTCCAGCTTCAGCCTCATTTTCTCTTCTTCTGCTTTCTTCTCCTCTCGAAATCTTCTCAACTCGAGCTCACGCTTGATACGCCTCTCGTCCTGTTCCCGCTGCTCTTCTAACTTATAGCCTTCAAGCTCCTTTCTCACTCTCTCAAGTTCCAATGCGTCTTTGGAGTAGCTAGAGCCTGTAGAACGGTTGTCATGTCTGCTATGACTTCTTGAATAAGTGGCTCTCTCTGGTGAATTTAGAAATGGAGCTCTTATTCGGAATAGATCTTCATTATCGAAAATCTCCCCAAAATGGTTATCGATTCGATTTTGTATTACGAGTGGAGGAATTGGCGATGCCGCAGCTCTGTGCCCCTGGGATCGGGATCGATACATTTCACCCCCAGTAGGCTGCTCAGCAAGTAAATAGCTTGACTGAACATGGTTGTATGAAGGCCGAGCTAGAGGCCGAGGCCGATGCTCAGGGAGAACAACTGGAGAGTGCGTACGAAAATCATGGCGGCGAGGAGGAGGACCTCGGCTGATGTAGAGATTTGTGTTCTCCTCCACATCTAACCAGTGCGCCATATGCACGGCTGATTCTTTTTTGTGTGTCGCAGCCTTCTCGGAGCTGGATGAGGCACTGTGACACTGTAACACTGTGATATTAGAATAAATCAAATCAATCAAATCACTGTGATATTGTGATAAGGCTGCAGCTACTGGGACTACCAACGTACCTAGATACCTAAGGTACGGCAGCACTATAGATTTTCCTGGAGTATGTTGAGTAAGTGACTGTGAAAATGGGATTCAAGATTCAAGTGCGCGATGATAGAGTAGACGATCAGGTAGGTATAAATATAAAGTTGGTTGCTAGTATCCATTCTCAGCAGTATACGCTCTTGTAACCTTTTGTATGTGCACAAAGACAATAAAATGAAACAAGGAATGAGTCAGGCGGTTTTTTTGCAACGTATTTCTGGTGGTTGAGGGTGAAGGTGTCGTGTTGGGAGGGTTGTGTCAGCCAGCAGAGTCACACACATGCGAGCGTGCTTATGCTCATCCGTCTGACATATGTCCGATGAGATTAGCTGTGATTATGTTCGGTGGTCGCTCTAAACTACTGATATTGCACCTACATACCTACATACGTACATCTTATCTGCATTAACAAAGGCGTGTAACTATTTACTATTTACTATTTAGAATTGTTGCAATGCCTCGTATGCTCGACTGCAAACGCTGTGCACTCTGTGTACAGATCTAACTTGCTCTGGCGCTCACGCCCATCGCGCTGCAGCCTGTACTTGCATGTGAGGCCGTCTGAGACTACTATGCACGTATGGTATCCGATGCTATCTGATCAGTCGTTTGACGACATCTGATGCGTGTAGAATATCCTTGTGCAGGGCAGGGGACCAATCATCCAGAGGAGAATTTATCTAGAATGAGGGTTTATAGAAAAGTGGCATGCGATGCTTCTAGATAGGTAAATACCTAATATGCACTTACAGGATAGGTCTACTGCCTACCTCGGTATGCACGCAGTGTTGTACGCATTCACGCATTTCCTTATGGTCAAAATGCAACCCATGAACTTGCCGAGTACTCTACTTTCCCGATGAAGCATCGCGAACATGGAGACATCTTTAGCTGTCATTTTTCCCTTTTCATTTAGATACTTTCCACACGAATCAGTAAAAGCAGTCTAGAGAGAACGGAATTCCAAGCACAAATATACACTTTTCAGCCCCCAAAATTGCCCAGAGAGTTGAACTCAACAGAAGCCATCTCGTCATCATGATTGGTAATTTTAGCCGTGTGCTGTATAGCTACTCATTCTCCGAAAACGTTCCTTGTTCATGGTTGTCAGGTGCCACGTATGGATTTCTGACGATGCCAGCGCTTTCTATTCCTCACAGCCCTGTGTATTTCTTTCCAGAGACACACAAACGCTTGGCATATTTCGCATACAGCTGTAAACATTCCTCGCCGTCCTTACTCAGCTGCTCATATCCATCACCTACCCAATGGATGTATTCCCTCTTGGATTTCCCAGTGTCCGCAGCTATTGTATTTTGAAGATTGCGTTTTTAAGCACGACCGCCACTCTTAAAAATTTGTTCGATGTGGTCTCTGCTGTTCTTGTGCGTCGTCTCGAGATAGTGTAGTTTTTTCCCAAGATTTTCGATGTCCGCCTTGGTCTCTGTGGTTTCTTTGGCCAACCTTTTCTCGACGTCTGCTATGGGGCTGAAGACGAACCTATCGAAAATCTGTCAGCAAGAATTGATAAAAGCAAGGCCATCCATAAAACAAAGCTGGCCATAATTCCAGAAGCGCCAAAAGAGATACAATGCTATGGAGGTTCTTCAAGGAAAAGCCTCGAAGACCCGCTTAATCACGCGGGTGAAGGGACAGCATACATCTTGCCAACTCCTTCATACACATTAGTATCTCGCGGCAATGTTGATACCTCGCTCGAAGTGAGCTGCAGAAGTCGGATATCACGCTGCTTGACCGTGGTTTGTGTCTTCACGATGTTGATTTGCTGTTGTGCTTGAATCGCCTGCGTCTCGATTTCTTGCACTAGCTAGTATGAAGTCAGTAAAATTGTGGTTTGACAAAGAGTAAATGGGTATAATCACTTTCTGTAAAGCTTCATTAGAGATAGACATTATTGTGATGTGAAGGTAGATAATATCTAGAAGGTAAGTCCAGAAGTTGCTGCCATGGGGTGGAACTTGGTAAAGATGGGTCGCTTCGCTTGCTGTATTAGCATGGACCCCTCAATTTTGTCTATGTATCCAAGTATCAGTAGGAGCAGCACATACCTACCTATAATAGGTACTCAAGACCAGGTCATAAAATCATGAAAGGGAAGAACACAGAGTTTGAAATACAACAAATGAGAAAAGGATTGTTCTTGTTTGCCACAGATTACCAGGTCGTTTCTATCATAAGTTTTATTTTGTTACGATATCTATGTCAGATTCACGAGCTACTTATGCTGGGGCAGCTCCTTTCCAATACTTGCTCGGAACGAATGGCATCTTTGTTACCTGAGCCTTGCGTTTCTTTCCACGGATGACGACCTCAACATTTGTACTTGACTTATGGAAGCCATCTCTGATATAGCCCATCGCAATATTTTTTTTCAAGGTTGGACTTGGGCATCCGCTTGTGATGTTGCCAATGATCTCTCCAGCCTCATTCACAATCTCTGCACCTTCTCTTGCGGGTGCTCCCTCCACCACCAGTCCAATTCTTCTTCGATCAACACCAAGTCCTCCCTTAGACTTTGGTGTAAGTTGGCGAAGGATTACCTCAGCACCATGGAATCCACCTTCGGTCTTCCTATCTTTGCCAATGACCCACGACAACGCTCCTTCAACAGGTGTTGTGCTGTCGTCAAGATCGTGACCATATAAGCACATGCCCGCCTCAAGTCGAAGACTGTCTCTTGCGCCCAGTCCAGCAAGCTGTAGTCTTTCTGGTGTAGCAGTCTGCAAAAGAGATTCTGTTACAGAAACCACTTCATCAGGGGAGATTGATATCTCAAACCCGTCCTCTCCTGTGTAACCACCGCGACTAACTAGCAATGGTTTCGAGGCTTCTCCGCTCAGAAGTTTGACTTGAATAAACTTGGAGTGACCAAAATACAACTCCTTAACCTTCGTATCCTCAGGGGAGACCATAATGCTTGTCAATGCATCTTCACTCAGTGGACCTTGGAGAGCAACCAGACCCCAACCATCGAGAACCTCCCAATCGACCTTGTCACCACCAGCAGCCTTAAATTCATCGAGTTGCTCCTTAAAGTACTTCAGATCCTTCTCGCGGCATCCAGCATTGGTGACAACATAGAACAACTCTGGGCCTAGACGTGTAATGATTGTGTCGTCCACGATTCCTCCAGTCACCGGCCACAGTAATGTGCTGAGTCCGCTTTGATGAACACCCAAGCTCGAAAGTGAAGCCGGAGTGACCTTTTGCAGAAACGCTGTAGCCCCTGGGCCAGCAAAACGATGTTGCACCATATGCGAAACATCGAAAAGGGAGGCATGCGAGCGGGTGAAGTGGTGCGATTCACTGACACTCAGAGAGCTATACTGCACTGGCATATGGAAGCCACCAAAACCAACCATCTTGCCCCCATGGGCGAGGTGAAGGTCGTATAGAGGTGTCTTCTGTAGCGGAGTAGTATCGGCAGCGTTGGATGCATGTCGAATTGATAATTGGGGAGTTGCAATTGCTGTGCGGAAATATCGTAACCTGGGGACCGCGGGGACGCTTGAGCTCGTATGATTGCGGATTGTAGTTATTGGGAATGGGCGTGTGGAGGAGCGAGCAATCTGGCGACATGCCAGACGATGGCCAATGTTGTTCACCGATCTGAATGGCTTCATGTTTGCAACAAAAATGCTTGAGCTGAGCAGAATTGCAGAAGCTCTACGAGTAGAGATTTTAGGGAATTATAAGGGTCCCCTGTAGATTACCACATTACCTACCTAGGTATCACCTCACCTAAGGTAAGGTAGCTTGCTAGCAACATCGGTTGGCGAGATAAAGTCTTATCGCCTTTTGACACATGCGCGCGGGTCATGGAGCGAACCGGCCCGAAGATGAAGCGGATAAGTTGCCTATGCCGGTAGGTGTCGGGAGGGTACTAGATAGTATCATGGACCCATCTCGTGGCGCGGAACAGTTCCTCCGCACAAGTCCAATCCGCAGCCGCAGCAGGACCTTGCTCCGTCATGGACATTTGCAAATGCCATGTTCAAATTAGGTTGTCACTTGCTGTGTACTATGTACGCGCGAGTCTTGAAAAGCATCACTCACCTCACCCTTTATGAATACTCTGACTGGGCTTCAGCAGAGAGTCACGTCCTGGATGTTTTGGAATCGAATTTGGCGGATCAAGCGGCGGAGATTATAAATATATAATCAATGCCGAATAGCCTGCCTGCATAGGTGGTTATCTCCTACCTTGCTCGATGGTGTAGCCAGAACAGGTGGAACAATTGAGCATAAGTACCTGACTAGGTACTTACTACTACTTACTACTGCGTACGTACCTACGTAGGTACATAAGTACTAGTGATCTAGCCACAATGGTTCAATTGAGCCCTACGTTATCGTATTAACGTACGTACCTTGGAGCACGTTCACCTCTCACATCTCACCTACATATTATCAGCAGAGCATCAGCATCGGAGGAAGAAAGCGGATGCAATGGTGAGGCACACCGCCCAGGAGACCCATGAATAAGGATGAATGCGCCGATGTGATTGATGTTGGAATGAGCAGAGATATATGTATGAATAGTAGTAAGTATGAGCAGTATCATGATGATGATACCTTACCTAGGTAGGTAATATGTAATACATTGTACATTTCCTTGCCTCTCTCTGCCTACCTTACCTATACCCTGGCTTGATTTGCCCTACCATGCCATCCATGCCTCGGCCGTACATCCGTAGAGTCGAGTGGCTATCGTACTGGATAACGGTGACGTCGGACAGATAATCCAGATGTCACTCAGCTGGATCAGAGTGGAATGGAACTCCTCTTCTACCTACGTAGTACATAGGTACATAGCTTCATGTGATGCCAACTTTAATTGGATGCTCTCACTTGTTTTATTCTTACTGCTGCTTCTGCTTCTGCTTCTGCTTCTGCTTCTGCCAAAAGAAAAGAAGGAAGGGAAAAAATAAAAAATAAAATACCTATCTGCCTGCTTACGTAGTATGTACATATGTACATACCTCGCATACCTAAGGTAGGTAAATACAAGCATATTATGGGCGAATCTTCGAGCACATACCTACCTAGGTACCTATCTTGCCTTACCTCACCTCACCTCACCTAGGCACTGAAGTCGTTAATCGTTACCTAGCTTGTCCTCTCTTGCAGATTGTTTATTAACTTGCCCATCCCATCTATACAGCCCTACTTATTTTGACATATTACAAACCAGACTCCTCTCCTTCTCTCTCTGCCTACCTTCAACATACTTGTCCAACTTCTGCCTACATATTCACCTTGGGGGCCTGTCAAGAAGAAACAGACAGGAGAGTCCTCTATCCTTCGCATTTCTGGACTCAAGACTCATCGAGACCTGTCTATCGCTGTTGTTTCGTTTGAACATTCCCAACAATGCTTCACGCTTTGCCGAGCTTTCCGGTTCGTTACATGAACAATCAACTATTCACAATCGGCGCTGTTCCTTAGAAAGTACGGGGACTGATTCCTTTCATTTCCTCATAGTATCCCGAACCATCAAAGAATGGATTCTGGAATCCTGTCACATCCACAATAAATTGGTGCGAAGAGGTACGGATTACGCGTTACGGTTACTGTGGGATGTCTCCGAGTAACATTGCCGTTAGGATTACTATGCAACGATATATGCCGCAGAAATCGTCAATACACTAACAAACCTCCTCTTCATTGCCCTTGGAATCAAAGGCATTAGAAGCTGCATCAAAGAAGGCCATGACTTTATATTCACGATCTCCTTCATAGGATATCTCCTTGTCGGTTCTGGCTCGTTCTTTTTCCACGCAACTTTAAAATGTCTGTGAATACCATCCGAAGACGTAAACGGCGATATGCGAATACGACGGTGCTGACAGTGCACCTCAGATCCTATGCAACTGGTTGATGAACTGTCAATGATATACACGACGTGTCTGATGTGCTATGCTACGTTTTCATACTCCAAGTCACGGGGGGCTTCTCAGCTCCTCGCCGCTGGCCTTATAGGGCTTTCTCTTTTTATCACTGTAAGTGCTCGGAGGAAACCTTTTTGTTTTTTGTAAACAAAATCCCTTCCTATTTTATAAGATCCGTTACTAATAAAATACCCGCAGCTTTACTACCATTACCTCCAAGATCCGGACTTCCATCAAAATGCATACGCAATCCTCACTGCCGTTGTCCTTTTCAGATCAATGTATGTCATGGAGATAAATCTGCGACCATCATTTCGAGCGAAATATGACAAGGCGGCACCAGGAGAAGGCAATGGTGCTCAGCAGCGTACATTAAATGCGCAGAGAGACAAGCGGATCTTGGGGCATATGTGGCTCATGATTGCACTTGGACTTACAATATTCATGGGCGGATTTGGAATCTGGACGCTCGACAATATGTATTGTTCGAAATTGAGAACATGGCGTCGTCAGATTGGTCTGCCATGGGGACTGCTTTTGGAAGGCCATGGCTGGTGGTGAGTAAACAACGTGTGCTTAAAAGAGTGTATCTAATCCTTCTGAAGGCATCTCATGACTGGAACTGGCGCATATTTCTATATCACTTGGGGTATCTGGCTGCGACATTGCTTGAACAACAGACAAGAAGATTACGCCTTAAAATGGCCGAGTATATTTTCCTCTCTACCAGAGATAGTAAGAGCTCCCAAGATCAATGGAACGTACACCAATGGTCATTCAAACGGAACAATACAGAACGGGCAATCGAAGAAATTGATATGAAGGGGATCGGGAGAATGAAGGTCTCCAATGATAGTAGCCATGCAGGATTGAAGCAATGACTGCTGTCAAATAGATAGGTAAATTTACTCACCCGAGTAGAGTTTTCGGGTATATGTACATCTGAAGTGGATGTCTACAACAGGGTCACGTATTTTAGTGAGATGTTTTGAGGCTGGCATATATAGTGATGCTGAAAAAGTTTCCGTACAGTAGCAATTTTTGGAGTAAAACCACTATTTTCAGTTGATGATTAAATGGTAATTTTATATTACAACTATACTTGAAACTTGATATAGAGGATGTATAAGGGTTAAGATTTAATATGTATTGATCTTATAATCTAAAAGTGTAACCTTATAATTTTAAACTACTATTTATTTTTGATTTTGCAGCTTCAACAGACCTCTCCTTGTTAATTTTGTTGATTGCTATATATATATGTTTCAAGAGTTTCTCGCCAAAACTTTTAGGGAGGGGGTTATTCAAAAAGTGCTTCTTTAGCCTTGTCTATCTTACTTAGTGATTTAAACTAACAAGATATAGTTTTTAGATAAATTGTTGTATACAAAAAAGATTTGTTTACTTAAACACTCTATATAGGTAGCATAATATTATATGTATATTATATAAATTACTTGAGTTATAAGTAGTTAAATATGTTGAGCTTTTGTGTAAATTGGCCTTTGTACGGAAACTAAATGTGCACCACTGTATATCAGAGTATGATTTGCAGGTAGATTTGTAGATTGGGAGGATAGGAGTTTTTATCTGCGCGTTCATCCTTTTATTTATCTTGAATATGGAAGTGGAGAATAATGCTGAGGAAAAGACTAGAAATTGATTGCTCATTAAGTAACTGAGGCTTTCTACAGCTCAAGACTGTTACAGTTTCAGTTAACCAAACAGTGAGGTATGCATGCATCTGTACTACGTACATAGTAAGTGTTGTACGCATAATAGCAGTCGGTCTGTGCCTGTGTTGAGAGGTCCCTGGCGCTACCACTACTAAGTGCCTTGAGTAACAATACTGATAAGATGCGGGATGCCATTTCAAATCAGCTCGTCAGAGTACACGTAGATCCTCCGCACAGCACATTGGCCATCTCACAACGGGGTTCTCTCGTTTTCTTCAGTCAAGTCCCGCATACACCAAGCTGTGCCCTCTTGCTTTCAGCTGCGACATCTCCTAGAGCTTTTTATCCGACAGTCTGACATTCCAGCAATCAAGCAACGTTTCTCGACCTGCAGCCGACAATGAGTTCGAACGTTTAGAATTCACACACCAGAAGACACATTTACAGGTTTACAACTAGACAGCCTCAAACTATACGACCATGGCCACATCTTCGAAAGGCTCTTCAAGATGGGGTTCATTTTTACAACAAGCTGTAGCGGGCGTGGAGTCACGGCTTGACACGATTCTGGCAGAAGGCGATGAGGCACAGAAACCCAAGCAGCCGTCTGCCAGCATATCAATCCCTTCGACACCAAATGCCAAAGCAGAGAATGGTGTTTCTTTCCTGAATGCCTTTATGTACTCTATATGCTAATACTTGCTGTAAAGGACTCTCGAGAAGCGCATCGACTGCCAGTAGAACCAATGATCGTCTACAGGAACGGCTGGCTAAGGCAATGGCAGCAAAGAACGCTGCTCAACGGAGTAGCCAGACGCCGTCTTCGAATGTACCCTCAAGGTCCGGAAGCCCTGTTACTGTGCTCATGAGCCCAAAGCAGAGCATGGAAAGTGCACGACCAAGCATCGACATATCAACACCCAAGACGGACGAGTTATCCGCTGGAACTGAACAGTTAGTCAGAAAATTGGAGGAACAAAACTTATCACATGTGTTTGTCGGTGCTTCTTCGTTCAAGAATGATACAGATACGTCTAAGCCCGAAGATGCTCCCCGAACATCGCTCGAATCGCATACAGTTTCTACACCATCATCGGAGTTGCAATTGGGGAGTGGACATATAGAAAATGACACACTATCTACAGCAGTTGATACAGCATCTGATCTGATACTTGAAGAAAATGATACGGTCCTGAAGCAGCTTCGAGAGGATTATGAGGCCGCCCAGCTGCAACGTCAGGAGGAAGTTCACAGCTACGTGGAACAGATCGATTCGTTACAAGCCAAATTACAATATCTGTCGAAGGAATCTGCAGAAACAGCACGAAAATCTGGCTCTTCTGCTCCAGCTGGTAGTCTCGAGAAAAAAATGGCAGAGAAGGAGGAGCGAATCGCACTGCTGATGGAAGAGGGTCAAAAATGGTCGAAGACCGAGCTTAAGCATATGACAGCTATCAAGAAATTGAGGGCAAAGATTTTGGATGATAGCAAGGAGCTACAAGAAGCCAAACGGAAGCAAGATAAGGCTGAGAAAGAGCAGTCAAATTTAATGGATCGTTTGCGACAAGCTGAGCTGGCACAGAAAACCCTCAACGAACGATTGAAGAGCACGAATAAGCTACAAAAAGACTTCGAGGCCATGAGAGCCGACAGGGATTCAAAAGACGCGACCATCAAACAACTCAAGCAGCAGCTCACAGAAGCAATGACTTCCGCGAACGAAGCGGAGACGAAGGCTGCTAAAGAAGCACTGGCTGCTGAGAGAAAGAAACTCGAGGAGTTGGAAGAGAAGCTGTCGGATCTGAGATTAGAAAAGGAGCTGTCAATTGATCGTGCCCAAGCGCAGATAAAAGAACTCAAAGAACACTCGGAGAAAGACTCTCAGCGCAGACAAGCTGCCGAGATTGAGATGAAGGCAGAGCAGCAGATGCTAGAAAGTAAGCTTGAGGTCATGCGTGCGCGTGCGGAGGAGGTCTCCTCGGGGGCTACAGGCGATGCACAAGCCAAGCTTCTTCGTCAGATCGAGACGCTTCAGAGTCAGTACTCTGTTGCCAGCGAAAACTGGCAGGGTATCGAGTCTTCTATGATTGCCCGAGTTACCAGCTTGGAAAGGGAACGTGACGAGCTCAGCCGGAAAGAGGCAGATATCCGGCGCAAAGCTCGCGAAATGGTATGTTGATTCCTGCATTGTTCTGAAAAATAACAATTGACCACAATAGACCCTCAAATCTAAACGTAACGAAGAAGACCTCGAAGAGACCCAAGCCAAATTGCAAAATTTCCAGCATGATCTCACGGAACATAAATCTAAACTAGATAAGCTACAACTGCGTGCTGAAAAGGCTGAAGCTGCACTAATCGAAGCGAAATCATCTTTTGAACAAGAAAAGCGGGCATTGAAGACCGAGGCACAGCAGCAATTAGAGGAAGAAAGAGCTCGTTTGCAAGAGCAATCCAATGGCAGCATCTTTAGTGGTAGGGGTGAATCGCCAGCAGCATCTAGCCAAAGGGGATTGACCTCCGACCTTCTTGGCTTGCAAAATCTCCAATCGAGAAGAGCTTCTGCTCGCTCCACCACAGGCGAGATTCCAGTGATAGACCGTTTCGTCACGAGCCGAAGACCATCGATGCTTCCTCGAACATCGTTGCCAGGTACACCACAACGGCAGGATTCTCAGTTGTCACTTCTCCATGGTAGTGATATACCCCAGACACCTCTGATCCATACAGGCGATCATGACGATGACTTTTTTGAAAATCCGGAGTCTCCCCAGCAAACACTTAACGACATGGTTTCGGTCAGCACAGTTGGTGCTGGCCCAAGTGTAGAGCTCGTTGGGCGCATGTCAGCCGCAGTTCGTCGCTTGGAAAGCGAGAAGGTTGCCGCAAAGGAAGAAATGGCACGCCTATCTAGTCAAAGAGACGAAGCGAGGAGCGAAATTGTCAAGCTGATGCAGGAGGTCGCAACCAAGAGAGCTGCTGATGAGAAGGTCAAGAAGCTTGAAGAGGAAGTGCAGATGCTGAAAGAAAGATATGACACCACACTTGAGATGCTGGGCGCCAAAACCGAAGAAGCGGAAGAATTGAGAGCTGATGTTACAGATGTTAAGGAGATGTACAAGGAGCTAGTTGATCGGATGATGACCAAGTAGTCAATTCGGGTGGTACCGCGTCAGACAATTTAGCATGTATTATTATTATTACACTATAGTCCTATACCCTCCCTTTCTGCAGTTTGCACTATGAATTTCCGAACCTTGGTAATGTCAGTAACATATAATCAACCTGTTATGACGAGACTTACCTGAGCATCTGGGGCAAGGTCCAATGGCAAGAATCCATCCATGTCCTTCTTGTCCGTTTCTGCACCTGCCTTCAACAGTGCAATTGCACAATGACCTGTGAAAACCAATTAGAATGTTCGTGGTAAGCAACGGAATTTTTTTGCAAAAGTTTTATTTACCATGACCTTCTGCAACGCTGTGATGTAATGGGGTGTAGCCGGCCTGGTCTTGTGAGTTGATAGGCGACCTATTCTTGAGGAACAATTCTATCATTGGAACTGAGCCAATTGCAGCAGCACGGTGTATTGGGAAGGTGCTTCGACGGTCCTTGACGCGCGTAGACGCCTTGTACTCAATAAGCTTTCGAGCAACGTCGAGGTTGTTTTTTGAAGCTGCGAAGTGTAATGCTGTCTAAGATAAAATAAGCAAACATTTGGATTAAGAGGCTAGGAAAATCACCTGTCCATTAAAGTCTGCAAAAACGAATCAAATTAGCCACCGAGAAATCCCGTACTTATCCACTTAGGGTAAGACGTTATATGCTCACTCTTCATGTCTACATCTGCGCCTTTGCTGAGAAGCAAGTCAACAAGATCATCGCCGTCTTGAATGCTGACGGCGAACATGAGGGGCGTGTAGCCACTCGAGCCATCCTGACGAACAATATTAACAAAAATTACATATAATCCAAAGCAGACTGTGGGCGCGAGCCGAAAACTCGTGGGAGTTTGAACGAAGTTTTCAACTCACTTGAACGTCAATATCAAAGTCCTTAGCTTGCATCAAGAGCTTGACCACTTCGATTTTATTGTAGGAACAAGCCCAATGAATTATCTCTCGTTCATCAGAGTCTTTCTGATGCTTAAGTTTTGGATTTGCCTATGCAATACAATTTAGTCAGTGCTCGTGAGTAGATAAATGGCACATACTCACATTAAGTAAAGACTCTACCACATTAACGTGACCAGCTCTCGCAGCTTCGTGCGCAGGAAACTTGGATGCTTCATCCATACTTGCAAGGTACTTTCGGCTCAAAATCACCAACGTATTAGACAGTAGGATTTGAACGAGGTGCTGAATTATATAGATTGATGCGGAAAGTGGGGATGTCGCAGGCAACGTGAGTAGATATGAGGAGATGGCCTCGTCCATTGATGTAAGCAGATGTGGAGACGACGATTGAAAAGCATGGACCAGGTCATCATCACCCACCAATCTGTGCCGGGATTTTGCGACATTAGAGCTTTCGCTCGCGGCTCTGCGCTGCAATCGACAATCGCGTCTCTTAGCCACACGCGAGTCAAATGTTCTGCCGGGCGACCAACCTCAATCAGTATTTCACATATTGATTGTCATCTTTTTAGGAAACATACATCCTCCGGTATCCTCTCACAAATCTTGCGCCACCAATTTTCATTCAATCTGTAACATTGGTCGATCTATACACAGTTTCAAGAGATCAGGTGCCAGCTGCTTGCCGTCGCATTGAACGGCATAGGCTGTAGGCTGATAATCAAATATGGCGGCCACAGCATCTTTACCCGATGCTAAGGTAGCCAGCCCTCAAGGTTCTTGCAACCAGGCCATTGCTGATAGACGACAGACTCTTGCTTTAAAATCCTCCAAAAGAACACGGGAACTTTTTGCGTCAGATTTCGGATCACCACTCACCGAGCAGAACCTTCCGACACCAGCTTCCAACCCCACAGATCTCTCAGACCAGGTTGGTCTTACGGCAAGAATACGCAGTGAATACGACGATGTACGTGAATTACCGGCGGCTCTCGCAGCGAAACAGGCCAGCGCAGCCAGTGCTGCTGCTGCCCGAAGGAAGAAGGCAAAGACTGAGGGTATAGAGCCCACCGATACACGTACTGCGAAGATGATCGAGGGGATTACATCAAAGGATGGATCTGGTAATGGAGGCTCTACGGCGCTTACGGTGCGGGGCAAGGAGTCCGCGAATCCGAATGCGCCAAATGCAGAAGGGCCAACAATTCAAAAGGATCTTCCATCCTCCAGTCTGGTCCGCAAACAGACCGTGCAGCAGGTCAGACCAGATTGGCATGCGCCATGGAAGCTCATGAGAGTGATATCAGGCCATCTAGGTTGGGTCAGGAGTTTGGCAGTAGAACCGGAGAACAGGTGGTTTGCTAGTGGAGCAGGAGATCGAACAATCAAGGTCTGGGACTTGGCAACTGGTTCTTTGAAAATTACACTGACCGGCCACATTTCTACCGTCAGAGGTCTTGCTGTTTCACCCCGTCATCCATACCTATTCTCATGCGGAGAAGATAAGATGGTTAAATGTTGGGACTTGGAGACCAACAAGGTTATTCGACATTACCACGGTCATCTTAGTGGAGTATACACTCTATCACTCCATCCGACTCTTGACGTTCTTGTGACTGGAGGTCGAGATGGTGTTGCAAGAGTGTGGGACATGCGAACACGCAGCAACATACATGTCCTTTCAGGACATAAGGGCACTGTCTCCGATGTCAAGTGTCAGGAGGCCGACCCACAAGTGATTACTTCATCTCTTGATTCAACCGTGCGGCTTTGGGATCTTGCTGCTGGAAAGACTTCGGGCGTTTTGACACATCACAAGAAAGGAGTCAGAGCTCTGGCAATCCATCCAAAGGAATTCACGTTTGCTAGTGGTAGTACTGGCAGCATCAAGCAGTGGAAATGTCCGGAGGGTGCCTTCATGCAGAATTTCGATGGACAGAACTCCATTATCAACACTATGAGTGTCAATGAGGACAATGTACTATTTTCTGGAGGAGACAATGGATCTATGAGTTTCTGGGACTGGAAATCTGGCCATCGTTTCCAATCATTGGAAAGCACTGCCCAACCAGGCTCCTTGGATGCCGAAGCCGGGCTGATGAGTTCTACATACGATCGTACAGGTTTACGTCTCATCACTGGTGAAGCTGATAAGACAAGTAAGCACTTGTTCCTATCCAGAGCTCGAATCAAGCTAACAAGTCACAGTCAAAGTATGGAAGCAGGATGAAAATGCAACACCCGAGACGCATCCGCTGGTCTGGAAACCCACTCTGGGGAGAGAAAAGTTTTAGTAAATAATGGATGAAGAAAAAGAGCTTTGGTCACATGCATTGTGATAGGCGTGGCGTAACGTAAGGTGCATGGAATATGGGTATCATTCGGTGGAGTTGGAACGAAATATTTAAGACGAGAAACCAAGGCCTCGTACTTCGGGGTCATCCTTCAATGCAAGCTTTACTTCCTCCTCACCGATATTCAAGCGAACCTTACCTGTTCGCTCACCTCTCCGTGCTTCTAAGCCTACAACACCTGCCTCCGTCAACTCGATCGCGGCAGCTCCCATGACGAGCAAGCGTGGGGCCTTGCTGGATTGCGTCATTAACGCTGAGGAGGTCACTGTTGGCTGGGTTTTGTTGACCAACAAGTACTCGCCGATATAGACATTGTTTGCCATATGGGCCATGCGCTTGGCTTCCTCGACAACTTCACCCAGGACACTTTCAGTCAAGCCCGTTCTTCGAGATTTAGCGAGTAGAGCAGCCAAGAAGACCTTTGAGGACAAAGGCAGACTGCGCAGATATTGCTGCAGTGGGCTCGAAGTGGCTTCGTTGATGGCCCGTTTAATCGTCGCGATTGTGACTCTTACAGTGGCAGCTGAAGCTCCAATCAACGTTCCGTCTCCTTTCTTCTTCTTACTTGGTGTTGTCGGCAACTGATTCTCTGTCGGAGTGTCTGCCTCTGCAAGCTCGACAGCGCGTCTGCATATGTCGAGAGCACGTCGAGCATCCCCACTGACAGCAGCAACCTTTCTGCTGGCAAATTGTACAGCATCCACGTCCACTACGTTACCGGGGACGCCTTCCAATCGTGATTGAATGATCTTCATTAGTTGGGCATGGTTGTAACCCGGAAATGTGATGCGCGTTAAACCTGTTGAAATTAGTCAAGGTAGACGTCATGGTCGGGTACACCTACCAAGACGACTACTGATCTTGTTGCTCAGAGTCCGTTCAGGCAGGTCCATTGTGTTTGCAACAGCCAACACAATGAGTCTGCTGTGCCGAAGGCCAGGCCAATTGAAGAAATTGTACATGACTGTTTGATTCTTGGTGACCAATTGATCCAGTTCATCCATCAACACCACACAAGGCACTCTCCGGGGGCTAGGGTTGTTGAATTCTCGTTCGAGAAGATCAAGTGCGTGCGAAGGACTGACTCGGTCTCCCTTCAGCGCCTCCCACAAGAGAGAATATGATTGATGTGGATCAGTAACCTTCATACCATTTATCTCCACAAAAATAAAATCATCGAGTTCTTCAGCATCGACTGCAGCATTCATCTGGGATACCACTTCTCGGACTGTAGCCGTTTTCCCTGTGCCTGGCGTTCCTGAAATGTAGATACACGCTCCTGACCCGTCTGTAATGGCAGCCTCCAGGTGTGAATATACTGCTGTAAACTCTTCTTCGCGACACGGTAGAGATGCCGGTACTGATGACACATGCAGTTTTGACCTCGCTATTTGAAATGGAGATGCTTGAACGTGACCTGGCGATAGCACTCGAGTCGCAAGAGGAGTGAATTCTAAGGGCTTCTTGATAACAACTCTATAAAGCCGGGTCAGACATATCTTGGTATTCAGTGTTATTCATAAATTACCTCTTATGACTGGGTGTAGTCAACTTTGATGGTGTTTTTGGCTTTCGTGGGGTAAGTATGGTAGAAGTCTTCTGCTTTTTCCTCGGAGTTGATAAAGTTTCATCATCGTACTTTGCCTCCACAAATTCAGTGTCAGTTTCCAGTTTATGCTGTGGGAATCTTCGCTTTCTCGTAGCTTTCGTTTCGGACTTGACCCGTTCTATGAGGTTATGTATAGCTAATTCCGAGCCATCGAATATATCCTCCCATCTGAATTCATCTGTATATGTAGCAGTCCTCGTATTACAGCCCCGCCGACAAATGAAAGTCTTGCCATAGCCCCTTGAATTGCGCGATATAGTACCACTTGGGTGTTTTTTTAGGTATTCTACCGACGAATTGATTGAGGCTTTTCCGTTAATAGAAGCAAGTGGGTTGAAATCCCACGAGGGTGTTATGTAGAGCTCATTCTATCAAGGTTTAGCCGTACGTTAGCGTCATGTATTTTGATATTGAGAACACACCATTAGAGCATCGGTTCTTTTCTTCTCCTTATTTCGGACTTCTTTATCGGTTGCAAACCACATGAAGTTTGCTGACTTTTCGTCCTCGTCCTCGCCGAATTCGACAATCATGCCGACCCAAGCCTCGTTTGTGCCTTCAGCCTTCAAGAGTACACACTCTCCAACCTTGCACTCGAAGTTCCCCATCCTTGCTCCAATAATGTTCCGTTTTGGCCTTGGAGTCTGATTAAGCTTGCGTTTTCGTCCAGGACCAGATGCTCTAGCTATCAATGCAGCCGCAGCATCCCCTTCCCCACCCGATGACAGCTCATCATCATTGCCATCGGCAGAGGCACTATTCGCTTTATCGGCCGCATCATCTTCGTATATCCATTCCCACGGATGATCTTCAAATCCAAGCTCGTCGTCGGAATCCTCTCGCGCTATACCTCCAGTAGTAAGATACTGCCGTGCTTTTTGAGCCTTTGATTGTCGTTGGCGAGACGATCCGCTCTCCGTCTGATGTGGCATTCTCAATATTTAGTGATTTGGACTTTCAGTGGCTGTTTGTAAAACGTCTGGTTTAATAGTCGAGCAAGGGAAATGAACGCGCAACGCGAAATGTGTAGAGAGAGGCGCTTCAGATACACGCGAAATCACGTGCAGAAATTCTACTTTAGACATGACTGACTACATGGCCAACAGAAGGCAAATGCTTGTAACATGAATGTGTTTTGAAACCCAGACTTTTCATAACAATACGTATGTAATTTATCTCGTACCCTATTTAGGATTACACTTCCTTTTTCATTTTTTATATTTTTTTTATCATCTTCATCAACGGCATTCAAGTGCACGGTGAGAGCCATGAATATTCAGAAGAAGCGGGCTGCATCTAATTTTCTTATCCAGCTCTATCTTCATAGATTTCCGAGTTTTCATGCTTCCATGATTAGACGAAGGGACATCCTCCTGTCTTGACTCGTATGCTCCTATGTTCAACCAAGAGCTGAACATTCCATCTTCAGACATATTCCTAGCTGCCATTCCCTCTCAGCCATCCATTTCCCCAATTGATTAGTTGATACTTAGATACTGAAGCCTACTGCTCCAGGATCAGAAATGAAAGAGATCCGCTGCTCTCTGAGATCTCAAGAGTGACTTTTCGTCATCCAGCACTTCTCCTCTCATCATTTACCAAATTTTCAGCTTCTGCGTCCAAATCGATTGATTCCTCAAACCCCGCCAAATCATTATCCTTCACCTCTAACAGCTCCGAAGCAATGTCATTCATGTCTACGTTCAGCTCCAGGTTCCTCCGATCAAGCGACAGCTCATCGCCCTCCACATCACTCTCCGAAATCAGAGAAAGCTCAGAGTAAGTAGCAGGTATCTTATCGCCATCAAGATCACTGTACCACCGTGTGAATTTTTGCATTGAGGCGCTACCGAAAAGTCTGAAGGACTGCGACTCGCGTAGCGACTTGCAGGCTGTATAATTGGCTTATTCTGTTTTTGAAAGCTTTCTTCGCGCAGCAGTTGACACTGGTGTGGTACAGGGGTGATCTCCGTGGTCTTCGAGGGTGATTTTCGACATGTTGGATAGATCAATATGATGCCAGGATTCTGAGCATACTGTATGTGTTGTGATGGCTTGCTTGGAGAACATCCCAGATGTATCGAGCCATTTCTTGAAATGGTTTCGTGACATGAGCTAGTTTTGCTTCCAGCTTCTCTTTGTGCTGATTTTCATGATATGTAGATACTGGGTATTGTGTCTGACTGCTTGGTGTTGGAATATAGTCTGACAAATTTTGTAAATGGTAAAGTAGTGACCGGCGTATGGAGATGCAACTCGCAAAAGAGTCTTTCAATTTCTCAAAAGACAAGAAATCAGCGGACAGAATGCGACAATGTGAGTGCATAGATGTCATGTGTTTGGTGAATAACTTCTGGCTTGACGCTACAGGGATTTGTTTGTGTCATTACCATAGAGGATCAGAGAAAAGCTACGAGTTCAGCATTGCATTTGCACAATCGATCCGAGGTCTTCTTGAGGAAACACACATGCAATTGAGTCCGGATATATTTACCTGGGTCTTGATGGGCCACCTCTTCCAATGCGAAGCACTGTAAACATATCCACGCGAATCCAATCATCACATTGTTAACGCAATGACATAGGAAGCACCCACAGTGCTGGGAGCTGTGTACTTGTTAAGATTCATAGTTAGTAAAAATTACGTTAACATCCACGTTTTCTTAGGTGGTCTGTCATAGAATATAGGTATGGACATACCCTTCAAGATTCCCGTAATTATACAAGAAAAGATGCCATGTATCATAAAGAATGTATTTCTGGAAAGACACTTCTCCACTCCTAGAAGTTAACGATGCCACTCATGGGCTGCCTTCAATTCCCCAAGCCTTGAAATCCTTCCTCATACTCCAAAAAAGGAAGCAGAATATCCAACCCTAAACGCCACTTTAAGCCCAACTCTGAACCATGAGTACATATATCATAAAACCCGTCCATCCACGAATCCCAATCCAACCCAAGGCCATCCAGAAGGTAGGAAGATTGATGACCATCCCAAAATCTCATGGGCGTTTGGATGACTGTCACCGACATCCAAACATCGCTGAAGCCCCATCGCAAAACCACGAACTACAAATCCATCCCCGAATCGGTAGCCAAGCACCATGGAAGCTAGATCGTCTACAAGCTGCCCATTCTCTCCTCCAAACCACCCCAGTAGACCAGAGGTCTGGGCTCTAAGACCTCAAGACCGGAACCAAAGCTTCGTCGCTCTTCTTGCATTTCGACCATGGATGGCTGGCTGTGCATGATGCTGGTGATGGTGGACACCGGTGACGAGGCCGATGACATCTCTGACGAGGTTGATGTGGCTGAGGAAGTAGAGCGGCGGAAAGAGGTACGGAGACTGCGAGCAGAGAAGCGGGAAGAGATGGCGTTGAAGCGTGTGGAGTGCATCTTGAGATATACTGTTGCTTTGGTTGTTGTTTCTTGCCGAGAAGAAAGACGATGACAAAATTGGAATAAGTCGTTTGCTTGTGATCTTTTCCTTTTATTGCCGTAGATATTGCTGTTCTGGTTTTGTCTGGGAAGATGGCTAATTCGTTATGTGGTGAGCTTGGTGGTGATACTCGTTGCACTGAAGGAATGTGTTGTCTTGGTGACCCGAGAACTTGTCGACGAGATATTAGGTAGTTGACGATTGTAGTTGTGGTGGTGAACGGATTCGGCGCAGCCCAATGTTTCAAATTTCCCAAGACGAATACGGACGAGGAATGGCCGCCTGGTAATGCAAGCAGATGTAGGCCTAGTGAACAAATGACGAAATGTTTTCTCAGGAAATCAATGCAAGTGTTCGTTTAAAGTCGTGAGGACGAGTAAGGTCGTTAAAAATATTTACTCTTGTGAGGCAGAGGCAGAGACGGAGTGAGAGTGAGAGTGAGAGTGAGAGTGTAAGAGAAGAAGATAGAGAGAGAGAGAGACAGAGAAAGGAGGAATTTGAGGGGATATTTGAGTATTTGAGTATTTGAGTATTTGAGAGAGGATGGATGTCTTTTCAATGGGATTGTTCGAGACAAGATATGCACAAATAGGATGAGTGAAGGGAGGCGTCCTCTTTGGTAAGTTGAGGATCGAGAGTACAGCAGTAAGTATGGGGTGCGCGGGAGTGGATCAAGCATGGAGTCATGTAGGGGACGTGGGGGAGTGTTGTGCCAGAGTACGGAGTATAAGTAGTACCTACTAATAAGTACTAGTTGTTTCTATTTTATTGTTACAACTTTACTTATTCGGGGCACTGTTTAGGTATATCATACAAGTACCACTCAAGATACAACCAAGTACAGAGGTACATACTGCTTTGACACTCTTGTGACTTGAGACTCGAAATATCATCGGATGTAGCTAGAGAAGATATATATTTTATGTATAATTACATAAAATAAGAGAAGGAGAAGGACAAGGATAAGGAAGGGGAAAGGGAAAGGGAAAGGGAAAGGGAAAGGATTCATGTATATACCTCTACTCTCCTTGATTTTAATCTTACTCTTGTCTTCTATGGCCTACACATTATTCTTCATCTTCATGAGCAGCATTACTGTATAACTAGCGACCTATATACTATTACTTACTCCACTCTCTCTTACGCCTTACTTAAGACAACACCCGTTGTTTGTTACTTGTTATATGCTTCGTTATAACGACAACGACAACGACGTTGAATCTTCTAGTAAGAAGATATTTTTATAGCCATAACCCACCATTGACACCACTAGAACGCTATACTGTGTGCTAGGTAGACAATGTCAGCCATGCCACGCAATGCCTGATGACGAAGCCAGAACTCAACCCACGGGCATGGCGCCAGGGGTAATGCAATCTCGACCTTCTGAACCTTCCCAACATCACTCAAAGAAAAGACCAAGACAAGAAAAGGGATAACCACCAGAGAGTCTTTCAAAGAACTGGGTTGATGCCAAAGCGTGTAAATCAGAAGTTCATAAAAATAACAACACCTCAAACAAATGAAGTTCTACATATCTGTGTGCGTGTTTGACTCTATCTAATATGCCTCTGCTTCTGCTAAGTATGATTGTTGTCCACGGACCATCACGATCCCTTTCTTGAGACACTCTGCCATTTACAGTCTGCAGCTGCAGAATGCATGTACAAGTACATGCATATTAAAATTTGTATCATTATCATTAATAGCTAAGTACTCCAAGAGGATCATTTCATTTTGTGCACAAGGTAGTATTTGTATCTGATACTCCTAGTTAGTCGTTACAGAGCGCTATCATCTCTATTTAGATGTGCACAACATCTGTACACATACAGACTACCTGTGTACATACCCGTATGTATCTGTCAATATCAATGTTAATATCAATCACCTCACTTACCTGATCAGTGCCTCCCCCAGACAACAACTCAATCTGTGGGCATGTCTCAGATGAGCCTTTTCATCGTTGCCCGCTGTCTGTTAATCCCTTATCGCTAGTTCAAACCTCCACAGACTTCCATTCAGACTTCCATCCAGAATTCTATGCATCACCTACCTACCTACAGAGAGCACCCTGTCAGCTCCTTCATGAGGCCAACTCAGGGCTGTTTCAGAAACAATACATAGGTACGTGCACGGTATCTGGAGTCCCTACCTCCCTACCTATGCGATACATAACTAACGACCAAGAAAGAGCAAGAGAATGGAGAAGAAAGGAGACCAACACGTTGCACCGAGAACACTTCTTCTCATTCGCACATCACACTGGACAATGTACAATTGTGTAAGGTAAGGTAAGGCAAGGTGAGGTAAGGAAGGTAATTAGGTATTGAGTACCGGCCAGCAACTGACTTCTGAGTAATTGGTGCTACATACATAGACAGAAGACTGTCCTATGTGCCTATGCAAGGAACGAATGCGTGAAGAATCCATGCGCTATGGCCGACGCAGCAAGGGTCTGAGACCTCGCTAGGCCGCGCATAGAGGGCTGCCGGCCACTGCGAGGACAGTGCCGACTTTTATGCAACAGCGCGCCGTCGCGGCCACAGTCAGAGTCGAGTGCCCACATCCCTCCACACAGTCCAGCATAAACTCAACGGCGCTCATCTTGGAGGATTGAGGATTGAGGACGCATCAACGCCAGGAATGCATGGGCTGCCGACTAGAGAGAACGCTGGTGTTGGTGAGTATTGTCATTGGTACTGCCCTTGGGCTCGGTGGGACATTGCACCACCATGATCCTTCGAGCTGTTGCTTCATTTCTTCATTTCTTTCGAGTTGCACCACCACAAGCTGCGCGTCCAGGGCAGCTGTGGCGGGCGTGGCGGTCTTCATCGGGGCCGTCGATCCTCTCTGCATGATCGTCGGTCCATAATGGTCGGCATTATTAAATGTGAAGCAAGGCGGAAGGAAATCTGGATATCACTCAGGTCTCGCCCTCTCACTCTGTAGCAGATCAACACGAGGCCAAATTACTCTACTTCCCGTTCTGTAAGTCACCTCATCACCAGGCCGTTTGCATCATACAAGCATGGCGTACTTGATATGATAATGGCAAAGATTTCACTTTGGCGGAGTAAGGCACCGGCTGCGCATGTATTCAGGTACTCTGTTGCAATTCTATCCCTTCGTGCTATCGTGTTCCAATCATCGCCGATGCTGTCCTTATCTGCACAGTAACCATATCCCAATTGGTAGGCAAAGGGGATATCTTTGGAATTCGTAACACATACAACGACAAGGCAGAAGAGGAAAAGAAGGAAAAACACAAATATCTAACTCCGTGGCTATGCTATCAAAACCAAGTCTACGTAAAGCGCTCAGATGAACCTCCTCCCATAATGCCCAACATCCAACTCACAGAGCTCCAGCGACCAAAATGAAACAAAAAGAAGTGCTTAGCGGTAAAAGCACAAGAGTCTATCAAGACACAATGCGCATTAGTATGATCGATAGGAGAGAGAGAAAAACGGTCCGGAAGAGAAAACGGGTTGTATGAAAGGGGGCGAAATTTTTTGAACATCCATGTCGTCAGTTGGTATCAAGAAAAAAAAAGGAAGAAAAAAAGAAAAGAGTTTCTTGACACGCGCATAAAACATCGCCTATCGTGATGACCCCTCCACGAGATCAAACGAGAAGGTCCGAGGTTCGCCTCCCACACAACACGCACCCCATTGCAACCATAGATTCATCCGACAGCCGCTCCTGTCGCTAACGCCTCAGACGCTTCTCGTGTCTTCATGCATGCGACGCACGGTCTGGCTTGGATGTTGCTCTCCTCTGATCGTCTTCAAGTAGGTCCTCAAACTGAATGCTGAATTTTCTGCTGCATGTTTCAGTGCTCTCTGACACTTCTCAGACTCCCGTCAATCAAGGATCATCCAAAAGTGCTCATCTCAAATCGCCTGCCGCATTGTCTCTCTCGGCCCTCCTCGTGGTGAAGCTCCTCCTTATACTCTCTCCCCAAGCTGAATTGTCCAGGACTTCAAGCACGTTCTCCGCACTGACATTACTTGTCCTGCGACTTGCAGGTTGACTCCCGCTTGCCACACTAACATCTTCGAAGCTGAACGCAGATCCTGTAGTGCTTCCGGTAGCTCTATTTGGTGATAATTGAGGGCTTCTGGCTGGAGACATTGGATCGTTCGATGTGAATGGATTGAGAGGCGATAACGTTGGCGAAGAAGGAGCACTTTGTTCTGTGTTCCATCTGGTAAGAGTGTCACGAGTAGATAGCAATGGTGAAAGTGTAAGTTTGTTATGCGAGGATGCTCCAGGAGCAGAATCGTCAACGAAGATTTCTGGAACAGCAAACTGAGGAATATCCGTCATGCGTGCGGAATCGTGGCGTTTGAGATGACGACGGAACTGCCTCGACCAGTACATCGTATCAAAGAAGCCAATGACTACACGTCGACGGACTTCCTCCTCGACACGCTGTAGCCGGGCACGTCTACGAAGGAACTCTTCGAGTCTTAAATGATGTTAGCGGATGTTGACAAATTTCTTTTAAGAGTAAAACTTACTTCAAGCTCTTGCTGTCACTGATGATGTTCCAGTGAGCAAGAATCATCAAAACGCTAGGAAACGAGATACCACGATCTGGTTCGGCGGAAACCATAACTTCCTCATAAAATAGGTTGTAGCGATGCCGTCTCTGGCGCACCTTCTTCGGATCAATTTGTGCCAATCTCCTATTTAGTGAATCTAAATCCACATCGTAGGCAGCACTAATTGTAGCCGTAGAGCTTCCATACCTTTTCAGAGGTGGCAAAGCAGTGGCACGGACGTCTTCCAAAATCCGTCGTACTGAGTCCTCCTCATCGTAAATGCGCATAGCGAAAACCCCCGAGAGTTCACTCAGAAGTCGAGGGAATGTATCCTTGCTAATAAAACCAGTTCCTTGAGGGTCGACTGTTGCCCAAGCTTGTTTGAATCTTCGGATCTCATCACGCGATACAGATGACAAGCCAGCAGACGTTTGGTAGACATAACTGAAGCTCTCATAGATCAGAGAAACGAACAAGTTGACAAAAATATACATGCTCAAGATGTTCCAGGAGATGAACAAGGTCCTCGCCCATGCTGCACTTCCGCAATCGCTATCAAAAAAATTCTCGCTGGCAACGCAGTTTGGGGGTTCAAGAGTAGCGAAGTCCTCCATGACTTGGTTCCAGCCTTCACCACAACTCATCCGGAAGAGCAAGATCAAAGCCTTAGGAACTGTGCGGAAATTTGCATTGTTGTTTTCGTTTTGTCCAAATCTTGTGAGGCCGAATGTTTGAGTCAACGCAATTGCGTAGACCAAGAACAGCACGAACCAAGTAGCCATAAGGTTGCCGATGTTGGTCAGACTAGCCGCTGCTGTCTTGAAGAGAGTGTCAAGGGCATCGTTACGCGGGATCAGAAGAAGGGTAATGGAAACCAGAAAGAGCTTATGTAACTGTATGTAAATCCCTGATTCGAAGTCCGAGAGGAGCAGGACCGTTGTAACGAAGGTTCCGAAAACCGCAAACAATGAGAATATGTCCCAAGAGCTTCTACGAAATCTTGTCCATGAAAGTCCGATTATGCGAATGATGATATTGCTGATGTAGAAGAAAGTAAACGCAAGAAAAGTATAATCTCGCGTACGTTCCCACCAACCTGGTTCAGGATAGTATTCAAGCATGAGAAGAACCAAGTGCAATACGAGTACGACAGTGTTGGTTCTGTGCCATGTGCCATGCTTTTTAGTAGCTCTTTTGTAACACCAATCTCTCCAGCTTTGCTGTACTTTGCTATTGGGCCGCTTCGAAGGCGAAACTTGACGCAACAGCTTGCGGAGTTCGAGCCATGATCTTTGCTCGGCTGTCAAGAATGCCACGCCGGTCTGTTCGGTGTAGTTTCGCATGAACACAGATATAAACAAGGTGAGAATGAATACCTGCGACATGAGGTTGAAAATTACAAAGAATACCGCATTACCTTGTGAGGCGAAATCTTGAGGTTGCAACCCTTGTGCAGTGATTGATTGTGCCCTCCACATGACATCGATCCAGCCTTCTTGAGAGACAATTTGGAAGAGGATGAATAAAGCACCTCCAAATGTATCGAAATCGTACCAAGGGTTGGAAGTTTGCCGAGGTGCTATAACATCCCAATTGAAGGGGGTGCTGTTGTATTCGCCAGAGCAATCCACAAGACTGATAATCGAACCATCGTTGCAAGATGCCATCTTTCCATTGAACAGATTTACGCCATAGATGGCGAATGGAATTAAGAGAGAGAGAGACACGAATGCTGCAGAGACGACCTTCCATCCTCCAACGATGATCACAGAGTGAAACGTATCTCGTGCACTGTCGCTGATGTTCAATAATCTGAGGGCTCGCAAAGCTTTGAATGCTCCAACTGCTCTTGAAATAGCACCATCATTGGCCAACGAGGTAGCAACATTGATCCAGAGAGTGATAAGCACCACCCCATCAATGAAGCCCCATGAACTTCGAAAATAGGCGTTTGGTGTCCAGAAAAATCCATCGGCAATGACCTTGATGAGTGCCTCTACGCCGAAGACGATGGCGAAAGCCATATCTGTCCATACAAACCAGTTTTGCAATGTATAGACATGGTTATTGAAGTACTCTTTTTGATACAAGGGTGTTGTGATACAGGCCAGGAGTACCAGAGCAACAATTGAGGCGTAGATAATGGCCGAGAACGTGTACCAAACTGCCTTGTTGGGCTCAACACCATCAATACGTTCGTGGCCTCTGCCAGGACCGACGATCTTCTGGCATAGACGGCGAACAGGATTGTGGGGTGCGAAGATGAATAAGGCGTTGTTATATGTCGGATGCCGAGCAAGATATTCACGCTGTGCCCTTTTCCGCTGAGTGGTGGCTGAGACAGCCTCCTTGGCCATAGCTCTGGCGTCCATACCTGGGCCGTCGCTTGTTGCTGCGAAATGGATGGTAGAATAAAAGGGGTTAGGCTCACGGTTCCATAACCGATTGACAATCTTGCCCCAAATCGAGGACATTGTTCCTGGCTTTACATCTGCGGTATTTCCCGCAGACGTGTTCTGTTCTTGATCGACCATTGAGGCATTGAAGTTTGATGTATTCATCTCTTCGTCGAGGAAATCCTTGACTACTGCATCTTTGAGCAGCATTTCCATTGTGGCTGGTCCGTAGTCCAAAGGATCCTTCCTCTTCTTCTTACGGCCCAGACTGAAGATTGTTGACAATGCCAAATTTCCAGATGATGAGCCAAGATCTCTTCGCGCCAAGAATGCCTTGACTTGTTGTAAACGCTTCTCGTCCTCAGAGACATCAAAATTCTCCTGGATGACAGCAATAAACATGTTGATCAGAATAAAGTTGGCAAGAATGAACCATCCGATAAAGAACAGGGCACCAATCCAGGCAGTGTTAAGTTTATCATCGTACGTCTGGACGTTGTAAAGAAGATCCGTCCAGTTCTCGCTGGACATGATCTGGTACATACCAAGGAATGCGTTGAAAAGCGTGAAAAATGTGACCTGAAGAGTTTCACCACTGTCGTCTTGATATGGAAGATCCCCCCGAAACAGTTGGACAGCGAGGATAGACATGAGGAATGTAATCAGAAAGACGAAGAGCATTAAATTTCCGATACCCGCTGCATTGCCCAAGACGAGTGTGATCAACTTTCGGGTCATGGGCACAGCAAGAACAACTCGGTAAATACGAAGAATCTGGAAAATCGTCAACCAATTGTAGGGCTGCCCAGAATGGCGAATTTTTGGTGTCAGAATAAGCAAAGTAATAACGGCCAATATCAGATCAATCCAGTTATGCTTGATCCTGAAAAAGTTGCGATAGTCTGACACAAATCGCATAATTATCTCGAGAGCTAGCAAGCAAGTGGTGACTACTTCAACGTCATTGATGAACATTGTTCGATGAGCTTGCATAGTCGAACTCCGCAACGACTGCGTTAGCAAGTCGAAAATAATGACAAAGATCCAGAACCAGTGGGTCTTTTCATAAAGGATCCTTATTGTACTCTTCCTTCTGGCAGGACCAGTCTCTTTTGGAGGCAATAAATAGTTTACGTCAGTAGTGAAGGCACTGGTCCTGCTTTCCTCTCGGATAATCTGGAAAGACGATGTGATGACGGCGATGAGCAAGTTCATGAGCCAGAACAACATGAAGATGATTCCAGCGGCAAAGAATAAGGCCGCGGACAGATAATCGGAGTTGGTCGTGTAGTACATAATATCCGAGAACGTGTTGCCGCTCATTATCACGAAAACGAGCTCCAATGACTGCATCAGATTGTCGAAACTTACAGTCCCGTTGTAGGGCGCTTGACCTTCCACACAGAAAGAATTACGAGGACAGAGATATCCCTTGTGAGAAACTGTGCCATTCTGACCATTGGCATATATCCACGGTTCTGCAGCGCCAGTGATGTTGTTCAGTTGGCCACCACAAAATATGAAGTCATTGGTAAAAGGCTCTTGGACGCCTGTCGGGTCTTTCCAGACGCACTGGCGACGAAGACTGGACTTGAAACTCTGTACACCAACGATGGCGAACAAAAGCCAGAAGAATCCGATCAAGAAGCTTACATTCACCAACATTGGTGCAGACTTCTTTAGACTGCGTAAAATAATCTGTCATGTGTCAGGATATCTCAGAATGATAGGTGGAGGAAAAAGAATGTCACCTACTGAAGTTCCGCTGGTGATGGCAAGTAGACGCAAGATACGAAGACAACTTAGCATTTTGAATACATAAACATGTTTTTGAGCCTCAACGCCCCAGATGCTCATGATGAACGAAACCCAGAAAGCTGTGACAGCCACGAAGTCGAGACGGTTGAAGGAATGGCGGAGAAAAGCCCTTCGTGCGAGTTGCCGCCGCTGCAGTTGCTCCTGTGTCAATGGCATATCGAAGTTGTTGAGCGTCTTATGTGAAGTAAAAGTCCGCATGATTGAGGGAGCGAAGTCCTGTGAGTTAGGGTCAACTTTCTTTTTGACCGAGGCTGAGCGCTGGGGCGCAAATATAGTTCGATATTTGTCGGAAATGGCACCACGTATGCCACGTTCGCGATCAATGGTACTATACTCGGGTGCATTGTGAATGAAGCCTGACACAATGATACGAGAAATAATCTCAACCGTGTATACACTGAACAAGGCCAACATTGCATAATCGAGCGCATTATCACCCCATTTACGGGGCCGAGGATGTTTATAAACGTTTTTGCTGGAGTCAAGTGCCAGAAATATGGTTTGTACGACAATCAAAATTAAGATAGTGGGCTCGGTGACCGGGTGAACCAGGATATCACAAAGCTTCATCCGCAAAGGATTATCGGCAGAAAATATCCCCAGACTTTTCCCTTTCAAGGGATTGGGCGTCTGATGAGGCGGTAGGGCAGATTCTGTAAAATTCATCGCATGTGCCTTCTCCACTGGGCTCAAGATATCAGGGCCACCGTATGCTGTTTGCTCCTGTTCAATTGGTTCTGGTCCTGGAGGTGCTTCTGCTCGTAATGCATCATGATTAGAAGGATTGCGGCGCAGCGGGGTTTGAGGGACAGCCTCTTCGTTACTGAGATTGACAACACGCTGAGACATGGCTCTCATCATTGAACCAGCTCTGGAAAATGGTGATGCGGCGATAGAGGATGACCGTGATCTTGCTCCCCCAGGGCTGAGTGACACGCCAGTACTCGCACGTGTTCGTCCGGTGCCCGCCTCCAACCCTGGTAAATCATCTCCAAGACGTGGCCCTGTAAATCTTGCTTCGGAATTGTTGAAACGAACGCTTTGGAAGCTCGATCTCTCTGGTTCCTGATCAGAGGATTGGGACCCCTCATGGCCGCTGACGGGTTGTAGGTAGGCGGGATCCGTCAGGGGGACTCGATCAAAGTCGCCAGTGGGAAAGTACGTCGAAGATGTTTCTGCGTGATCGCCTGATGGAAGCATATATGGAGAGTCCGAATCGAATCCATGAGAGGGAGAATCACTTCTCAAGAGAGTCGCTTGTGTTTGTGGTCCATCATGGCGGCTGAGTCCCGCAAATCCCAAAGCCGTCTGAAATTCACCTGGACTGTCAACATTCGCCCCGTAATCCATATGCTGTGGCGTCTGGGTCTTTAATTTCAATTCCGGCATTGTTCGATCATATGGTCCCTCTGTCGGACTCGGGTCGGGAGACGCGTCGTCCAGTCTTTCGTATCTCTGCGAGAGGGGTTGTCCACTGGAGCGTCGTGAGCCACCAGGAACAAGACTTCGACCTCGTGTATGTCGATTAGGGCTGGAACTATCCGGCGGTCTGGCAAGATCTTGCAGGGGTATTGATTGGGAGGGCGTGGTGGAGGGATCTCGTGAATCCGAACCGCTCGAGGCCATCGTGCCAGCAGCAACAGCCTTGGATATGCGGAATTACCGAGAGCGACTTCGTCGTGTCTACCCTTCGAAGGAGACCTCGGGAGGGTCTTTGTATATTTTGCTGCTCGATAGAAGGATGTAAAGCACTCTAGGTCTGTGGATAGGCAGAAGTATGCATCAAGCCATGGGCTGTGGGGCAGGTGGTGGGGGGTGTTTCTTTTTTCAAGATGTCGAATCGGTCGTGGTATGATGGCGATGATTGGTGGTGATAAGAGAGTGATTGGAGGATCTGATGTCGATGTGAAGTAGAGACTGTGCTTTTCTCTGGGCGGGAAGAAGAGGGGAGGGTGAGGGGGTTTGTGTTCGGGAAGTTCACTTGGGTGAAGGAGGAGGAGGAGGAGGAGGAGAGGAGAATTGTGAATTAAATTGGCGACGGAGAATATATTGTTTTGGCCTTGAGGTCATCGACGAAGGTTGTTTGAGTTGAGCATGTCGCATTTCACAAGTACGGAGGATGGACTTTCTCTGTGTCAGCTTTGGTTGCAGCACCCTGTCAAGCGCCAGTTGCTGGTGTTGAGTTGATGTACTTGTATGTAGGTAGTGAGTGGTGAGTGGTGAGTGGTGAGTGGTGAGTGGTGAATGCTGAGTTGAGTTCTGGGCTCGTGGGCTACCTCCGTGCTCCGTGCCCCGTGTTCTGTGCCACGTGCCCTGGTGCTTGTCTGCTTGCTGTACCTGTATCTGTACCTGTATCTGTACCTGTATCTGTATCTGTGCAGTCTCGGTCTCTGTCTCAATCTCAATCTCGCCTGCTTTGGGCGTGACCTGCCGCTCAGGTAGACCCGTAAAGTTTGCTGTGTACGTAGTACGTAGTCACAGGGCGATGTCACAGTACCTTAGTACCTAGGTAGGTATTGGGTCGAGTCGTAATGGGCGTTGAAAATACCCACAGTGGCTGCCGTGCTCTGCCACACTCTGCCACACTCTGCCACACCTGCGCCCCTCCAGTCTCTCCCTAAATGCTCTGCGTTCAGTAAACAGGAATCATGCCGAGTGGCCCAATGCCCCATATGTCCCCCGTCGTATCCACCCACCGGACAGCGCCCTACGCATACTGTCTCTCCAGGACCCTGCGAATCGAGACCAGGGCACAAAAGTCAATGTCGAGTATTCGTACTTGTAGAAACCATGGATGCACTGTGTACAACACTCTCAAAGGTTTGTAATTCGTCATAGTGAGACCCTGCAAGAGAAGACTGCTGGCCCAGGGGGTGAGAAGAAGTGAAAAGAACCTTCGCAATGTCTAAATGAGGAACTTGCAGGTATCGCAAGGGGGAACAGGAACACTTTGTTAGCATGTACAAATATAAGCCTCCAGAAAGAGAACCAGAAGCATACTCTGGTTACTGGTGCTTAGAACACAGGTATGGTGACAGTTGTTGAGTAGAATCTCACAAAACATAATAATTGGCTGTTATCTCATGTCTGTAATGTCCTGGGGATTTGGCTGAATGTGAAGAGTTTGATGGATGCAAATTGAGCCAACTTGAATAATCGACATCCGCAGGCTTGGCGTATACAATTGTTGATGGGTATATAAGAATTGGGCAGACTTGGTCCGACTAGTTTGGTTTTGATGATAGTCCCACAAAGTCTTGAAGCTTTCCTTCGGCGTGAAAAGGACATATGATGTTTCTGTTGTAATGCAGAATTCGTTGGAGTTGGAAAGTCGTCAGATTTTCAAAGAATCGAGCTAAGTTGAACAAAGGTGATGATTGGCAGTTGCTGGGTATCTAATCAGCATGACTTTGTAAAATTCCCAACAACAGGATGACAGGATGACAGAAGTGATGACTTATGGAGAAATCTCAATGAAAAGAAAACATCTCTGTTCTAGATAAAGCCCAAGACCAGGTAAGAATTGAAGCCATCTCCAGACAAGAGTGCAATGCTCTTCCACCACTCTGCTGCCATTTCTACCTTGCACATCAGGCAGAGACGAGGCTGCACGCAGACTCAGTCAAGCACACAGCCTTGCGAAGGAGATTCGAGCTCTTCTCCCCACGTGACTGGCGCTGCAAATGTAGACTGAGGTGGAGCGCTTTCCGCGGCGCGTGTCAATACCGCGCTGTACGGAAACGGTACCTTACCTCACTTTTCCGCGATTATCGTACCTCGACAATCGAATTTCATTCGCTTTCCTCACTTCATAACATCTTACCAAAGCAACTCTCGAAACATTCCACAGTAGCATTTCGACCAAACTCATGATACCAGGAGTTTATTCCTTCATTCACGACCACGTTCATAGCATACCCCGCATCATTCTTTGCTGCTCGATTCGACAATAATCAGATACCCAAAGACCCCGATAATGGTGTCTGCAAGGAAGCGTGGGCGCCAGGAGATGGAGGCTCCAGATCCTAGACCTGTGAAGCCTTCGCCAGCAAAACCAAAGGAGTCAAGCATGCTGGATCGTATCAGGAACATGTGGGAATTTGCAAACCTGGCACAATGGATATTCATCTTTGGCAAGGCTGTTAAAATTGACGAGAACATAGACATCGAGGTAATACCTATCTTTGACACAACATCACCTTTATAGGGAGACCACCCACTAATTATTGAGGACTCTCAGGAGCTAGAGACAGAATGTTTAAAGCCCGATTCTACAGTCCTTGCTGAAATTGGTCTTGCGCTGTTAAAATTCGTCTCTTCGCATCGCGGTTTGACGTATGTTCCTCCTCCAATAACACCTTGAACTTTATCTGACCTCAACAGACACGACACATTCGATGAGTATACTCGACGACAGTATGTTGCCAAAGCCCCTGAGCGGAATCCGTTTGGCACCGAAGAAGAACCTTCAAAGTTCATGGAGTTCGACGTCTTCACAAAGGTTCGTGCCGAAAACAGGAATTCGGTTCATATGTTCTAAGCTAATCAACCTTGCTTAGTTGCGTGTTCTACAGCAATTGACCCGTTGGACCCTTGGCAACCCCGATCGAATCCGTGAACGTATGGAAGAACAGAAAGATAGTGAACAAACATATTGGGTATGATACTCTTGGTCCGAGTTCGATTGACGTATGCACTGACAGATATCTTAGCGTGTTGAACCATTCGGATGGGACTCAGATGATCGAACATATATCGTACTCGATGACAACCGTCTCTACCGACAAACAAATGCTCCACCACCCCCTCCACCCAAGCCAAAGGCCAAGAAGAACACAAAAGCGTCCAGATCAGGCAGACGCGCAAGTAAACGTCAGAGGCGTTTGAAGGATGAGACAGACGAAGAAGAGGGAGAAGAGGAAGAAGATAGCCATGAAACACCTGAGCCTTCTGAGTCAGCCGACCTTGACGATGGTTTAGGGGGCATGAAGTGGGAATGTCTTGCAGTCACATTGAGCGATTTCAATGATTTTCTCAGTACTGTTGAGAAGAGTCGTGATCCGAACGAAAAGATCTTGCGCAAACGCATTAGTGATGAAATCCTTCCCATTCTTGAGAAAGAGGAAGAGTCACAGAAACGTAAGCAAGCGCAGAAAGAGAGGGAACTACAAAACCTTGAGAAACTTGCTACTGCGAAGCGCTCCAGTCGAATAGCCGGCAAGGTGGAGTCGCAAAAGCACGAGGAAGAGGCACGAGAAGCTGAGCGCAAGAGGCAGACTGATCTTATCATGGCGAAGAAAGAACAAGAGAAATGGTCGAAGCTAGAAAAAGAACGCGAGTCACGAATGATGACACGAGAACAACGTTTGAAAGAAAGGGAGGCTAAACGCATATTGCATGAAGAAGAATTGGCCAATCTTTCTGAGGATAGCAAGAAGCTGGAGGCCGGACAAGGTCGATTGTCTGAAAGACATCTCAAAGCAGAAATCGAAAGAAAGAAACAGGCCTTAGAGCAACTTGCTGAAGAGGAAGATTGGATTTTTGATTGCATATGCGGCGCTTACGGTCAGATCGATGATGGAACGCATAGCATCTCTTGCGAAAAATGCAATATCTGGCAACACAGTAAGTGTGTTGGCGTCAGTCAAACAGATGCCGAAAGAGATGACTTCCATTTCATCTGCAAAACCTGCAAGCGAAGAACTGGAGAAGCAGAAAAGCCCAAATCCCAACATATAAAACTGAAATTCACACGCCCAGGTTCCTCACCGTCATCGACAGGTGGGCCAAAAGCAGAAACTTCTACTAACGGCCATTCTTCTCCTGGTGTTTCACCCCAGAAGTCACAGCCGCGACACATTGAACAACCGTCGTTGGCAAACTCTTCGTATCACAGCGGTCGACTTGACTTTGGAGCTCCAAAATTCTCCCGACCAGACCCATCGCGGCCCGAAGAAATACCCAAACCCGAAAAACACATGCCGCACGCGCATGCAGGCCCTGGATCGGCGAACAGGCAGTCTCACCTGAATGGAAGCTCTACAGCGCAAAATATCCGAAGCCCATCTGGAGCGTTGAATTGCCAGAATCCCTTCTCATCACCAGCGCCTCATAGCCCAACAAGCTTGCCTCCGCCGTCTCAAACAAAACCTTACTTTGTAAATGGTCAATCGACAGAGGCATCTCCAACCAGGACCACGGGAAGTCAATCGCCAGCGCAGACGCTTTTGCAATCCTCGCCAACTGTAGCAACTCCTGTGCAGGGCAGGAATTATACAAGCCAGCCAGGGCATGGCGACATACACAACTCAAGCAGGAGACCATCAGCCTCAATGTCATCGCCTTTAATCGGAGCTCCGGTCCTTTCACCAGGACCATACAACAAAGAAAGCCCGTTGCCTAGGTTACTCCCAGGGGCATCGCAGCTTCCAGACTCTTCACAAAGCCAACAGGCTTCATCACCCATATCCTTGTCACAGTCGAGCTATCCTCAGCCCTCACCAATTCTTCCCCCAGCAGTGACAGGGCTGTCACCAACCAAGAATTCACCCCCACGCCCTACAACAGCAAACGGTTTTGAGCATCGAACACCACACGTGCTTCCGCCAGTGGCTCCTTTGTCGCCCAGTCCTCGCGCGCCAAATCTCTCGCCGCCAGTCAAGCCATCCGAGCCTCCTACCGTCCATCAAAACGGTCAAGGCCTTGGCCTCGACTTTTCTCCGCAGGGCCAGAATACGAGCCTCTAAAGCGAGCGGGTCTGATACCCACGAACCTGATTTTCACTTTTCTAATCTACTTTCGAAGTTGGTGTTCCTTCCCGGAGTGTTGAGTATGCAAGTGGCGGAGCAGGCGGAACAAAGAAAGTCGTACTCCTGTAGTCTGCGCATGGATGGGGTTTTCTGGAACCTATTCGAAGGATTGGCGAAGCGAACAAAGAAAACAACTCTCCTCTCCACATTACGTCCCTTCTAGATTCGGCTTTAGCTCCTCTCAAAGCAGATTTCTGCGACCGCGAAACAGACACAATTAAAGAATTTTAAACGCCGTGGCTTGTATTGATGGCTTGTTTCGAATCATGAACCACGTGGGAATCCATACCTTCCACAGTCGCTAGACCTCGATCAGCATCTGCAGACCCTCCTCCGCACCCTCCTCACTCGTGGCATTTCCCCCACATGGCATGCATGGCGTCTCGTAGTATAGGGCTGGCGCCGAACCAGGCGTTGTTCTCGGCATTATTTTGATTTTTGTTGCCCAAAATTACTGTGGCCGGCAGAGAGGCTGGTGTAAGAGATATTTTTAGCTTTAGTTGTTCTAGCATAGGGCGCACCTAAGCTTTCTCCGTTTTTTTTTCTTCTTTTTCTTCATATGATGGCAGGGCTGGATGCCAGACGTTTTTGTCACTCAAGGTCCCTACCCTTAGAATCCTCCCCTATCAAGGGTAGAATAGACATGAATTCAACGATTACACGTGTTTGTATCTGCACTTCCAAGCGTGATATCTTCACGTACAGCTAGTGAACTTCAGCCGCTACTAGTGAGCAACCAGGTGCCCAGAACATGGCATCGGAGTTGTCACTTGGATACTATCAAATGGATATTCAAGGGGTTTCAATCGCTCTGGCTCGTGCACGATGCAAGCAAGGAGGATATAGACCACGCGGTATGTATCAGTCACTGCAAACCAGCGTGCCAGCAGCACTTGACCATATCTCCAACGGCCATCGCCGCACCCTCCATGCTCACAACAGCTACGCCCTCCTTCACCTCCCTATCTGGACCCCGACAATCGAGCCACGCATGGCAAAGAAACCCGTGGTGTAGAATGGCCCTCACCCGGAACGAGGAGTGCCGCACAATGGGAAACTTCCCGAGGAGCCAGAGAGAGGGGCGCGGACCCCTCGAGGCCGTGCATTCACACGTCCTTCACCTGCCTTTGCTGGATCCCTCGCGGCACTGGGGGCCACCGCTGCAGCAGAGAAAGGCTGCTGAGACGTCACAAGAACGACGGCCGTTGTGGTTCTTGCCTCGTGTCCGCATTGTCGTGAGCGGCGTCTTTCATGCCCATGTCCATGCCCACCCCGCGCGCCCATCGCAGCAGGGGAGGGGGAGGAGATGTGACGAGAGGGAGACCGGCAGCTGATCCGAGAGACGAGGTATCGTCTGTAGCACGTTGGGCACGACGACGATGCGGGAGCTGGGCGTGAAGCACGCGAGATCCCTGGATGGCAGAGGTGCCGGTGGAGGAGGCGCATGTGCGACGTCTTCTGGGGAGAGCCTGTGCTTACCGTGGCCTTGGATCCACAGATGCAGAAATGCAGGGACCGCAGACCCCCCCCGCCCCCCAGCCCAGTCTCCACGTGCCTGACTCTGTAAAAGCCACCTCCACACACCTTCAATTCGGCCATTTTAAACGCGGGGTCGGAGGGACTTGGGTTTGTGAATACGATGTATGGACGTCGAAGGGGTCTGATCATCCCCAGGTTTGACTTCAATGTTCATGGCAGGAGCCCGAGCCCGAGCCACGGATGGGACTATGAGATCTGGGGGGCACGCTTGGCTGTGAAGGGCCGATGAGTTGGAGGTCATGGTATGGCTCTGAAACCTACCCGGATATTCGTTAGGATTTCCAATTGGCTGCACCGTATCCTTCACTTTTTGATTGGGCAGGATTTTATAGCTTTGTAGGATAGCTCCCGGGACTTGCACTACTCTTTCGTAGAATACTTGGAAGTGCTTCCTAAATCGCTGAAGTCTGGTCGACATCCGTTGATAATCCCCATTGGTCGAATCGCATTCTCTGCGTGGCGATTGGCTAAGGTTTTATGGTTTTGCAGGATAGCTCCGGGGTCTTGCACTACCTCTTCGTAGAATAAGATGTTCTCTAGAACACTCCCTTGAGCGTGTTTTCTGGGTCACTGAAGTCTAGTCGATACTCGTCGATATTTTCCCATTGGTCGAATCGCATTTTCTGCGTGGTGATTGGCCGGAATTCTGTAGCTCCAGAATCTTGTACCAAGAACGTTTTCTACTCACTCTACTCAGACCTCCTTAGTTAGGTACCGTATTGGCAACATTTTAGCCCGTATTCAGTCAGATCCCTTCTGTAACCCATATCAGATGTGGTCCATGCTATCCTGGGATGATGGGGACAAGGGGTACGACAAGAACCTCGGAGGACGCCACCATTGACAGAACGCATGGCGTCGTCCATATTTACCTTCAAAGTTCTTGTGTTCGTAGGTTTGACATGAAGTCCGTTTTACCCGTACCCGGCATTACAGTGCTGAAAACTAAGCTTTTCATTCCTGGGCTATGGTGTATAGCTTGATTCATAGTATATAGACCCTTTGCGTGTGCACTTGACAAGCACCAAATTAAGCATGTGGTCACTTGTAACTGAATCTACAACACATCAATGAGCTTCTATTCTCTAGCTTCCACGTGGACTCCACGTACCAAACGCCATAATGTGATCTTGGGATGCACTGGAATATCCGTATCAGGAGGGTAACATCTTCAGCTACCGCAGCCATAGGATTTTACCGTACCTTTGTCAACTGTCAATTGCTAGTTCCACGATAAGAGACCGTACAAATTACCTCGGAAATGTCAGGCTATCCGGATTCCGACGCGGCAAGCTAAGATGATACTCTACCTAGATGGAAGCCACCAACGTGGGGATCAACCAATCAATGATTGTTGCGAAGATTCATAGTAGAGTCTAATAGCCGTATGTAAGTACTGGTGTAGGCGTCGACACAATAAGCTTCGAAATAGACAAGGGAGGGGGTTCGTACTGGTATGCCTTTCAAATAAGAATCCAGGTACTCGACCTAACAAACTGATTCATGCAAAGATAAGCCTTCAGCATCAGCCTTTTCTCTCCCGAGTAATGAGCCGCGTCGGGAGTATTATTTGTGCATGAATGTGTACCGGCCTTACTTTGCATAAACCTCACCTACGTGGTAGGCAGGTAGGTATCTGATAAGAACCCTTGTGTTGTTAGCCTCGCTCGCATCATAGGTACTTAAGATAGCCAGGTAGGTAGAGGTATTACCATGATCTGAATAAGGAACTCTGTAACCTCTCCTTCTATGGTAGTGCTTATGCCGCGGTGTTGTACACGTAATGTGATGGAGTGGAAGGAGATGAAATGAGATGAGATGTGGTTGTTGAGTTTTCTGGTATCCATAGGTACCTAGGTAGTTGTGATGAGATGATGCTGATGCTGATCATGGTGATGGTTTTGGTTGATGATGGCGACCAGTTAGTCGTTAATCGTTAATCGTCCATCGTTCATCGTTCACCGTTCATCGTTGCGACGTCAATACTGTGTTACTATACCGTGATGTTCAGCACCCGGCATGATGGTCTGCCCCTGCTGTCGATTGTCGATTGTCGAGTGCTGTGTGCTGTATGACTGACATGAAGACGTGCGTGCGCGTGCGCATGCGCATGCTACCTACATAGGGACATAACAGGTACCGATTGATAGGTAATCATCATTGACCTACCAAACCCCGGAGCACTTCGGATTGCACCCGCCTACAGGACACGATCTCATCGACAAACCCAATCGAATCCTGAAATCCTTGCCATGATTTACCACTTCCCTGCAATTGATCTGTGGGCATGGGCATGGGCATAATATGCATTGGATCACGGCTTGACGATATCCCTGGGCCGCTCTCTCATGCTGCTACGATATTCTTTCGATTGATGTTTTGTTGAGTCCATCTGTTCCGTTCACTGATCCCTTTGGTACCTCCAACTTTCTGGCCTGGAGCATTCAAGTACCTACAATACATACCTAGGCATTCAGTGACTCTGCACTTATGGAATGCGGGCTCAGCCTTGTCCTGATGAAGATGTCGGAATTTGCTGCATTATTGGAGTGTCTATTGATCACCCCCTTGTTCGTCTGGCGCCTTCGGAGTTGCGAACGACATGAGAGTCAGCCGCAATGGCAGCGAGTGATATAATGGTATCTACAGCATCCACCGACACGGAAGTGATGTTGGATTGGTTGAGCAACGTGCGGATCTCCGATGTGCCTATGTGCAGTGTGTACAGTATCACGTAAAGTCTCATGAACATTACCTATGGACTTATGATCTCCATCTACTCTAGCATCCAGAGTAGCACGAGTAGCTGGGCTTGATTAGAATTCATGAAACAACTCAACCTTGTTTGTACACATGCCATCTCTATGGCTATCGTGAGGGTGTTCCTACAGATGTGATGCGTTGACGATAAGTAGTGCTAAGGCGTGATCGGGTGAGTTTAGAGTATCGAATGCTGATTTGAAGATGTATACGAATCAGGCTGAACATCGTAGCGAACTGGGGGTAGACACTCACCCGGGGAGTAGGTCGGTAGTAAAGTTCGGGCGATGATGGCGATGATGATGATGAGGAGGAGGAGGAGGAGGAGGAGGAGGAGGAGGATGGTGATCTGTTGGCTTCGGATAGGCGACGATCCACGGCCATGACCGAGAAAGAGGCGGCTGGCTCACGGGTTGGCAGGTTGACGGATTGCTAGCTTGCCTGCTGGCTCTGACTCTGGCGTCCTGGTGGTGGAACTCTCCTCCATCCTGGCGCGCGCCCGCTCACGTGGTGACTTGCGCAATGGCCAGAAGAGAGTCATGGATTGCTTCTAGTATTCATACTAAGTAAGGAGAGGAACGGCTTGAAGGCTATTGCTTGAACTTGGCCTTAATGGACCCCCATCTCCGCAGGACGGTAACATGAACTGCAAAGTTGTCCGTTCAAGTCCCGTTCCAAGACATCCCGATATCTACGTTTGAAGGAACGTTGCAAGTCGAACATGCTCCATATCCTCTTCTCTACATCATCATTGTATTGTATGCTGTAGTAATGATAGCATGAGAAAAAAAGAGTACTGGATCAGGCCCTATCCAGTCGGGCAGCGAAGATGATTCCTGGCATGGACTGCGCCGATCAAGGATCGATGCAAATGTTAGTATGAGTGGAGTCGTCGACGACATTTCCTTCAAAGATCCCTCGGTCCATTCAGAACCGAAGGATTTCTACGTAGAAATTAGGTTGTCGAATAGCTATCAGACCGGTCGCATCGCAGCACTTGTAGCACATCACAACACAACGGCCGTGACTCTCTCTCTCTCTCTCTCCCTTTCGTATTTGCGCTCCAGTCTAGTTCTTGATCCCAAGCACCAGCTTCCCCATTTTGACAGACAAATCTCATGACGGCCTGTTGCATGCAGATACTGCGCCATAGATTACTTACACTGTACTGTCACCAGATGAGCCATCTTGTCGCCGCAAGCGCGCGTGCAGCATCGACAGCATAATAGAATACATCATCGCCATACCATAGTCCGGAGGACAGTGGGAAAAGTGTATAGACGCCTTGACGAATTGCCGACCTTCCGAAAGCAGAACAATTGAGACGGGATACCGGAGGACTGGGAAGTGGCAGTGCCAATGGATGTTGAGAGATTCGATCAAGTAGGATCCCGGACAGGGTGGCCAGCCTACGAGGGCGGTGACTTGACTTTTTCCGTTTGGAGTGGCTCGAGTGGCATGGTGGTCGGCTTGGGTTTGGTTGTTCAGGATGAATGGGCTGTGAGTAGTAAGGTCAAGTATGTGTGTTGATGAGTTGATGAGTTGACGTGGTGATGATTGTATTAAGATGAGAGTTCCTTGTGCTTGTGCTTGTGCTTGTGGCAGGTATGTAGGTAGTACCTAATGTTCGATGGTCATTGGTCCTCAAACGCCGTGAGGTCGATTGCATGCGGGAGAGCGAGTGAGCTTGGCAATGCTTGTCATGCTTGGTGTTGGGTGCTGAGTGCTGGGTTCTGGAGGTTGTCATGCAAGCTCCCGTGAGTGAATCGACCAACAGTAGCAAGCAAGTCGATGTTTGTACACTCTCTCTCCCTCTCCCTCTCCCTCTCTCCCTCTCAATGTGTATAGTATAGATGTATTTCACCTGATAATGATAATGATGATAATAAGCACCCAAGGTATTGAGCATCATTCAGAGAAGTCCGCTCTTCCAATTTTCAATGTGTTTGTCGCATGCCTTCCTAGCCTCTTCCGTACCCTTTCCTACATGACTTGCCCATTCCTGTATCGCCCTGAATCGTCCACCAACCCTGGAGAAAGTAAATCTGGCAGAACCTTTCGTCTGTTTTATTTTTGTTCTTGTAGGCATCAGCATTGCACAGTAGAACAGATCAGAGAAGAAGTTAAACTGGATTAACTTTGAATTCGTCGGAGAAAATCCCCAAGTGAGGCAGTTCGGAAATATTCCAACCCCTACTACTGCATACATACTTCATCTACCTCATGGCGTTTGGTCTCTGACGGAGGTCATCCCGACGACTGGCGATGAGGTGAGGGGAGAGCAACAGAGAGTAGAAAATATGGCGGCCTTCCTTTAGCAGGCTTCAGCAGGGTCCAACTAAAAACAAGACAGGCCCTCAGCGCAAGCCTAGGCATCTCCGGATATACTGTCAATGTGAAATATGCCCTGAATACACAGTAGCTTATCTTTCTCTCCCTCTCTCTCCCTCTCTCTTGCGCCCTCTGTCCACCGCTGATGCGCCACGAAAGGTCGGTAGGGCCATGTGGCTTTGGTGTAGAGATGTAATAGGGACCTACTACCTAGTGTCAGATCGATTGTCGGAGCAGCGAAAGCCAGAATAATGCACTATTATGGGCTGGCAGATTCTAGCACCCCCCATTTGCATCACATCGCATCGCATCGCATCGCATGATAGGTATCGCATTGCATTGCATTGCATTGCATCTGATGTTCCCGCGCGCAAAGCACAGATCCGGCATATCGTCCTTTAACGCAGAGGTGATTACGGGGATGCTATTGGGGCGCTCATATCATGTTGAGATGAACACGAAAGTGGGCAGAGTAGCTTGTAGTTTGTAGTATGAAGTAGAGGCAGCGAGGAATGTCAACAATTGATTGATTGGGAGGGTGGACGGATGAATGAATGAATGAATGATCGATTGATTGATGAAATTGCCAGCCGGAAATGTATGGAGTACAAACCGAGCCAGACCTGACGCCTTTCTCCTTTGAACTTCTGGATAGATAGTTAGATGATGGTTCGCTCATGTGTATGTGTAATGCCCAATGGACTCAGGTAGTTTGATGTGAGACGTTGACGTTCAAGTAAGGCATGGATAGACAGTCTCTCGCAGGGCAGCCATATGCAGCTGTCCGTCAGGTCGAGATTTGGGAGAAATGAGGAAACAATGCATGGATGATTAGTTGTCTCGTTCGTATTTTTTGTTGTTGTTGTTTTTGTTCCTGTTATTGTTGTTGTTATCATTAGCCGGTTGTTTATACATTTTTCAACTTCCATATAAGAATGGGTGATGCCCCTCACCTCCATGTGCATACAAGTGTAGTGGCTGGATACCGTACCTTGCCTCTCCCCACGCAATTGCTAGGTACGGAAGTCAGTGCATATACTTTTACTAAGGTACTCTTGCTAGTTACTGTCAGGGAATATCTGCTCCCTTGTCTTGGATGGGGGAGTCGGTCTACCCAGTACCCAGTGGCATAGAGAGAGGAGTGTCCGGATAGAGAGGAGAAGGGGAGTGAGAGAGTGAGAGTGTCTGGGCTGTCGACCACGATGGTCCACCAAGGGAAAGGGGGGAAAGGCTGCTACTGTCTACTGTACTGTAGGTAGGTAGGTGAAGTATGAAAGGCGAGTCTCAGAACGCGAACATCCACGCCATGTCTTGTACAACGATGGAGAATGACTACATTGGACTACCTTCTGTCCAGACCAGACATGGCATCTCTTCCTGGCCCAATGCGGTTAATGGCCTGGACTAGATCTTCTCGCTCTTCAACAGCCCGAGCATGATAGAACCACCCACTCTCATCAACACCCGCTCGTGCCCTGATACCTTCATACTACGTACATCCACACTTACACACACTCATACTAATACACTCATATACTCATACGCATGGACATCTGCCTACTCAAACCATCATCATTCAATCCTCAAATCATTACTCACACCCTCCCCAAACGTCACGCCAGAAGTACTCATCCACCCACCCTACTTGCTTTACCATACTACCTCAACCTGCGAACCCATATCCTCCTACATGAACACGCGGGAATATGCTACCTACCCGCCATACATCCAACCATGGTTGTTGCAGTAGCCCAGCTATCGTAGCATGAAGAAGTAGTTCGAGGGAAATCCCAAGCCATCCTCGTTTGTGTTTGTGTGTGTATGTGTATGTGTATGTGTGTGACGCCTGAAGCCTCGCTGGGAGAGAGAAGGCTCATGTATGTACCTGATGTACCTAATTATGTATGTGTAAGGCTAGGTGAGGTACTTGGCTTTGGCTTTGGCTTAGAATCTCGCTGTGCCATGTAGACTTGTGTCTTCCATCTGTCAAGCTCCACGATGATAATGATGGCTAATCGGGGACACTAACTACCAATTCTCTCCGAGAGGAGAGAGATAGAGAGAGAGAGAGGTATGGCCCGATGGTATACATAAGATTAACTTATTCTGGCCCTCTGTTCTCCCAAGAGTCTGGCCGAGCATCTCCAATCGACTTCCACCTTTGATGTGACGAACAACACAATATCATCCCGCCCATTTCTCATATATCAGTCACATTTACTGCAAATCAACCAGAGGAAACACGAATAGAAACCCCAAAGTGAACACCATACACATTATACGGGACACTTGCTTTCCATCCTGAGAATTGCATTCGGAACTCAGGTGTCACTGGAGGCGCGCTTCTGGAAGCGTGAACATCCACGAACGCGTGTGGAGCGCTTGCGGCACTTGACCGAAAATAGTCATCACATCGATAGCACCACCACCTCCTCTTCCACGACGTCGCCAAAGTCGTCTATCTCGCCTATTTCAAGAGAGAATAGCTCCATGCTGAGCCAGGCCCTTCAGAAGAAGAAAAAATTACTTAAAGTTTGCTTGCCCGTCCATTCTCTTTGACATTCACAAGAGTCCAAGCGAGCCGGAGAGAGAGAAGAACAGAAGAACAGAAGAACAAGCGACAAGACATCAACACAAAAGAAGTCTCAGACAAAGAATTCATCACGCACGCTGGTCCATCATACCATCATCATCTCTCTACTATCCTCCCTCCCTCACTGCTCACCACGCCGCCCACTGAGACTCATCACAAACAAAGAACAAGTGTAAGACCACAGCTATCCCAGCTATCCCAGCTATTCCAGCCTTCCCTCTCTCCTCTGTTGGCGTTAGCAAGTTTCGTCACGGGTTACTTGCATACGTTGCCAACCAGCACCATGGTTCCAGAAGACAACCTACTAAGAAGGACGCGCTGTTGAAGCACGACCGGCTCCTTGCAATAGGTTCGTCCGAAAAGCCACTGGCGCTGCAACACCTCCGCAGGGTGGAGACAACATTTTCCATATCATCGTGCCCATGTGCTGCTGCCAGGGACTGACATTTTTCAGACACGAGTTCACTCGAATCTCTTCTGACACAAACACAACTTGCATTGAGTACTCTTCCAGAAGCTCACCACTTGCTTCGAGGAGAGCACAGTCCCACCATCAACCCTTCATCGTCTGAGGTGTCACTCAATATCAGATTTCCCTGTCACTGTATCACCACTTGCTGTCCATCTGTGTTCTCTGCCGGTATACCTCACCACTGCCAGGAAGTTCCCTATACAGGCTCAGCACCAATAACCCACTCCTCACCGGAGCTGCCCAGAAACTCAGAACACATATCATCGACTTCCGACGAAAGTCAACATCCGTCACTTTCCGGTTCCCAAAACATACCGTGGAGCTTTCATCGCCGATCTACTAGATCATCCCAGCAATCCAGTCACCGAAGCTCAGCCTACCTATAGAACCTCAACTATTTCCACAAAAAAGCAGCTTTTGTGGTAGTTCAACTTACTGATCCTAATCATGTCTGTGGCCACCTTGGTAAAAGGGCGACCGCTCTCACCACCTTCCTCAACGAACGGAGAAATCTATCAACACGGCCTTCATCACCTACTCCAACATAACGCCAATAACTCCTACTCCAGCGATCAGTATGATTATGACGAGAGGCTTCGTACAGAGTCCCGAGCCACTTCACCGTACGGATCTTCTCCAAACCAACCGCAAGAGGAGCGACAGCGCTTTTCGCATCACCAACCCACCTACACCTACCGCTCATCGCACGGCTACAACATGCAGCGTGTAAGTGATTATGCTGCTTCACAAGCCCTCAACCACTGACGATAGCGCAGAACGGTTACCAAGATCGCTATCAGCCTGATGACCATAATTATGGCACTTCATCAGATGAGCACCAAATGGTATGCATTTCGTCTGGTGCACTATTTCAGCCACTGACTAAGAACAGTACCAGAACTCGTATGATACGCCAGCGGAATCTCCTCCAACACCAGCTATGCCCGAAAACATTCTAACACGAAGCGGGCTTTCTATCACCAGACCCAGCCCAAGCTTGAAGTCGTTACCGCATGACAAGCCACGCCAGGCAAAGTCTCCAAGAATGAAGAAGGCACGCAAGGACAAAGATAAGGCTGAGAAGAAGCACATCGGAAAGCTTGATAAGCCTCTCAGTGAACTCTGCAAAGACTGGACACACGTCAACGTCACAGACATTGAAACCTATGTCAACCGATCCGCCGAGGAGCGTAGAAAGGAAGTCGAGGATGCCAAAGACCCAGGCAAAGTCAAAAGGCCAATGAACTCCTTCATGCTCTACCGAAAAGCGTATCAGCATGTGACCAAGGAGTTCTACCTGCATAACAACCACCAGTTCGTCTCACAGGTCTGTGGTGATAGCTGGAAACTCGAGACGGATGAAATCATCAAGCAGTTCAAGCTGTGGGCCACACTTGAGAGAATCAACCATGCCAACGCTCACCCAGGTTACAAGTTCCGACCCAGTAAAGCTGGAGCCGTGAAGAGTACCACAAAGAGAAAGAACACGGATGAGCTCGAGTCGGAGATTGAGAATTCAGATCTGGATGACTACGACTGGGAAGGTACTCCTAGCACCAGGAGATCGGCAAAAAGAGTGAGGCAGATGCCTAGTCAAGAGAGGCAGCCCCCTTACCAGGCTAGCAGTTCTCCATATGGCTATTCAAGAAGCACATCAATCGAGCCGATGAACAGTGGCCATAACAGGTCTTCCTACCAGGTCACCAATCCCGGCAAGCCCCTTCCTCCGCAGTACAGCCAAGAGGAGCTTCATAACGGTCAATACTATCAGCAGACTGTACACCAGAACAGTGGGTCGGCCGGCGTTGAAGATGTAGTCATCAGAAAGACTGCTGCTCCAGGAATGCACTACCTCGGGCTCCCAAGAGGGCACGATTTCAACATCATGCAGCCCCAATATGGAGCCTACGATAGCACATCGGCTCCGGAGGCTCGGATCGACCCTTCGCTCCTCGCTGACGAGCATTTCATATCTGATGACCCATATGCAAACAATATTGGCGCATACATTGGCAACGATGAGTATCACGACGACTCCATCTTCCAAGGTACTTATGGCGTACTCGACCATGAGTACCAAGACCCCACGGTCGACTATCTGGAAAGCGCGCAGCCGCTCGACATCAATGCCCTCCAGCTGCAAGACCAGCATGCGCATCTACTCAAAGGCGGCCAGGACGCTTGGCATATTGACCAGAGTCTTGATGCCGGCCAGGAGTTCGACAACTGGTATGATGTAGAGCATTGATCAAAATCTACTCAATAACAAAAAAACCCAGATTTTCCTGATACTGTACCAAAATGGGAGGTGTCTTTCTTCTCTCGCTGGGCTCCGTAGGCGTTCTGGTTTGTTTTGTTGGATTGAATTGGATTTATGGGCCTCTCAAGTGTGCGGGTGCAAGTCGGTTTGTTTTTCGTTGCGTGGGCATCATCGTGGGCGGCACAGAGTCAGAAAAGGGATTTATGGCGCGAGCCAATAGGCTGGGAGGGAGACTTTCTTCTGGAGAATGGTGTTCGAGGCCTTTTTCGCGTTCCTATGTCGACCCAATTGGATGTGGGAGTTGAGTTTGTTGGAGTTGATTTGATAAGATCATGGTCGTTTACCAATGCATACATAGTCCTGGCTTCTTTCCTGCGTTTCCTGTACATGGATGGAATAGGTCGCTAATCGCGCGAGCAAAGTAATCACGTCGCAATAGAAAGTCTGTTCTGCTTGTGTGCTGCGCACTGATATGTCGTGATGTCGAGTTGAGGGTCATCTTACTTTCGACTGCTATGCAGAAAGCTTGCTTGGTGTTCAGGAAGTTCCAACTTACTCGTTCTACCAAGAGGTTCATATTTTTTGTATTCATCCTCTGTTATTTGTTCGCTGTATGTGATTCAAGCGATACCGTGAATACTCCAACCTCAACAATAGCCATGCCGCCGGTGATCCATTGTAAGTGTTGGATTGGCTTCACTGTCCAAGTCGACTCATATCAGGAACCACTGTAGGCATATAGATCATGTATGTCGTCGTCGTGTTCGAGGCAATCTTGTACGAACCAAGGTTTTCTGGATAGCATAGAGTGTCTAAAATACTACTCAACTCGCCCGACGGTCGTGAATTTGTGAGTTTGAGTTGCTTTCGAGCCAAACAATGGTTAAAACGCTCACAAAGTAGCGGGGCTGTCGAACTATCCAGTAACCCGGAACTATTACAGTTTTTGTAACAAATAGAAAGATGCTAGGTAGGTTGCGGATTGTGGAATAATTCGAACTCCAAGCACATCAGGCCATCAGCATTGAAAGTGTCTTGTGAGACACGCACCTCATAGGCCGAATCGAAGGAATGCTGACACTTATTACAAGAACTTCGAGGTCAAGCTTAATCTTAGACTGTAGGATTAACATACCTGGGTACGTGTTCTTGGGCCAAAAAATGTCGAAATGTCAGCCTCACAATCTGAACGATACTTTAGTCTGCGATATTGCCCCACATAGTGCCTAGGCCACAATGCTGGGCGTCGGCCCGGAGCAGCACTACCCGATAATGGACCACCATTTAGAGCGCGTCAACCCACGATCTTACGCGACTCGCGACATGAGGCTTGAAGAGTTGCGAGGCTGAGAAATATTCAACTCAAGTCAACACCATCATGTACGGAGAACTGGGAAACAAACTCGTGAGAAGTCCACCCTGAAACCACTCAATCCTTAACTGACAACATTGAAGGTGCAACATGCGAAGCGGACGCAAAACCTGGCGCATCTGCCGCCATATCAAACCGAGATGGTCCGCTCAGTGGCCCGAGAAGTCCGCGATCTCGATAAGGAAGTCTCGAGTATCCAACAGGGACTCGATGGCTCGTTCAACCCCTCGGCCGATCCGGCCGTGACCTGCTCCCTGCTCGTCAATCATCTCTGCATGCGACGCAACAAGCGCTGTCTGCTGGCGTATCACCGCACGCGTACCGACAAGATCGAAGAGATGGTCTGGAATGGCAATGATGTCCTCGAGCAGGCTGTGATGGCCGCCCAGAGGGATGCTGGCAATGGCGGCCAGAATGCAACGGCCGATCTCGGCAATGACCAGGGGAATTCGAGCAGTCTCAGTCCTGAAGAGGAGGACTATGCCAGGCAGTATGGCGATCTGCTTGCTGCGTACAAGGGCCAGTGGACGGATATCGACCTCACTGGCAGTCTTGAGCCGCCTAGAGACCTCTTCATCGATGTCCGAGTTCTCAGGGATGCGGGGGAAATTCAAACGGAATACGGGTGAGTGAAAGGTGCATCTTTACGACATTGGGTGGTACTGACTTCATCAGTGCTATTACATTGACAAAGAACTCACAATTTTACGTCCGCCAGGGTGATGTGGAACGTCTCATCGCTCAAGGGTATCTTCAGAAACTCAGCTAAGCTCATGCTACTGTATATCATACAGAGGAAGGACTTTTACCCCTCGCATTATCCCTCAAGGCCCACATCAGCCCCAGGCGCATTGATACCTCTCCTGACTCTTGCTTGGGGGAGTAGGCCAAGAACGCAATCGAAATGTAAATCGCGTGTGAGGGTATCATGCCAAAGAAAGAAAGAGCTCGCTCAAAAGACTTTCAAGCAGTAGGGTGGGCCCACGTCTGGTGTATCGTCACAGCTTGTAGCGAAGACATGGGGGGATGGCCAGTATTTTCTCAACTCTCTGGCGAAGTGGCAGTTGCAACGAGTGAATGAAATGAACTCATTCACGCGTAGCATCCGACTACACAGTGGGTCTCTTCTAAAGCCTCCCGATTTCAGGGTTTTGCGGGGACAAGACCTGAGAATTTGTGGAGCCCGTATAAGATCGGGTGACTATTCCAGCAGCACCCGCATTCCGCAAATTGCGAATTCTGTGTAAATACTAGCAATGAGAGGGTTTGTGTGATGGTGAGGAAGAGCTTGAGGGGTCTCTGCGCATCTTGCAGCAATATGGCGATACTATGTCGTAATATCTACTCCGGACGCGACACTGTGTACGACACAACCACAAAACGGCTGGGAGGGGAAGTCGCAAAGTCGGGTGCACAATTGCACAATTCCTGCAGCACAAGCTAGGGGGAACGATGACAGGCCAATGGAGAGAAAGGCGGAGCAAGCAACTCCTGTTCGGATGGCTTTTTCTTTCTCCCAGGCTCGAGAAAGCGCCGTCATTTTGTATGTACTGTACGTACGAAGTATGTTGTGAACCTCGATTCTTGTTGTTTCGATGTTTTGGAGTGAAATTCCTGAGCAGGGGTTCATGCATGCTTGGGGGCCCTGATATCCTTGCGAGTGGCTGCAGATGCCAGTGATCCCCGAGAGCGGGAAGCTGGCACCTGGGAATTGATTGGCATCGAATGAATGGACGTCGTGGATACCTTAGGTTAGCGGACGAAGCATGATTATTTCAACATTCCGACGCTGTGAATGCTAGCTCGCTCTTGATCTGATGGTTCCTCTTTTTCTTCTTCTTCTTCTTCTTCTTCTTCTTCTTCTTCTTCTTTCTCTCTGGCTTTGGCTTTGGCTTTGGCTTTTTCCTAGATTGGGCGGGAAAACGATTGATGTGCCTGATGAGCAGCGCTATGAGCGCAGAAAGGCACAGTACGATGCTAATCGGGAGTGAGAGCATCTTATCTCGCTCTAGATTGTTACCTTGACTAATGTGGTAAGGCAAGGTACGGGGAAATCCCTAAGAACGACTAGATCATGGATTGAAAGAGTAAGTAGCACGAAGTAATACTTGCAGGAATATTTAGGTACTCGTGCCCGCTGTATTCTGTATGTTGGGTAATATATCAATGCTCAAGAGTCAAGATACCCGAGAGAGAGCAGGAAGCAATACAGATATTCTCCATCAATATCATGTCATTACACATACTTGCCTACTTGTATTGCACGTTAATCATTGCATGGTGCACATGATTTGGCCCGTCATTCGGAATTAATAATAAATTGATAAAGCACCTTGGTAACTCGTAATTCGTACCACCGCGAACCATGGAATTCATGCACGGCTGATTTTTCTAGCTGCACTTATCCTTGGCGGACTGGACAGGCTCATAATAGTCAGTCTCACACAAGGGAAAAGAGAGAAAAGGGAAGAGAGAGGAGAGAGGAGAGGAGAGGAGACAGAAGAGAGGAAAAAAGAGAAACAGACCAACGACCAGGGCTGGAAATTTGCATTTACACATGCTGATGACCACTCTGTACGGTATGGATATGATATGTTCTCCTCTCCTCTCCTCTCCTGTCCTCTCCTGTCCTCTCCTGTCCTCTCTGTGTACTCCGCACTAAGTATGTCCTGCAATGTATTCTTATCCTTGCTGCATGGGCATGAGCATGAGTATGAACGAACATGAGCATGTGCATGTGCATATCATTTGCTGCAAAAATTTGACTTCGACAAGAGAACTTTGAACCCCGCCTCACCATTGTGATTCCAATAGCACATGATGGAATATATATTTCCACAACGTAATAAATGTCTTACGCAATTTTCACTAGCAATAATCTCATCATTTTCACTATCACCACCATCAGTATCATCATCATCTCCCGGAAAGATCAAAGGAAGAACCAAATTCGTTAACTGTTGAGGTTAAAATAGGTCTAGAGCTTGCCAATTCAAAGGTAGGGAACCGTTGCTCTCGCTACAACTTCCCATCAGTTAATTTTCGTCATAGTACGAGCTTTATTTCCGACACATTCCAATCACCATTTGTTGTTGAATATTTGAGGGATCCAACTCAAGTTCCATTTCTATTATCTAAGAAGAAAGCACAGAGAGAAAAAGAAAACCACGAGAGCGGAAGGCCTGTGATAGCAGTTCGACGAAAGTCAAGGCCCATCGTCACCGTCCCTGCAAGTGCCACAGGCGGCATGTCGCACTCAACATTCACGAGTCCCAGCTCGAGGAAACGTCGTGCGGGTTCGATATCATCGTACTATACGGGCCCTTCCCACGCAGGTGCAACATCTGACAGCAACGATGTCTTCGAGACACCCCCTGATCGTCCTTACGGCTCCCTAAGAGATGGCTCCCCGCACTTGAGCCAGCGAGAGCCGACAAGGTCTTTTTTTACCAGCTCCTACCGCGGATCGCCAGGTATGCAGGCACTGCCATCATAGATAAGGTCTTGCATACACTGACATTCTTACAGCTCCCATTGACAGTGCTCAAGATGCACGAAATGTTCGTGAGGACACGGCCGAGCTGGCTTCATATGCGTTATCCGACCAAGCGTCCATACGAAGCTCTTCTCCACCCAGATCTCGAGCCGGTACAGCTTCCCACAACGATTCCTACTTTGACCAATCCAACGACGGCGATACCGCTACACCCCGTAACATCGAATTTGCCAGGCAGAATCCCATTCCTGAAGTGTCCGAACCGGTGACACCTGCGAGCGGAATGTCGACTCGAAGCTCGTTTGGTGCATCTGCCCTAACGAAGATGCTGCGACACTCCCCCCCAGATGTTTTAAACGGCCATGATCCGCAAGAATCCGAATCGGATCCTGAAGATGACCAAGAGGAGCCCGAAAATGGCACGCCAAAAGCTATGCCAAACGTCAAGTACTCTGCCCATGAGCGCACACCGCTCCTCGCAAAAGATCCAAAACCTTCGCACCCAGACTGGATACGTGGTGAACCGGATATTGAAAGTCAAGACATACGTCGCAAACCATCCTGGCCGAAGCTGAGAAAGGTCATTGGCAAGCCAGTTCATAAGACTGTGTCTATCGCGAGAGTTGTCGTTAGTCCTAAGAGTTGGAACCGTAAAGCGATATGGGAAAAGGGCGTCAAAGAGCCAGTGCAATTCATCCCGCCTGTCATTCTAGGCGTGTTGCTTAACGTGCTCGATGCACTTTCATATGGTATGTACTGAATATGCACTTTATTCATCTCACCCACTAAAGGTTACATAGGCATGATCTTATTCCCACTTGGACAACCGCTATTTGCCGGACTTGGTCCGGCTGGTATCTCCATGTTCTATGTCAGTTGTATCGTCTCACAACTTGTATATTCTAGTGGTGGAAGTATCTTCAGAGGGGGTGTCGGTTCAGAAATGATTGAGGTGGTACCTTTCTTCCACAAAATGGCCTTTACGATTCTTGCAAGAGTCGGTGAAGACAACCCAGAGGCAGTTATTGCAACCACCATCACATCATACGCTATGTCTTCCGTTCTCACAGGTATTGTTTTCTTCCTCATGGGGATGTGCCGCTTTGGTTATATTGTTGGCTTCATCCCGCGGCACATTCTGATGGGCTGCATTGGTGGTGTTGGTGTTTTCCTTATCTTTACTGGAATTGAGGTATCAGCTCGCCTCGATGGTAATCTCGACTTCGCCTTGTCGACCTTGAAGAAGCTCTTCCGAGCAGACACTGTCTGGCTGTGGACAATCCCCTTTGTTCTGGCTGTCATCAACCTCTGGACCACCCCCATGGTCAACAAGAAATACTACTTGCCAACTTTCATCTTAGCCATTCCGGCCATCTTTTACTTCTTTGTTCTGTCACTGGATGAGCTTGATCCAGCGCATCTTCGCAAGACCGGTTGGATCTTCAATGGCCCAGAGGCTGATGAGCCCTGGTGGTACTTTTATACCCTTTACAGTAAGTCCCCAGAACATGTTCCTTCCAAGCATATACTGACTCAAGTAGATTTTAAAGCAGTACACTGGGGTGCTCTTGCAGAGACCATTCCTGCTATGTTTGCCCTGACTTTCTTCGGTGTTCTCCACGTCCCAATTAACGTGCCGGCATTGGGCTTCGCGATTGGAGAGGATAACATGGATATTGATCGTGAGCTAGTGGCCCACGGAATATCTAATGCCTTGTCCGGATGTGTTGGTAGTATCCAGAACTACTTGGTGTACACGAATAGTGTGCTCTTCATCCGGACTGGTGGAACTGGACGTCTGGCTGGCATAATGCTTGCCTTTGCTACTTTTGGTGTCTTGATAATTGGCCCAGTAGTTATCGGTTACATCCCAGTGATGATGGTCGGCGCGTTGATCTTCATCTTGGGTTTCGAACTTTTCTTGGAAGCCGTATGGGATCCTCGACACAGACTGAAGCCTTTGGAGTACATAACCGTAAGTCTTCCTATCGATTTTGATGCATACTTTTCTAATTACTACAGGTCCTCGTAATTGTGGGTGTTATGGGTGTTTATGATTTCGTGATCGGCATTTTCGTTGGCATTGGTTTAGCATTTGTCAGTCTTGTTGTACAAACATCTCGAATCTCAGCAGTGAGAGCATCATACACCGGCGAAATTGCGGGCTCAACCGTCCGTCGAAACCCAATTCAGCATCGTTACCTCAAGCAAGTTGGCAACCAGATTCATGTTACAAAGCTTGCCGGGTATCTGTTCTTTGGAACAATTGTAAGTGTCGAAGAGAGGATTCGCAAACTCATCGACGAGGAAGAATTCAAGAAAAGACCGATCCAATATCTCATCTTCGATCTTTGGCATGTGACCGGAATCGACTATTCTGCAGCAGAGGCATTCAATCGCATCAACAGATTGTTCACCGCGAAGGGAGTTACATTGGTCATGTCTGGTGTTAAACCTGATGGTCCTGTTGGTGTTAGTCTCCGAAACGTCGGAGTAGGAGAGGAGGTGGAAGAAGACAGTGATGGCGGAGAAGTCAAGATGTTTGCAGATCTCAATGCTGCCCTCGAGAGCTGTGAGAATGAGCTTTTGAAGACATTCTATGCCAGAAGGGAGGTATTAGTTTCACGCAATGCCCGAACAGAGGTTTTGGATGTTCCACACCAACCCGGCCCTCCAAGTGTTACTATGGATACTCAATTCAGCTCTCCTCGGCGAGGCCACCTGTTCCGCGCTGCCACGAATACATTGAGTGAGGATGCTGCCCCTCCACAAAGGTGGCAGAATTTCAAGGAGCCCCTTCGACTCATTCTAATGACCTTCATGGGCCTCACCGAGAAAAACGAGGACTTCTGGTTCCGCGCACTCCCATACTTCGAGCGTGCAGAATATACCGCTGGCACATACCTCTACCACCGCGGCGAGCTAGCAGGTGGCTTCTATCTCCTGGAATCCGGTATTCTACATGCCGACTATGACCTCCCCCAGGGACAACTCTTCGAAAGCATTGTGGCGGGTACTACCTGCGGTGAACTTCCTTTCTTCTCCGACACTGACCGCACCGCTTCTGTACATGCTGAGCGGGATTGTGTGGTTTGGAGACTCAACAGAGAGAAGTGGGATGAGTTGCAGGCCAAGGATCCTGATGTAGCTAGCGAGCTGTTGAGAATCTCTTTGAAGTTGACGAGCGAGAGGATGAGTTCTATCACTTCTTATGTTCTGACCACAGCGGGTTGAGATGCTTATACAATTTGGCATCTAATGTAGTTCGCTAGTCCATGGATTCGAGCATGTGATCCATGGTCAAATTCTCATAAACACATTGTCCAGAGCTATGAGAAGATTTAATGTACTTATTCATATTTGTAGATACTTAAGGGCATAAAAAATTTCATTGTGTATACTGTATTTACAAGGGTTCATCTACAATGACTGTGAAGCTAATCCATCTCAATCGCTGCAGCGATTGAAATAGGAGGAATCTGGAACTTGAATAGTTGAAAGAGGTCGGATTTACTTACAGTGCCACAATTATTGTACCTCTGATTCTCTCCCGTAAACAGAGAAAGATAGCATCCTGCTTTGAACAGACAAACAAGAAACACAGCCTGACCGTCAATTTCTCGAAACCGACACAAACTCCAACCCTGGCCTCCCCGCCTCCCACTTTCCCTTCGACTTCCCCTTAGCATACGCATCCCAATCCTCCATCGTAATCTTAAGCAATTCCTCCCAACTAGGACCCTTCTCCCTGCCACTCACATTCACAAACCGCAAATCGCCCTCCTCATCCACCAGCTCAGTCCCATCAACCACGATGCTAACAATCCTTAGTGCCGGCAGGTGATCAAACACCTCCCACCAACGCTTCGAGATGCACACGTCCCACGGCCCAATAACAAACAACGGATCGATAGCGAACGAGCGCACATTGAGTACGTTGTTCTTGCTCAGCTCCTCGAAGATGATGTTCATCGGGTTGTTGCCGTAGTTGTTGCGGAAGTAGACGGTGTCCAGGCCGTAGTGGATGTAACTGTGGAAGCACGGCTTGTAGTGCTTGTGTGCGAGCTCGCGCGATTCCCGACATGTGTGGAGGAGGACCGGCTGCGATGTGCGCGATGTGTAGGCGCTCTTGCTTGCATTGTACTTGATCTCCAGGATGCGGGGCGATATGGCCTCCTCCCAGATCTTGAGGCGAAGCTCGGTGGGGAGATTGGGAAAGAGGGGGAATTGAGATTCAGATTTGGTGCTCATAATGTTCGTTTGATGTCCTTTTTGTTTGTGCTGTATATAATCAAGTTTGGATTGCGAATCAGGTAGATGTATGAGAGAGAGATACTAGTTGCCTGTGCTGATCCCGTGATGAATTGTAAGTAGTCGTCGTAGCTCGTTGTGCCGTTTGATACTGAATGTAGTTTCTCGGCTAAACTTATGTTTGCAATTATTATCGGCAGTGTCAAACATCAAGCCTACAATACAAGTTGAACCTTTTGATCATTGAATTTATGCATGGAAACAGCCTGGACTAATCCTGTAATTCGAATCCTTTTTTATTCATCTTGTTTTTGTTTTTTGTTGATTTTCCCCCCCCCCTACTTTGCTCAGTGTTAAGAATAATTATATTATCTGTTTATTTAATATTGGAAACCATTAGTACTTGGTCATTTTGGTTGACGAATATAACTAGGAATTGTCGTAGAAAAACTTGACTATGGGTCACCCTACTCCTATAACCGTAGACATGTACCCCTTAAGGCTGAATATCTGATGAAGCATTCACATACTCACAGGTAAAGAGGGAGCAGCCAGATTTCCGAGTGATCCGCCATAAACGATACGAGCCTCTTGAAACCCTTTGCTAGGTAGTATTTTGCTAGGTAGTATCAAGAGGAACGCACGCAGCGAACCAAGTAAAACCTTTATGCACAATGTCAAGAACTCATCAAATCCGTACAATATCCATTTTGCTACTCGTACCGCTCAGAAGTATTTATAAACAAGTGCCCTCAATCTAAACCCATCATCACCAGCAATTCTACAAAGTATTGCTCTAATTCGTCTCAAAGCTGTACCTCAACCACTCACCAACAGCCCTCAAACTCTCCCATCGAACAGACTCATCCGGCTCGGCCATCAACTCCATAACTCTACCCTTGAGGCCTAACTTTTCGAGCTGGCCTCTCTTCTCTGGCACCTCCTTGACCAACCATCCCACATCATTGCAGGCAATAGCGAGGACTTGCTTATCACTGTCCCATGGCTTGGCCATAATCTCGGCCAACTTTCTAGGAAGCTCTCCCTTTTCGGACTCCAGAATCTTACGTGCGTTTTCTGCCCAGAAAGTGGGATTGCGGTGAGGTGGTGACCAGCGAAGGTGACCTGATCGTACTTCGGCGGCGTACTCATCAAACGTGGTTTGGGTCTTGGTGTACTCTTCAAGCATTTCATTGAGGTTCTTAAGCTCTTCGAGAAGGTCCTCATCGCTAAGATGACGGCCTCCAAGATTTTGTAGGAGGGCAGGAAGGCGAGCGAGTGTTGCTGTCGGAAGGAGAGTGGTTCTGTTAGAGGAAAGGAGGTTGTAGAGGGTGGAAACCAAAAGTCTGGTGGTCTTCTCTTTTGGTGAAAGTCTCAAAAGCTGGGTATACAATGGCACAATCTCGTAGTCACTATAGAAAGTTAGCCCCAAATCCCTTATTCAATGAGCAGAAATTGCATACCTCTCAAGTCCTTCACCAACCATAGAACCTTCGAAGCTGAGTTGCCAGATGACCAAAAGAACATGGTAAAGTAGTTGTAACCCAACACCACCACCCAAAGACCCCTCGGTACCAATTCTAGTACTTGTGCTGCCGCTGTAAAGAGTAGATGCAGAATCGCCGTTGCTAACCCCTGCAGCTGCCTTCAAGATCTCGATCAGAGGACTAATAGTGTCAGATTTTTCTTGCCAGAAAAGCTCCCTAGATCGCTTCCCACGGAGGAGAGCTGAGTATTGAAGCACAGAGATATCCTGAAGACCACCATCAGAACTCTTGGCAAGAGTCGAAAGGTACTTGTATAATCTTGGAAGCGCTACATCGGTCGCTGGAGAACCCTTTGGTGATTTGATCGTGGATACTGACAGGAGGGCAGAGAGTACGTTGGAAGTCAAGAGGGGTATAGGATCTTCTGGGTTCGTGGATTGTGCCAATAATGGAAAGAAAGACTGGTATGGGTCTTGGTGCTCGAGGATAGCCTTGCTTAACTCTGGGTTGTCTATAAATCGGATGAGCACACAAAATCCTAGTATTCAGTGAGGGCATGCCATACCTTCAAGCAAATCCCCTAAAAGAACCAGGATATATTGGACAACATCTCCACGTCTAGAAGCGGATTCCAAGATGCTGGGCTGTCCATCGGCACCCACAAACAACGTTCTATAACCAGCAAGATCACCTTCAATGACCTGCTTCCTCTGTTCTTTCCGGACCTTGTCCACAGCGCGGATCTTGTTCAATTGGTCCTCAGTTATCGTGCCAGCTCGGACAGCTCCATCCCAAGGTATAGGTCGGGCGCGAATATTGTTCTGCAGCGACAAGAGGTAGGTTGGAGGATCTAGAGACATGATGATTATGATCTCGGCACAATGGGCTGCAGAGGGTGTGGGACGAGAGACTTGGTTGTTTAAACAGCTGAACTACTGCGGTCGTCGAAGCTCGGAGCTGTTGTCTTATCGTTTGGTCATGCTGAAGCAAGTAGGTACGACATAGCTCGCAGGCTTGTCTTTTCATGCCTCAGGATTCAATGGCGACGGCCACCGCTAGATCAATCGTCATATTAACCTCACTTGGTTTGAACTTGGAGACGACATATCTTTCATCCACAACAACAATACGTTATCAGAGCAGCGAGTATTACAAACTCAAGTCAGTTAATGTGGACGAACGTGGCATGGTAAAAGCAGTATATCAGAGAAAGCCACAGCTCAAATTTCCTATGCCCGAAATCTATCCTTCTCTTCCCCCTGAAGTACAATTACATCCAGTTCTCTGGTATTGACAAATCTTATCTCCTGGCTGTCGATCAATTCTTTCTCTTTTCCTCTGTCTCATTAAAAAAACGTTATACCGAAAGTACCCAGACATGATATCATCCATAACTCCAGCCCATGCACTCACTACTCATACGACACATATCAATCATAAACATTTTCCATCATCTTCTCGTTGTTCTTGTTCTTCGATCATCAGAACTCAAAGTACCTTCCCTAGTGTTAGCCACATAACTCTTTTCAATTTCGGAAGCTGACTTACTCTCAGTGGTACCCGTATATGACCCATCGGTGTAAGTGTACTCGCTATCGCTGATGATGGTAGTATTGTCTTTCTCACTTCTCCTGGCGTCCGCCCTTCTCTTGAGCCCCAATATCACAGCAAGACCAGCAAGGCCGGCACCTACAGCACCAATTCCTCCCAAACCACTACTTTTCTTCTCTGTACGCTCAGTCACTCTAGTTGGCCGACCGCCACCGCCGAACCACCCGCTATGGGCCTCTCTTCTTGGAACGCTGGCAGCACTTCCATATCTTGAGCGGCGTTCCACAATGACTTCTTCTCTCTCGGTTCTGCGTCGTCTACCACCACCCAGTCCAAATATACTCAAGACCGTTCCAAACAGCTCACGTGCAATGCAGCAGAAGCACAGAAGCGCAAGGAGGACTATACCAGCCAAGACACCAATGACGATACCAGCAATTGCACCAGCACTGAGGCCATGGCTTTTTTCAGAAGTTGTGATTCCAAGAGAACCGCCTGCTGTGCTGACAGGTGTAGAGTAAGGTACAGTTGTTGTTGCTGATACTGTGGAAGTGGCTGTTGATGCGCCACTCGTGGGTCTGACTGGTGCTGAGTAGGTGGTGGTGGCATATTGAGAATACGAACTTGCGTATGAAGCACTCAGGCCGCTACCCTGCTTGCATTGTCCGGATGTATAGCAATACTGATCACTTGCGCAGCAGATAGATCCACAGCTTTGCTCTCCTGCGGACGAATCGCAAGAAGCTGTCACGGCAGCAGAGGAGGTTGTTGCTGTCGCTCCCATGTAAGAACTCCATACTGAAGTTTTGGTGACAAGGTCCGTCTCAGTATAGACTGAGGTATAGTACTGCCAATCACCGGTCTCTGTCGCAGCAGCTGCGGTAGTGGTAGAACACTGTGCCTGGTCGTTGCTATCGGTATAACAGACCGAGCCTCCAGTACAGCAAAGGTTTCCATACCAACCACAAACCGTCCCAGCACACGCTCTTTCCATAAGGTAGAGGGTGCCATCACCGAGTTCTGCGTTCGGCACCGGGCTGGCGGTAGCATGCTGTGGCTTTGCGATCAAGACGACCAGCAGCGCGAAGAGAGTCGAGAAAATTCCTGAAGCTCGCATTTTTAAGAAATAGTGGAATTGGAATGAACCGGTTCGAGTCTAATTGTAGTTCCCGGTGAAAGCGCAACGCAGGAATGCTGCTAGCTGATGGGTGGTGGAGGTAAACTCTCCGGATTTGTTGTTGTGTTTGACAATGGTCGAACAACGAACAAAGACACTTGAAAGGATGGAAGCTGTAATCTGCTATGCGATAGTGAGGAATGTGTTGTTTTCAACGAGGAACGATGTGGATTTGAGAACGGATTTGAGAATTGGGTTTAACCTTGAATTGGGTTGTGCTGTGCCAACGTTTGGTTCTCCCAGCCACCTTGCGCTGACCGACCTCCTCAATTATCAACACCCTTGCCTTTTTTATCACTATCACCAAACACGACAATTACGAGCTGCCGGAAATTATCGTAGTCATCACAAATTCACAAACAACAAAAGGTGATGAATCTGAGCCGATGAAAGGAGTCTCTTGTGTATTTTCATTGAAATGTCCACTGCTGTCAGATGTGCGACCGATATGATTTGGGCTCTCAGCTGCGATATGTGTGGTGTGCTGTGATGCAGTAGCTTGCAGATGTCGGCCATATGAGCCTGAATGTGTTGTTTTCCTCAGGCGTTGGCAGGGCACTCCCTCGCTGTCGACCGCTCATCTGCCTATGACGATATGGGGAAGTGCGGAGAGAAAACTGAGAGCACGGATACCACCCACGATGACGTGAAGTGGATAGAAATGAGGAAGGTAATATCTTGGACGCTTTGTCTTAATTATGAATCCTTCATGACGAATAGTTTTGATTTTCAGCTGCACCTGAGGCTTTAGACTCTCAAAAGGACTGCGATTATTCGAGAGAAACACTTGGCTTAGATGCGATACTTTTCTGCATATTTGGACACCTTGAGATGTCGGTATGTCCTTGTTTATTCAAATTTCAGATGTATCTGGATATCTTTGAGTATCGAGTGCTCCTCAATGATTTTGATATACTGTAGACACGATTCGTAAACGTTCAAATCTTGGTTGATTCTGGTACATATGAGTTTTTGAGCTAGTTCAGATTTTTTGTAACCTATGGTTAATGACTTTTGAGAAGAAATTCACCACATACTTTAATATCATCCTCCTAGCCAAGCCAGAACTGAGTGAAATGTTTGAAGATACAGTGACATAAGGAAACTTGCCCTACGAATGTGAGCATTGCAAGACTCGTGAAATCTGGACATCGGAATTTGTCCCTTTCTCAATCATATACCGAATTGGTATTGACTTGAGATCTCAGGTCTTTGCGAGTAAGCATGCCGACTAAATGGGAGATTATATCCGAAAGAATTAGTGTTGTTATTAATGACCCTGAAAGAGAAACAATGTCCTAGGTTATCTACAGTCTTTTACAGCCTCCAAGAGGTTTGGAAAGGGCACTATAGCCTCGACATAGCTGCTGTGGGTATCTGCATAAGTGGTCGACTCTTTACAATTTATAGTTATGTTCAATCCAGCTGGAAGAAGTGTTATTCACGAAAAACATGTAGCAAAAGCCAGAAATGGAAAGATACGCAATAAAAAGGTTTAGAGGTTTGCTCAAGAAACTTGGGCGGTGGTGTTTGGTGGTGAATGGCAGCCTCGATGTGATCATTTCACAGGAATTATTTCAGACGTCGCAACTCAAAGGCTGAAATATCGCATGAGTTACTCTTGCACCGAGGAGCCTGGCCCTAGCTCTGTGAAGGTCTCGCGCAGACATGTCATTCGAAATGAGAAGAATATCGTCTTTGAGGCGGGTGATATACATGTGTATATATCCCAAGATAGAATGTTCGGGTTATTGATATTGCAGTTGGTGTAAACATCCCGTTAGAACGCCCTACACAGAACTATCAAGTCTCCATCCTTCTCAGGACATCGCATCAATTCGTACCGCGGTGCTCGGGTTCATGTGGTAAAACTGTAAATTAGTCCATTGCAGTCCCATATCTCACAGCATAGAAAACCGACACGTGAACTTGTTATGCGGAAAGTTCATTGAGCACCTTGCTACATGACATGCAAAGTTTCCCTCATATGCTTCCCAAAGACATCAGCTAAGAAACGCCACTACATTCCCTTACTGATCCTCAACGACGTTACCCTTCTCCGAAACGTAAAGACCATCCAAGAACTAGACGTTTGTTAGTTGGATTACTTCCACCTAATTATGTGAAGTGAGACCTACCTTTCTGATATCCTTGTTTCGTACTCTGCAGATCTGCTGAATATCGGCGGCGGACTGGGAAACGTTCTCGAGAGAGTTTCCGAAGAGTTGGAGCTCATCCTTCTGGTTCTTAGAGGCCTCAACCTCGACACCTGGCTGCATGACGACTCTGCGGACAATCTTCTCGCCAATGAAGTTTCTGATCTCAACCTCGTAGAGACCGGTCTCGCTGTTCTGATCGATGTTGACGTTGATTGGGAAATGGGCGTAGACGTATCTCATCTTGTACTTGAAGCCCTTGGTGACACCGATGATCAAGTTGTTGATGAGGGTACGGACAGTTCGGAGAGTGGCGACATTCTTGCGGGCACCGTGGTGGAGCTCGATGTTGATAACATCCTTCTTTGGGTGAGAGAAGTTAACTGCCAAGTGGGAAAGGTCCTTGCTGAGCTTTCCTGTTCACGCTGTTAGATGCTGCCGATTGCCATATGCGACTGCGGATCCGTACCTCTTGGGCCCTCGACCGTCACAAGTCTTGACTTAATCGCGACCTTGACTGCGTAGAAAAACTTGTCAGCTTCTGTTGTCCATCTCGAATATGGCCTCCTCGCAGGTGCTCGCGCTCTTGTGATCTTCGTAATCCCATGCAATTTCTTTCAACCAATTCGTCGACCAGCGCGCGCACCCTTCGGCCATTTTAGATCTCGATTGGATTGTACCCACCTCCCTCTGGAACAGTCAGCGACTCGTTGGAGTGAATGTACTTCATTTTGAGTCGTTAATGGGCGTCGTTGGGCGTTTCCGTTTCAATTTGTCGCTGGATAGGTCTATTCAACTCGAAAGCGGCTTGTGGGAACGAAACCCTAGACTTTCACCAATAAGCGAAATCAGGCAAGAGTGCTAGTAAAAGTGTGCGCTTCAGGCAGGAACTCAAGTGGGAAAGGTGCGGGCGGCTCCCGCATCAATATTTAATCCGAAGCTCAAAGTCAACAGATTCTTTCGCAGAGATCCTCCATGATGAGATCAGTCATTAAAAATTATTCAGAGCTCTGTAATTATTTAGAGCTTTTGAATTTGTCAAATTTTGCAATTACTGAGAACGACAGAATAACTCACAGTAGTCCAACTATTGAAGATTGCATCTCTACTTAGGTAGGTATCTACATCACGGAAGATCTGGGCAGGTACCGGATAATCATTACGCCGTAAACACTCTCATCAAGAACTTTTAACCACGGATTTTTGTAGCATCATAAAACACGAGGTGCCAAGTTATATCTCTTGAAAAAAGGGGGTCCTTTAAAGCAGCAGATATCTTAGGGTTTATATCAGGACTCTGTGCTTCAAACGGGAACATTCAGCGTGATATAGAGTTTCTTCTTACCTCTTCTCGAATAACATTTCTTTAGGTACCTAATTCATCTATCTGATGAGGACTGGCCGTCTGTTGCAACGCCTGGCATCTAGGCCGTGCCGAGCTTCAAGTCAGCCTTCTCTCAGCCTTGCACTAAGCCGAGTGTTCTCAGCTGCCTCATGCAGTAACTACCCCACACCAGGCGGCGCCAGATGCAGCCATCGTGCCATAGCTACTATAAAGACAACGTTTCCCTTCAGTAATATTCTGTCCTCTCGTAGGTATTCTTCCACAATGGACGCTCAAGAACTCAAGCACTTCCTCGCCGACTCGCCGCCGTCGACTGTTAATCTCGAGATACGCAAGCATTTTGAAGCTCTTGACACCAAGCAACAGAAATATGCCCACTACATAAGTCGGTAAGATAATCACTTGAAACATGATTGCTTTGCATCGAATGAGTATTATACTATACACAGAAAATCCTGACACAATACATAGTGCAGCTTTCACTGGCACTAGAATCACTCTACGCCAAGTTTCCCCAGAGTCTGAGCCGACCTATGACTTCATCATTGAACTTTATAAGAGTTGCAACGGTGATTGGAAATTCTTACAGAAAAAGGCCGCGATCAGCGACGATGATCTCAAGTACTTCCTCGAATATGCTGCCCAATTCCTTGGAAACTGCGGTTAGTCACTGCAAATTGCTATATAATAGAACCTGAATTGACAACCCCTCTAGGCAACTATAAGGGGTTTGGAGATGCTAAGATAATCCCAAGATGCGAGGAGGCATCCTTCGTAGCTCTTGCATCCACTTCACCAAAGGCCAAGGAATTCTATGATGCTACCAAAGGGGGCATATTTTCGAGCAACAACTCTGGACTCATGCATTTGGGCTATCCAGAGGAAGGACACATGAGCACGTACTACCCAGATTCTCAAGATATCACCAAGATAGAAATCGACGCAATTGGTGCTTTCCTTGAGAAAAAGGGGTTGCTTATTGAGAACACCAGGCTTCGAAAGACATTGGCTCGATCATACGAGTTATTGATCGCCTCTGCGGTCACTGATGTGCCTGTTGGCGGTGGAGATATTGGTACCGATACACTCTTCACTATTCCGGACGGTGAATTGGAGGGCTCGACATTGAAGTTGACCTATGGTGATTATTCGGAAATCATGGCCAAAATCACTGCATACCACAAGAAAGCCGCGGAAGTTTCTGCCAATGAAAACCAGAAGAACATGCAACTCGCTTACGCTAAGTCATTTGAGACAGGATCTCTTGAAGCGTTCAAGGATAGCCAAAGATATTGGATTCGAGACAAGGGACCAATGGTTGAGTCAAACATTGGGTTTATTGAGACTTATCGGGATTGCTCGGGTTTGTACCCTGGAACTTCTATGATAGTTGCTACCAAGCTGACATGCATGTTCAATTCAGGTGTACGCGGCGAATGGGAAGGTTTTGCGGCTATGGTCAACCTCGAGCGTACCAAAGCATTCGGTGCTCTGGTTGACGGTGCTGAGGCTATGATTCCTAAGCTCCCTTGGTCACATGACTTTGAGAAGGACAAGTTCCTGAGCCCAGATTTCACAAGTTTGGAAGTGCTTACATTCGCAGGGTAGGTTTCCTCGTAGGTTGCTGTATCCTCAAATACTAATACGGCTTAGCTCTGGCATACCTGCAGGGATAAACATTCCTAACTGTACGCATTCTCTTATCTCTTCAAATTACCCGATCTCCTTGGATTATCCTTTCTCCTTGAATCATTTGATCTCTTAAGTTGTTTTGTTGCTAATGGAATTTTCGATTAGATGACGATATCAGACAGTCCGAGGGATTCAAAAATGTCTCTCTTGGCAACGTCTTGAGTGCTAAGGCACCTAACGAGAAGATACCCTTTATTTCTGACAAGGACTTGGCTATTTATCAGGAATACCGTGACCCTGCATTCGAGACACAGGTAGGAATCCACGAACTGCTTGGCCACGGCACTGGCAAACTCCTCCAGGAAACATCGAAGGGAGTTTATAATTTTGACCACAAGTCACCACCAATCAGTCCAATCTCCGGTAAGCCAGTCAGCTCTTGGTACAAGCCCGGCCAGACGTGGGGGTCGGTCTTCGGCAGCGTTGCGGCAAGTTATGAAGAGTGTCGAGCCGAGTGCGTAGCCATGGCTTTGGCGTGTGACTTTGAGATCCTCAAGATCTTCGGCTTCGGCGACGGAACAGTAAACATGGACAACGAGGCAGGTGACGTCCTCTACGCCGCATACCTCTCCATGGCACGAGCAGGAGTTGCCTCGCTCGAGACATGGGATCCCAAGAGTAGGAAGTGGGGACAGGCACACTCGCAGGCTCGATTCTCCATCCTTAGGTGCTTCCTGGAAGCCGGCGATGACTTCTGCTCCCTCTCTTACGACGACAAGGAGAACCTTTCCGACCTCACAATCTCGCTTGACCGCTCCAAGATCTTGACGACTGGTCGTGCTGCTGTTGAGAAGTACCTTCAGAAATTGCATATCTACAAGAGCACGGCCGACTTCGAGGCTGGTTCGGCGTTGTACAAGCAGATGACGGACGTAGACCCCCTTTTCTGGGGCCAGAAGGTCAGAGATCAGGTCTTGAAGAACAGACAGCCTAGAAAGGTCTTTGTGCAGGCCAACACCGTGCTGGAAGGTGACAAGGTTGTGCTCAAGGAGTATCCACCTACGCTCGAGGGTATGATTGCAAGTTATGCTGAGCGGGATGTGTGAGGTCGGACTATATTAGCATTAGCATTAGCATAGGCATCATGGCATCATCATTACTGGTACTAAAAAAGAGTAATCCGTTACATTCAGAGTCATGCATTTGACAATCGCGAAGCAGTCAACGATCAAAGATCCTGTGATTTACTGCTCCCCATTTGCTGATCGAGTTTCGAATATCCCCCGCTCCTCAATTATTTACCACCCCACCCGGTGATCCTACAATTCTCAATGACTCACGGCTTTCGAATCACTAAAAGGCCACCGACAATCCCAAAGTGAACAACATCGAATGCCCCATCAATAGCTCGAAAGCTGTAGACATGAGAACAGTGAAGGACCGAACAACAATAGAAGCAATCAAGAGCTGGCGGAGCCATTGTTAGTTCGAAATCCAAGATCAGTTTGAAGAGCAGTACGTCATTGTTATTCGTACGCGTTGCTGAAAGTAAATTGACGCGTTTATATCACGGCTCTGTAGAGCAAAATGGTTGCCTGGTGACGTAGAGAACTTATAGCCTTATTGTTTGTTTTGGAAATCGGCTTGATAACCATACGTGGCCGATATTGAAATTGAATATGGTCGATTTTTTGAAATCAGCATGTAGCCACATATCACTCGCAATTTCGCATATCTCATAAGTGTCCCATCGCAGTGCTTTGTGAATGTTCTTGATGTGTGGAAAAGTCTGAATACAAAGCAAGCGCCTAGCAATTACGACCGAAAAGCTCAAGGTCATGCCAAACGCTCATCCAGTTTTCAACCGCGCTCCCCCCGTTTCCTTCTGCCCAAATACCTCATCATCATCGACATTTACCAGGCCATCTCGTGTGGTCTGTCACCCTTGCGGAGGGAGAAGCTGGAGGCGAGGTAAGAGGCGAGGAATGGCTCCTTCTTGATCGTTGAGAGGAGAGCCTTATCGACGGCCTTCTGGTCTGCGGCACGGCTGGAGGATGGCTTCTTCTTCTGTTGCGATTGTCAGTTTGCTGATCTTCATTGAATTTCACGTGTGCATCATTTAAACGTACCTCGGCCTTCTCGCCCTGCTTGAAGAACTCGTCTTCACCCTTCTTCTTGTCGCTCTTCTCACGAGCAAAGTACTTCTCACCGGCTACCTCCTCGATCTTAGCCTGGTCAAGACCAGCGAGGTCGACCTTGTGGGAAGTGGCGATAACATAGCGGGCGTTGACTCTTCTGAGTGGGACGCCGTTGACCTTGAATGGACCGGTGACGAGGAGAACACCCTGGTCGAGGTTCTTAAGGAGAATGACACGCTTGCCACGGAAACGACCAGCGAGGAGGATAAGGACGGTTCCTGGGGTGAGGGTGGATCTTGGAGTGGAGGCTCTGATGGACTTGCGGACCTGAATTGTTATCATTAGCATTTGCTCATCCCATGATATCATTCTTCGCGATCCCAGAAAGTGCACATATGCGAAAGCGGTTCGTAGGTACTACAAGCAATTGTTTTGATTCCCAACATTGCAGTCGCGCAATCCACACAATTGCCTTGCAACACCGCGAATGCCCTCCTCCCGCACATCCGCATATCCTTCCCATCGCTCGGGATTCGCAGTGATAACACACCTTCTTGGCCTGGGACTCGTCCTCAGCAGGGTACCACTTCTGGGCCTTCTGGCTGTGATGTGGGACGGTTCTCTCCGACTTGCCGAACTTCTTCTGCTGTGGTTGAGGGGCCGACATTTTGGAAGAACCGATCGATGGTCGTGGATGTCGGTTCGAGGGGGTGTTGTCGTCGATTGAATTGTCGTCTGGGCCTTACTACGAGATATCTCGAACTGCGAGACTGCTTTGCCTTGTCTCGCTAGGAAGGTCAAACCCTAAGACAAATTTCCGAATTTGTGCGCGGAAATGGTTGGCGGCCTGAGGATGGCGGCTGGGTTTCTAGAAATTTAGCGAAACATATGCACGTGATTTAGGTAGATGTCCCACTTCGATTTATGATTGTGAGCACGGATCACGGGAGCCCGCACCCGATGGGAAGGATGATCTAATTGATGCCTCAGACCTTCAACGACCTCTCAGGCAACCTTGTGATGTGGAGCTTGAGCTACCTTTGGCTGAGGTACCTCTGACGAGCTCGGGCTGTTGTTGATACGCATCATATCGCAGCTTCATACGTAACCTCTCCGCTACCACTCACATCACGGAATTACCACGGCCACGATCATGTCGATTACTCCGCTCATTACGTTCAAGGCAGGACTCTGTGACGTTGACGTATGTAATAATGGGCTACTTCAATATATGTTCGCTGGTTGCTAACGGAAGCTGTAGACATCGTCCAAGCCTTACAAGGTAACACCTCTTGCAAAGAAGGGATACATTTACATATACAACGAAGATGGTGAGATCACTCCTGATATAACTTCTCGGGAAGATAAACTCATATCTGATAGATCTCAACCACTTCTGCTGGCGCGAACGCGGCGCAACATTGGACAACCCCGAGCTGGACCTTTTAGCTGTACCCACTGATTGCCACTTCCTACCTTACCAGTCCGATCAAGCCTCTGGAAAGACCAAAGGACGCATCTTCGCTCTCAAATTCTCTTCCTCCTCCAAGCGCCATCTTTTCTGGCTTCAATCGAAGTCACAAGCACGAAATGGCGATCCCGGCTTCTTCAGCCCAAGAGACTTGAAGATTGGAAAGCTCGTTGATGACATGTTGCAAGGAGTAGAAGACTTCTCGGTTGATGAGCGTCTCGGACAGATCCAAAGTGCTGGTGGACCCGATGATGATGGAGACGAGACCATGGAGGATGTCGAGGGCCATGGCGACGGATCACATCACAGAGGCGGCAGCGGAGGTGCTGGAGCAGATGCTACAGGTGGGGATGTTCGTGAGGAGGGCGCTGGAGCACGAGATGGAGGAGCCAATGGCGGAAGAGCGTAGGTGCACCTTTCGTTTGCATACTACGGAGCAGAGAGCATTTACGATCATGGCGTTTTGAGGGGAAGGGAAGTTTTGTCAGTAGCATTGTTTCCATGTACCATAAAGATGAAAGACAATCTATGGTCCAAAACCCTTCGCGTTGTACCTGTTCTGTTACAAAAAGTCGAGGACATATGCTGATGGGTAAGTAGAGCACCTGGCGAAACGGATGCATCGACAGTCGTGCAGAACTTCTTGAACTCTTTGAAGGGTGCTCAGGGAATCCCATCCGCTCAACAGCAAGCGGAGGGCAAGGCTTACACCACTCTCCCGGACCTGCTCCCATCATCGACGACCATCCCCACGATCGAGAGCGCAAGCCCCGCCCAGATCGACAACCTCCTTGCATACCTCCCACCAACGCTACTTCTCATTGCCCAAGAGTCATCCGCATCCATTGATGGCATGGTAGAGCCGAACGAGGAGACGGCATCGGCAGCCATACAGGCATTGAGCCTCGACCAGAAGAAGAGCCTGCTGAAGAGGGTTCTCCGTAGTCCACAGTTCCACCAGAGCCTGGGAAGTCTGACCATGGCGCTTCGTGATGGCGGTCTGCCCAGCATCGCAGGAGCCCTGGGTCTCCGACTCCCCCATGATGGACTGGTGCGTGGAGGGAGTGTGCCGTTGGGTGGGGGTGAGGCCGTGGAGGCATTTGTGGAGGGCATGAAGAGATCCGTTGAGGGAGAGGAGAAGTAATTCAATGATACTACTAGTGATAATACAACTCGAACTCGGACTCGAACCCGAATGGATGGATGAATGGATGATAGACTAAAAGATGTTTATTTTATTTATTTTCACTCCAGATGACCATGGATATTGCTCACGAAAATGAATCACGCGCAGAGGGTGAGACCAGATGTTCAGATGTTCAAATGTCCAAAGGACCAAAGGACCAAAGGACCAGCATGGATGTGCAAGGTGGATACGATTCATGTTGTGTATGATTCCGTTACGGCCTGACTGATTGACTGATTGACTGATTGATGCTTCATGTTGGAAAGGTCACGGACATGGAACAGTGACTGGGTAACAAGTCAAAGTGCCTACCTATGTAACAGGATGGATACAGATGCACAAAGCGTTCCAGCCACTCCCTTTCTCGCGGGTGGAGAAGGGCAACGGACAACAATGCGGCATTGCATCACCTCATCTTTGACCAACGACACATCAGACATCAGACCAACTCAACCCTGCGTTGCTTTTTAAAATTGGGCATGTTTTTTGTTTTTGTTTTTTGTGGGGGATCATCATCAGCCGGATGTCAGCGAGATATGCGAGTTTGGTTTGGACATGTGCAATATTGATTGGGGATTTTGTTTATTTTGGGACTAGTTTTGATTGTGATTTTTGTTTATTTTTGCTGTGTTTGTTGTGTTTGTTGTGTTTGTTGTACTTTATTTACATGGATATTTCATACTTGTTTACTTGTTTGTTTGTTTATTTATCTATTCAGTTATTCGTCTTCCATTCACTTATTCTATTGTCCTGCACTTGTCTTACGTTACTCTGTCCACAGACAATAGTAAAAGGAAAATGCCCACTGACGCTAGACCACAACAATGCATCAAAAGAAAAGCAAGAGCGGACGGACACGGGCATGCAGCACAATAGGTAGGCAGGTAGGTAGCCCGCATCTGGTTAGCAGGAGGCGCGCTTCTCTTCACCAGCCACGCATCTCTGCATGCTGTGATTGGTGGAGAGGAGGGCGTAGTCTGGCACTCTGCATGGCTTACTATTGTCGATGGACGGACATCTATTGTGCTTTGCCATGGTCTAATCCTAATTCTATTCATACTACTATTCATGCTGTTCATGTGGGTACCGACTCTCTCTTACTCTTACTCTTACTCTTACTCTCTTATCCTCACTCTCTTATCCTCATTCTCTTACCCTCACTCTCTTACCCTCACTCTCTTACCCTCACTCTCTTACCCTCACTCCCTCATCCTCTTACTCTTACTACTCTTACTACTCTTACTACTCTTACTACTCTTACTACTCTTACCCTTACCCTTACCCTTACTCCCTCATTCTCTTACTCTTACTACTCTTACTTACTTCTCACTTACTTCTCACTTGCTTCCTTCTCCACAATACTCTGTATGTACGTACGTGCGTACATGTAACCACCCTCCTACCCACCTCCTACTCAATTCCTATTGATCATGTCCACGCTTGCCTCTTCTCGGCCACTCGACCACTCGACAATAGTAGGACCCATCCGCGCCCAAGAACTTTATTTACTCGTAGAGGCTGGGACGCGGTGGATAGGCAAGGCAAGGCAAGGCAAGGCAAATCATGGTCTGTAGGTCTATTAAGGTATATGTACTTCTCTGATTGCATCATGTTATCCTTCTTCTTCTTCTCCTCCTCCTCCTCCTCCTCTTCTCCCTCCTTCCTTCTCATCCTTCTCATACTTCCCTTCTACATATCATCTATCTACTGTCGATCTCTTCTCTCTTCTCTCTTCTCCCTTCAAGTGGTGATTGTCCTCTTCTTCAATACATAGCAAGCCGAACACGCCGAAGCAAACATCAAACTCAAACTGTTGGTCCTGTTCAGCTATCATAGCAACTGTCCATATCAACAACATCACTCAGATCACCACCCATTTATCAACGGCAGAGCAACCCACAACTCTGCATAACATCCTGAGCCACCACCCAAGCCGGCAAAGGATATTTATCAAACAGTACTCATCGTCACAACTCATCTCAACAACAACAACAACAACAACGACAGTACCATGAACCACCAAGCCCATTCCGCCAAGCTCCTCGTGGAGTCCCTCAACCGAGGAAGCAACCCCAACCCCACCAACAACAGTCTACCCAACCCACACGCCCCGCCCGCCTACACAGCCCACCCAAGCGTAGAGGCATCCGACATCCTCGCCGCGCCCTCGCTCCTCTCAGAAGCCAGCACGGAATGCGAAGAGTACTCGGCCATCAGCTTCACCATCCGCACGCCCCTGCACGTGGTGGGCAACGGCAATCTGCTGGCCCTGTCGCCGCCCGTGCTGGCCGCCAGCATCGCCGAGAAGATCATGCGCGAGATCAAGGGCGCCAGCATGACGGACGGCATCCCCATGATCGATGAGCACGGCCGCCCCCGACCCATCGAGGTCGTGGTCGAGGCCGGCATGGAGGTGCGCGGCAACGGGAATGTGGTGGGCGAGAGGGAGGTGCTGGGCGTCGTAGCCCGCAACATGAGGCGCTCTCCCACGAGCTTGGCCGTTGGTGCTGTGGCTGCTGGCGGTGTGGAAAATGCGCTTGCGGAGCCGGTGCCTGTGTCGCAGAGGGCCAAGAGAGCTGCCAGTGAGCCGCTGCGTGAGTCGCCTCTGAAGAGAGAGCGTACGGCCTAAGGGCATTCTTTCCTTGGTCGTTCATGATGTTACGAATTAGATGTGGGACTACATGGCGTTGCGTTGCTTTGCTTTGTACTACGCAATATACATATGGACCGACTGGCTCTCCGCCGAGCTGATCAATAATTCATGGGAATGGGCAACGGGGTTTGACGGCGAGGGGCTTATTTTTTCTCCCTCTATTTTCTCTCAATATCATTCCACATCCCCCCCCCGCCTTGGGGGCTTTGCTTCTGCATTTCATGGCTTTCATTGGGCACTTTGCAATCCATTAGATAGCTTCTATAATTACAAACCATGACCAAAGCACCAAGGACATATCCTGCTCCTTTTTTTTTGCCAATCGTAGTGAAACACATGCCCCATCTTTGATACTCATCAGGATATCCGGTTTGGGGTGGGGGGGGGGGGTCCCTCCCTTGCCAACTCCAAAAAATGAAAGAAAAAAAAATGCAACGCCCATGAAATGGCCCCCTCGAGCAATAGTGGCAACAGGGTGAGAAACATGCCTGTTTGAACGGGACAGTATGATGGACGAAGGTGGTCATCAATGTACTCTGCAAACATGCAGATTCGTATAACGGTATCATCGATAGTCGTGAGCGCGCTGGTCCGTCTTATGCAAGTCCTTTGCCCAGACGGGTAACTTGCGAGTCTCATCGTAGATAAGGCCGCAGTTATTACAGAGAGTCTGGCAGAACGTTAGCACAATCCTCCACTCCACCACACAGCACTGTGCCGCACTCCCAGCACCACGGCCGCAAAGGAAGAGAATCGTCGACTTACCCTCGGACCACCCGGGCCATTCATGACCTGCCAAACCGAACTTCCCCACACGCGACAGTGCACACACCTCCAGCCCTGCCTCTCATAGTCCGTCAAGCCGCCACCACCACCATAGCCCTGCTGCGCAGAGCCGACATCCGGCGTTCCGCGACCGGGCGTACCGCCGCGCCCCGACGGGCTCAGACTCCTGAAGCGGCGCTTCTTCTTGCTGCGCTCGCCGCGGCCCATGCGCTCCTCGCTGGCCTCGGGGTTCTCGAAGAAGTTGTTTGATAGCGGCATACCGCCGACCATGCCCGTGCTGCTGGAGAAGCGGGCCGTCTCTCTGCGCAGGCGTCGGATCTGCCGCTCGCGGTCGCCCTCGCGCTTCTCAATCTCCTCCTTCGACAGCTGCTCGACCTTCGGCTCCCACTCGTCACCCAGGTGCTCGTTGTCGTATCGCCAGCCGGCGTCCGCGCCGTTGGCTGCTTCGTTGGGGATCTCGCCGCCGTAGCCGTTGCCTCCTACCAAGCCGCCGGATTCACAGGCTTCCTTCTTCAATCGCAGAACGGCTTCGTATATGGCGTGGGTCATGGCTGGCACCCATTCTCCTGCGAGGCCTAGATCTGCACAGGTTTGCTTTGCGAACATCTCAGCTGTGCCAGGGGGATGAAGGAGAGACCATTCGAATTTGTCCTGGTAGAGTCTATTGGAGAGGTTGATGTTCAGAGTGATTATGCAGCGATATGTGTCGTCAGGGTTGTATTCGTCGGACTCTGGGGGGATGTTGGAAGCTGTTGCCGTGACATTCTGTGATTGTGATGTACCATTGAGTAGACCTCTAGTGGGCGTCGCATATCCGTTGGGATCACCGTTCCTGTTCAGTGGTGTTGCAGCACCGCTGATGTGACCCGATGTTGCTGACGGATCTCTAGATCCATGAATTCCCTTGAAGGTTTGTATAGCCAGACCATTCGCGCTATTTGATTGCTGAGAGTGGAAGAGAGGGTGAAGAGCAACACCAGCATACTCCTCGAGTTGTGTGCGGATCTGCTTGCTGATTTCCATAGCAAGTGCACCTCGATTTGGGAGATCCAGATCCTGTACCATCGTCTGAGCAAATTGATCCGTAGTGACCAATGTTTCGTGAAGGTTCCATAAAAAGATATCCTTCAATCGGTATGGATTTGTGAGTTCCTGCTGGCGATAGACGGGTAAAGTAGGGTCGATAGTGGTATAAGCCGGGCCTTGAGGCAGTGGAAGAGGTGGGGCGGGAACGAAAGCTGGGATATCAAGATCGATGCGGATGGGTATGAGGGTCAATGGCAAAGCCGTCTGCGCAAAACCTTGAAGATCGGGTCTAACAACTTTGCTCTTCCCCATCCAATCCCTCCATACGCCCTGAATCTCTACCGGAGCCGCAGCCTCTTGTCCAATCTGTGTTGCCATCTCATGCTTGTTCTGATTCGTATCATCCCTTCGCAAACTGCGTAGTCCAGTTGGTCTCCTCCTGCCCTCATCATCATCTTCGTCGTAGTCCTCATAGCCATCCTCAGCATAGTTGATAGCAGTTGTTCCTCGCTTCGTTGTCCTCGATGACGGCGCTGCGAGGGCAGCGGTGGGCTGGATCACCGGTGTGAGGAGGGAGTTTCCATATGTGCGGAGTCGAGGAGCGTAACTCGAGATGAAAGCTTGCGGGGGAGCTTTAGCGGGCGCCATTGTGCTTGATGTGAGGCAATGAGATTCGCATCCACCAGCCCGTTGCGCGCATTCGCGATCTGCCTGTTGTCAGTAGCTTTGCTGGCCAAAGTCCTTCGGCGTGATGCGCTGTGTGCGTAGCAACAATTTTGATGCCGATTGCAATGCCGATATCTGGTCGCAAGTTCCTGTTGGAGTTTCACACGGATTATAGAGAAAATGAACGGTGTGAATGTTGAGAATTTTTGATTGCGTTCGTCAGATCGACCTGAACCAGAATGTCGCGTCAAGCTCGCGGTGATTTCTGGGTGGCCGTGCGGATATGCCGCTAGGCTTTATTGAGCTAATACAGTCGATCTAGTTGCCTTGAGTATTAGGCAAATATTATATCCCCACAATCTCTCAGCATGGGAGAACGACCGATTGTACTTAGTTGTAGAAGACATCACATCACATCCAATTGATATTAAGCACACTTTTTAGATTTAATGTGAATTTGTAGCAAAGCAATGCATTGGCTTATAAAGTACAGCTTAACTTTGCTCTCCTTCAATGAAGATGAGCAATGTGCTAAATCCTCCGCAGAAGTACTACATATGTACTTTATTGTAACTTGTAAGTCCACGCTCTAGTATGCATACATACTGTTGGCAAACAAAACACACAGATCACTCAGTTGTCCAGGTTTCTCTTATCTTCCAACATCCTACGGACCCCTTCCAAGCAAAATATCTCTCCTTCACTAATAGGCTTCAAGTTTCTTCTTGACAACGTCCCAAATGTTTGACCAGCCATCCCGCATCTGGCACTGTCTTTTCTTGCAAAAGGTTCGGTAGGTGAAGCACTGGATGCTGCACTCCCGAGACACAGTGCTGTGTACAGACTCATACCACTGCAGATCTTGTAGGCCCTGCTCGATAATCTTCATGCACCACTGTTGACCCATCTCAGAACCACGAGTCTGGTCAAAGGATCTAACCATTGATCGAATGAAGTTGGTGCCGTACTTGAAGATTGATTCGCGGAAAACGCACTCGAGTTCTGATTCTGTTGCCTTTTCGTATGGGTGTTGTTCGCGATACATTGACATGTATTTGACTTTGAATCCAGATGCGCCCATGTGTACAACAAACAGCATCATTGCTAGCTCCGTCTCTGTCATTCTCGAGATAAAGTCCAGCTTCTTTTGGCGTGGTGTCTCTGAGATTGGGTATCCTTCCGCCTCCGATCGTTGATTGTTAACCACCTCTTGAATTCTCCACAAATCCACGCTGCCATCATGAACATCGTTGATCTCATAAAGAAGCTTTAGTCCCGCAGCTTTAAGCGGCATGATCTTGATGTTGGCGGACTCCTTGGTCATGCCGGCTGGCAGATATGGGTGAAAGTAGGTGTGGCCGAATGCAAGTACATCATGGGTTACCAAGCATGCTAGTGTTCGCTCTCTTGTGAAAAGCTCGCTGAGTGCGCGATATGAGAACGAGGGAATACCTTGGAACTTCTGATAGGTGTAGAGTTTGTTCTCGACAAGTTCAGCGGTATGAGGCAGCATGTATTTGAAAGGCTCTATGAGCTTCGCGCTGATGGAGTGCTCATAGACCTTGATGATGTCGTATGTTTGCTTTGATCTTCTGTCAGTATGATTCACGGGCACGCGAATAACAACATACCCTGTTTACCAACTTCAGAGATGAGAGGGTGGCCGGGTCATACTCCACGGACTCGATAATCTTTATCCAGATCTCCGGTAGAATCTGGATCGAAGCTGGGTCCGCCATGGGGCCTTTGGTGTGCGGTATTGACTTGTTCTCGAGGTTGAAGTTGTCTTCGCCTTCGACTTGTTTGGTAGTTTGGGTGTGAAAATTTGATGTTGCTGGTGGGTGAAGAAGCTTAAGACTGCGGCGACAGATATACCAAATCCCCTTTTGGATGACTGATGGAATGACTGCTAGTGTGACTCGACAGCAATGAGTCGCAAGGCCATTGCAGTGACTGAACACAAAATTCGAGCAGTGCGTCGCAAATCTACGACAGTGACTGGAGGCAACACTCGAGGAACGATTCGCAAAGCCGCGGCTGTGACTGGACGCAAGACTTGAGCAGCGATTCGCAAAGCCACAGCAATGGGTCGTAGCAATATGCTTGCAATATTCATGCGTAGCCAACCCACAGCAATAGAGATGTTTGATGGACAATGACTTCCGCATCGAGTCTGGTAACGGCGGGATACAGACACTCATGATGGCGAGGTGCGACGAGAATGAACTGCCAGAGTGCTCTTGCCTCAAGCCAGAAGGGAGCCGGGGAGGCAGCGACTTATAAATACGACAGAGAAGGAAAGGCAAGAAAGGCAAGTAAGTAAGTAGGTAGCTTGATTTGTGCTACATACGCATCTATAGTCAAGTAATGGAAGACAACAGACAGGCCATGCTTTATCTATCCACCTAGCCCGCGAACAGTGCAGTGCAGTGCAGTGCAGTGCAGTGCAATGCAATGACGGAAGAATGAAAGGATTGAGATGATTGAGATGATTGAGATGATAGACCTACCTACACGTAACAAAGACAGGGAAAAACACTCACGGGCGATCATTGGCATTCTGCTCTGCAGTCACGCACAAATGTCGCAAGAGAAGCGTCGCTGGGAGCTCGCGACGTGGAGAAGGATGATTGAGCAAGTTGTCCGAAAGCGGTCAAGCGTCGAACGGCGTCCCCCCCAAACTGCCTCACACCGAGCTTCACAGAGCCTCAACACGACAACCCCGGGCGGATGCAATAATGGAATCAAATGACTGGTCGAGAAGTGAGGTAGTTTTATTTACCCAGGTCTTCTATGGTGGATTATCTAGAAATGTGTGTATATATATATATATATATATATACCCTTGTAGATTTAAATCACTCTTGATAATTATACATCTGTTACCGATTGTACAGTATTGAACGAATGTTCAGCTTAGAATAGCTATATAGCTGAACACAATTATACAGATCACAACAATCAGAGCGTAGACTAACTTCACTACGTAGAATACCTCTACAGCTTAGAGTTATTGTACAGCTTTCAATAATGTGACATTCCAGATAATTCTAGGGCATAAACTTCGAGCACTAAATATTTTCTCAAGTCTCGCTGTGTCAACTCATCATGAAAAATCTAGGTAAATAATATTAAAATTTCTGATATAATGTGCAATGCTATCGCTCTGCTAATCCCTTCAAATTGCAATACTCGCTCTACCGTTCAAAACAGTACCGAACGCCAATGCTACCTACCCAATGATCCAGGGCACGGGCGTCTAGAATTACCAGGCCCCATGAATCATCTCATAAAAACAGAAGGAAATAAAATCATCATCTTCCGTAATCTATCACGCATATTTTACAAGTCATGTCTTGCTCTCTTGCTGCTCTTACGGAGCCGTTCCCCGTAGAAGTAGAGAGCGAAAGGGATGGGAATGAACAGGACACTCAGGCCGCCCAACAGCGAACTGGCACCTCCCACACCGAGTTTTGTATACATGGCGTTCGCGAACAGTGGGAATCCAGCACCAAAGGCTGATCGTGTGAGGTCGTTGCCAGCGAGAACCGAGGCTGCGTACTCGGGGTATGCATCGCCGAGATAGTTGAGTACGGAGTTGAAGAGGAGGAAGGCTCCAACTGAGAAGAATCCCGAGCCGATGATGGGAACAATCCAATGGACGCCTGGTCGAGATGTCCATCCGAACCAGAATAAACAGATTGGAATGCAGAAGGCACCGACCATAGCTGGTGGCAGGCGTTTTTCGGGCTTGATCTCACCGTTCTCGTTGAACTGTGGCTCTTGAACCTTGTAAAGATAGAGGAAGAAGGGTGGGATGACAACAATGGCACCAACGAGGATACCCAAGAATGAAAGGCCTTCTTCGCCGAGGTTGAAGCCGTAGATTTCAATGAAAACGATGGCGAAACTCTCGAACCAAACGTAAAGGAGGCCATAAATGAGAGCAATATAAAGGTTCAAGCATAAGCAGATAGGCTCGAGGAACGTGAGCTGGAATGGTCGAACTAATGCCATTATAGCAACATCCTTGGTCGTCATCTCTTCACCCTGCAACTCCGGCTCACACTTAAGCTTGTCGTTTCCTGTAATCTTGCGAAGGCGACGGGAGCGGCGGTACAGGATGTTGGCAGCAGAGGTTTCTGGAAGAAAGAAGCAGAGAAAGACAAGGCAGAAACCTGAGAGCCACATCAACTCCCATATGGGCCATTGCCAATTCTTGTGCTGAGCAGCAAATCCACCAACGAGCGGTCCAAGGACTGGTCCACAGACCGCCGCGGCTCCCCAAATGCCAATAGCGTAAGCACGCTTGGAGGGCTTGTATATATCTGAAAGAGATGCTCCTCCTGTAGCGAGAACAGGAGATCCCACGAATCCCGTGATGAATCTAAACGCTAATAGCATGCCGAAGTTCTTGGCGTATATGACGGCGAACTGAAGGAAGACGAAGGCGACAAGAGTCCCAATGTAGATCGGGTTGCGTCCAATCTGCGGGATTTCAGATAACGGAGCCCAAATCATTGGGCCCAGGGCATATCCTAGGACAAAGAGAGTAAGACCGAGAGTAGCAGCAACCTGGGAGACTCCAAAACGTTGTTCAACACCCGTCAGGCCGGCAGAATAGATGGCCGAACCAATGTATACCGAGAAAGTCAACAAGCAAATCTCGAACGTCACGAAGAATTTCTTTCCTGATGACCAATTCATTGGGTTCTGCAAGATTAGCACAACCACTCGGACGTAGGGGGGACAATAAATACCTCTGGATCATCGCCGCCCTCCCAGCCGATGACAGTGACATCTCTGCCTTTTTCGGGATCAACCTTCCCACTAACATCATTTACTTCTCCAGTCCCGTCTGCAACTGCCGTTTCCGCAGATTCACGGGAACTACTTCGTCCTCGATCTGATGTGTCTCCTCCAGCCTCCTCCCTTTTCTCCTCGTCAACTGTGCCGTGATGAGCCATGTTGGCTGATTTCTCCTTGTGGACATACTTCTGCCATACCGAGGGATCTCTCTGTTCAAGATATGGCAAGATCTTCCCCCCCGACATTACACGCAAGAAGCGCCCAACTACGGTGTCCCGCAATAATTCTTTCATGGTAGTTAGTAGAGGATACCGATGTTGAGGTGTTGACTTGGAAAGACAAGAAAATGTAAAAAAGGGGAAAGATTGTACATATATCTTCAACAATGACCAGAGATTAGTACCTACGCCATCAAACCTCCTACCTTCAGATATGGACAAGTACAACAGTATCAGGTACATTATATCGTCATATGCAGCCTTGGCGCTCAAATTCGGCCTTTCATACACCCCAACTCGCAGTTTTCTGGGGCTGGAATAGTGCGAGATAGTCGCCATGTGCTCCAGTCAAGGCATGTCCGAAGGCTCTCTAAAGATTTATCAGCACAGTGTCGGCAATTCAGCAAGCAGAAAAGGCTTGTCAGTAGTGTGCAATGAGTGCATGGGCTCAAGAGTCTTGACGTCGTTGAAAGAGAAAGACGTGACTCGGGGATTTCAGTAGTCGGCTCCACAGGTGAAGCGTGAAGCCACTCGTGCATAATACTTATGAGGCAATGTTGTACTTTGCCTGGCGCCGGGACATCGTGTTTAAGCTTTGGTGGGTGGCTGCAGATCGAGGGGCGAGCTTTGGTGAGGATCGGTAAGGCTTCTTCTCTGTTGCATCATAAAGCAGCGAGCTTGTTGTTAAAGCACAGTAGCGCGTGAATAGACAATTCTATAGCATTGTAAGGGTGTAGGTGTCTTTCATCTTCATCTTCATCTTCATCTCTGCTCTGCTCTGCACGTAGTACATAGTACATAGTATATAGTATATTCAGTTGAATAGGTTATTGTGATGCGGAGTGTTGGAGTACCGAATAATAAACTCATGTGTATCTGAACATTCAACATTCGAGATGAAAATGCGCTCGAGATACACAACAACTTACCTAATTATCAGGAGATATTCTTCCGAATCTGTAAGACAACACAATGAAAGAGTAAGCAGTATTCCCGCATCGATTATTCATGCATTTGGAATCCATGGATACTTGCGCAACGGCCGGTCGAAATCGAAGTGGAAGTTGAAAGGTACCACCAGTACCAGTTAAAAACTTTGTTCTTAGTCTCCAACAAGCATCAAGCGACGTCCGTGGCTTTTGCATGCAACCTAGGTAGTATTATTATGACGTACACATAAACGCAACAAAATCTCATCTAAAAATGGCTATTGAAATTTGTAGTTATCTGGAAGAATAGAACTATTGGAAGCTACCTATGTGCTTGTTCTGTGTTGTATAATTGTTAAAATCTGTAGAATTATCTACAGCAATGGTATTATTCAAGCTGTATGACTGTCAGATGCTGAGTGTTTATTGGAACTGGTAAAATTACCTGTAGCAATACAAACAGTTAAACTCACATCGTTACTCAAAATGACAGTGTATCACTGGATCATTGAACAAATCTAAAACACATAAGTACTCTAAGCTGCGCAATTATCCTGCACTATATCGTTATTCAAGATCCGAGCGGGTGTGCTTCTCCTCTTTTTTTGTGTGAACGTATCCCTACAGGAGGGATACAAGACTTTGCCAAAAACACTGTAGACCAATTTATAAACCGAGGTACATATCGTAAAAGACAGATCAAAATCAACTTTAACAATCTCCAAATCCAATTGCTTCGTGATTGTTGCTAGGTACAAAAAAAAAGGGGTATCGCACAAATCAGAAATTCATCAATCAACCTTCAGGCCTTCAACCATATCACCTGGGTGTCCATTCCCATATCGTCGTTGTCGATCTTCATAATCTCGTTTCCCATTAAGACTTTCAAGCCTTCCTGCTGCTCCTTCGCCTCTTACCAATTTCCTTCGCTCCATCCCACGCCCTGGAACTCCGCTCGGAAACATCATGTTTACTGGCCTTGTCACGAACATCCTCCATGACATCCTGCCCGACGCTGGTTCCGTGCACCCAATCCAGCAATCCCCATGGCGCATAGTTACCCTGTCCATGGCTCTCGCTGTGGCGGTCTTGACGTCTTGCAATGCCGCCGAGTAGGATTCCCGGAATTGTGGTGTAGCCCGAGAGAGTCAAGGTCTCCTCGAGGGATGTCACGGTGAGGAGCATGAGGTATGTGAGAAGGTGAAGGCGGAATATCACGGCTGGAAGGTAGATGGGTAGGAAACGCCAGAGAAGATACGGGAGCGGGTGATCGTAGTGGGCGACGAAGGCGTATGGGGCTGTGACTGAGTGATGGTAGCTGTTATGAAGTTTTCTGAGGGTATTCGATTTTGGCGCATGGAGGATATGTCGGTGCGTATAGTATTGGATGACCTAGAAATGGTCGTGTTAGCGATGTATTTCTTGTTTCCAGTAATAAAAAAAAGATGTGAAACTTACCTCGCGCAGCAGGAGTACTTTGAGCAGATCTCTTGCGATAGACCAAGGCATTGGTAGTGTGGTGGTGATCTTCAATGCGCTGCGGACGTGAAGCACATCCGTCAAGAGCACTTCGAGTCCAATCTGAAGTGCCACACTCAAACAAACATTGAAAAGGCTCAGACCGACGACCTGATACCATTGTGGCTTATTACCACCTCGCCGAGCACCTTTAATACCTCCAGTCCTTGCAGGCAATGCTGGCGGACCCTGTATCTTGATACCCACAGCAAGACTGGGAAATATAGCATCGAAGACGAGAAACAACAATGACGGTACGAGGAAGAACAAGACCCTTACGCCGAGACAGCCGATCACCTCGACTTTCAATGGAGAATGCGACAAAACAAGAGTCGACCATGTCATATAGAAGAAGAGTAAATTGAGTGACGTGGAATAAGAGGTCACTGATGGCATGAGGAAATACCCCAATGCAGGAATGGAGAGAAGAGCATCCATGGCTGAAATATACCCTGCACGAGATGTCTGGATATGTCTTGCTGATGCGGAATATATATGAGAAGTGAAAGATGAAGCTGATGATGAGAAATATGATGATGAAACACGTCGGGTCGATCGCAAGGCTGTGACTTACCTCGAGGTATGACGATGATTTGCGATGAGACAGCAGGTTTTCTCTTGGGCCGTTCCTTATCGATTACAGGAGGGTGGAGCCCATGCTTTTGCAGCTGGGGGGTTTCAGTCTCGTCTCCCGTTCTTGACAAGCGAAGATGATGTTGCATCCGTTGATACATAGACACATAGAGTATCTACTCGTACATATTATGTGCATGTATGTACATATGTATATATATATATATTGTAACCAGAGATAATACCTAGGTAGGGTAACTACCCATATCTCAACCTCATGCTGAAGCACGTCCGATGAGGTGTGAATGAAGTAGGTCCCCAGCTGGACAAGAGGTAAAGTATCAAGTAGGTTTGTACCGGCATTGAACTCACGTTGTTATTCATACAACAATAGGTGAGTACTCGACTCCTCACACACAATCATCATCCCCTTTGATATTTTATTCTAGATAACACGGAGTAACGTTGAAAGGACTGAACTGAGACTAAGAGTGAGGGTGAAATACATAGGAACAACAAGCGATGGCGCATATCCCTGCCATTCTTGAAATTTATTGACGATCTGGAGACGAAGTAGTGCTGACAATTCAACCCTTGGACCTTCAAGTCTCAGTAGAAAATAGAATCGAATACGACGTATTATGTGAGTATGCACTTCTACAAATACCTTCTGTATCAGACATCAGACCGTCTCCACAATGATCGAGGGCAAGGGGTGTTTATGAGAACTCTTCACTCTGCGGTATGGTAGAGATATGGCTGCGTTGATACATTGTATCTCTTTCCATCGCATCTCCATAATCGATGCGTCTTCTTGTGTATGTGCGTAATGGTCCATGATCAACGGACGTGGAGTGGTAATTTACACGGCCAGGAAGGCCTGATCGTCGCAGATTACATTGCCTGCAAGCGCCGGATTTACGTCCGAGGCAACAAAGCAAGGTCCCCTTTACAAGTATGTTCATTGTACATACTTTACCTTACCTTACGCATATTGCAACGGCACGAGCGCAAATCCATTCTATTTTCAATTCACAATTCACCCGCGAGAGACGAGACTCCCTCCCTCACCTACCGTGTCTGCTCAACGGAAGCTCGAGTTCTTGTCGTGGATTGCATCGTCCATTGTCGACTTTCATCCATCTCGAGCGGCTAGAATAGTAACAGGGACATCCGATCGCGAAACTACCTACTTACGACTTACTGCTACTCTGTGGGACGACCCTCTTCGAACCAGAGCGAAAAGGCGCATGGGAAGAAGGCATAGGCTCAGACAGCACACCTCTCAGGTATCTTTATGTGGAACGAAAGCAAACGGCTACGCGATCTTCAGTCAGAGACATAACAAAGAGCTGCTCGCAAACCTCACCGCCCACACTCTAGAGACAGAGCAGCGCATTAGTCGTCGCGAAACCCGAAGCGACTCGAATACACGCAGGGCGACGGATACAGATCACTGAAACCAAAAACTCTGGTGACTTCATCTCATCTGCCAATGCGCCCGTTGAATATCCCCTTCTGGCAATTGAAGCAGAATCTGCATGATCAACCATTCTGAAGGACGTTATTCGTTGCATATAGAAGTACTGCATAGGGCATGCAGCTATCCCTTGACGACATGGACACTTCCGATGCGACCCAACCGAATATCCACGCAGGCAGTAGACGGGCCTCCCGACCAAAGCCGTTGACAACACGAAGCAGTTCAAATAGTATCGCGCCAGGCCCTGCGTCACCTGAGATTATAAGCTCTCTTATCTCGTCATTATCCGTTATTTCTTCTCCCGCCAACAGCCTGTTCGAAGGACAATTCAGTGCTCACTCTCTGCCAGCTTCACCTGCGCCGACTGGGAATACTTTGAATGGTAAAAAAGTTGAACACAGGACCAGTCGTGGGAGTTTCGGTGTGGAATACGGCACATACCTACAATCGCGAACCGATTCATTCGCGGGTATTTCGTTAGATGAATTACCAGCAAGTCCACCAGTGATAAAAACCTCCAAACCACCTTCTGGGTTGTCTGCTAGTACGGCGCCAAAGAGAGCAAAATCTCGCGACCGAAGCCCATTCAGATCGTTCCTGCGAGGATCTTCAAGGCCATCTTCAAGAGATTCATCCACGTCTAAGGATCGTGAGGGCACAGGGTACTTTGGGAGCGCTACTATCGATCGAGGGGTACAACCTTCAGCTGACTTGAACAAGAAAAAGTCGTCAGATGGGTGGGCCAGACCACAGATGCGCAGCTCCAAGAGCTTGATATATATGAGTTCTCGAGAAAGAATGCGAGAAGCATTTCAAGATAAAAGTCGCGCGAATCCTGCATCACCTGGTCTCACGTCGACGGCAAGTCTTGATAGGTTATCTTTGCCCACGCTACCGTCATTTGAGTCGGAATCATTCATGGCATCTAACCCGATCAATGAAGAGGCAATGGCTGGTGAAAATTTACACTATGGCCCTGTTACCCCCGAAATCGGTGGTGCTGATGGAAAGACCATACCGGCTCGCGGCTCATCTCTGAGAAAATCTACGTCAAGAAAACGATCATCGCGTAGGGGTAGTCGATCACATGAAGGCCGAGACAGTGATGTAGCCGAAAACACTATTCCCGAACTCGACGAACAGCAGGATCGCAGGAAAGAAAATTTTGATGAGCTTCGAAGACGGAACAGCACATCTAAAGCTTTGGAAGACATGGTTGTACAGTCGGCGGATCCTGGCGAGAGGGTAATCAAGATTGAACAAAATAGAGGACGTCGAAAACCAAGCATCGACCGGAGATCAGGGGCTCTAACACCTGAGCCGTTGACGGATTATCCACACAGGACGAGCTCGAGACTTAAACGTTCATCTGCACCGAGCAGCCCCCTTAAGAAGGAGAACGATCCGCAACACAGAAGTACATGGCAAGCAGGATCGAGATCTGGAGTTTCGTCGCCCGAACCAAAAATAAGCCGAAGTTACACAGATGATCGACCATCAAGTTCTGACTCTATTGATGATGCAGTGGATGCATGGTTGCGCTCGCCTCGACTTTCTCAGACGTGCTATGACCACAGAACAGGAAGATCCATATCGTTTTCAGAGGTTGGAGATTCAGAGGGTTATGCTGTGTTCTGTTGTGTTGGCATGGGATTGACGAGATATGTAATGTCGTTTTACGATGAGCTAGCAGCGACATTAAAGCTGCGTCTCATAACACCCGACAGACCAGGCGTTGGAGACAGTCAACCATATTCAGATGGCACTTCAACGCCCTTGAGCTGGCCAGGTAAGTCATCAGCATATACTTCTGTTTCGAGGGTTGAACTGACGGTTTCACAGATGATGTCTATACTATTTGCCAGACGCTTAAGATCGAAAAGTTCTCTCTCCTGGCTCATTCTGCGGGTGCTATATATGCCCTTGCAACAGCCCTGCGAATGCCTCAACATATCCGCACTCGTGTACACTTACTTGCACCTTGGATACCACCATCTCAGATGAGTGTTTTTGGCAAATCGCAAGATCAGCCGCCATCAAACTCCCTCCCCACATCACAGCGCATATTGCGCGCTCTTCCCACGCCGATCCTCAGAGTTGCAAATTCAAGTTTCATGTCCACAACCAGTGCGAGTGTGACTAGCAGTTTGCCAAAGAATTCCAAGCGCACGAAGCGCAAAAACACTGCGGCGAGAGAAATCAGGGAGCTCTCTGCACCTGTCAACAAACAGCTGACGCTGACGAAGGACCCGGATAACAGAGACTCACTATTTTTCCCAAATCCCGCTGATCGTGACGGAACCCCCTTCGAGAGACCCAGTCCTAGCAATGAAGACCTGAAGAGTCAGTCCGCACAGGCTGCTCAGGCGGCACAAACACTGGCGACACAAGCTCGTCAGAAAATCTACGATAACCGACTTACTCACGCAATCTGGGAGTTGGCAACATCCAACGCCAACCCCGCCATCGATCTGTTAGTCTGTCTTGAGAGAAGACACACCATCGGTTTCCGATACGTCGATATCACCAAGAACATCGTCATCCACCACGGAAGCCGAGACAGCCGCGTACCCGTCGAGAACGTGAAGTGGCTGGGCAAGACGATGAAGAACTGCGAAGTCCGAATCCTCGAGGGCGAGGGCCATGGCTTGATGGCTTCGGCACTCACAATGGGCAACGTCCTGACGGAGATCGCTACCGAGTGGGACGCCTGGACCAAACTCACCATGATGCAGGCCGAGCCCAGCGGCGGGAAGACGTTGCGGTCGCGTGCGTCGGCCGCTGCGCTCAAGGAGTGGGGGAATTCTACCGTATGAGCTTCCGCGTTGATGTTGCGATGATCTTCTGTCTCCTTCTCCTTCTTCTTGCACTGCATGAGGTTCTATGACTGTTTCTGCTATCTGCTCCTCTGCCTCCTGTCACTGCTGTCTGTCTTATGCCCCGTTTTCTGTTCTGTTCTGACGCCCCTCTCTGATTTTGCTGATTTGCATGGAGTCGACGGAGCGACTTTTCGGTCGTGTGCGTGCTGTTCTCCCCAGAGCGTTGAGTTTGCCCTTCAATACCCTTCTCGTCTGGTCTGGTCTGGTCCGGTCTGGGCTTTTCCCTCCTGCTGGACCTCGTCGTTTTGCTGTGCAGCTGTGTAGAGTAGAAATGTTTAATCTAATACTAATGAACAATGGAGGATGGCGATGACAACGGCGACGGTGGGACTGCTTGAATCTGTCGTGGAGGAGATTGGTCTTGTGGGTGTATTTGTACGGAATATGAGGGATGAGGGATAAGTGCTTGGATGCTTAGATTCGAGTGTTGAGTAGAGAGAGGATTGTATATGCATGGACACATGGAGGAGAGTGCTCGTATCGCTCACTCATTCATCCAGCCTTCACACAATATCAATGAAACAGCCTCCTCCTATTCTGCTTCTTCATGCGTCAGATTGAATGTGCACATCGGAAGATCCGTCCTGCAGTGATGTACTTGTACATGTACGAGTACGAGGTATTCAATCACTCACACCACATACAAGTACGTACTCACATACTCCACCGCGCAGTCTGCATCGCATTCCACGTGTGAAGAAACATGTCTCCACGGAGAACTCTATGGCTTGGCCTATGGGTATCTTCACTGCGGATGGCGGAGAATGCGGGGAGATGGGAAATAGGGAATGGGATATGGGCTACCCCTGCGTTGAGATACTTTAGATGCCAATGCCAAATGCCAAATGCCAGATGCCAGATGCTAGGAAAGTATTTGTATGTGTGGTGTTATTCCGTACATGCTATCTATGCTGTGCTGTGCTGTGCTGTGCTAGGTATGTTGTGTTGTGTTGTGCTGTACTGTGCCTGTGCCTGTACATGCATCCTCCATACGTAGCACGCTGCACATACAGTACCTAGATACAGTACCTAGGTAGGTACATTGCATATCCGTCCAGCGCAAATGTGCGGCATCGCAGCACAGCGCATGTCGCGAAGCTGCGCGTCAACAGCCAACTGCCAGTTGCCAATTATCAGTTCTTGCTTCGATTCCCACTTACCAATTGCCAATTGCCACTCGGGTGGACTTGATACTCCCCAGCTGCCATTTGCGCTGTACCATGTCATGCTACCTAGTATGCCTCATTCTCCGTCCCTGGCTCGCAGTACCGTGTATGCCAGGTACAGCGAGATGCTCATGGGTTTCGTGTGGCACTTACGGTAAGGTAAGGTATGGTATGGTATGGAGAGCTTGCAGAAATGGATGTGAGATGGAGATTGAAAATGTGTACTTTGCCCGTGCTTATGTACACACAGTACAAGTACATACGTAGTATGTGCTAACGATAGGTAACGAATAACACTCTGCCGCCCTGCTGTCGTTCATGCCCCTTTCCAATACATCTGTCTCTCCCCGCTCCTGCTCCCGTAATTCGTACTGTAACTGGATGCTTGGCTTAGGTACGGAGTATCCAGCGAGGTATGCATTCGTAAAAGCCAGTTGGAGCAGAGGAGAGAAAGCTAGATTGGAGTGGGAGTGCCTAGAACCAAGGAGAGAATGTTGAAGAAGATGCCCATCTGCGTCATGTTATTCTTCGAACGAGAATATGCGCAGTACTCGTATGTATGTACTTACTGGTGTCGTGTACAGTAAGTACACACCCTCCTCCCCCTCACTCGCCCCAATTCTCCGAATGGCCCTAAAGCAAAGCAAAGCAAAGCAAAGCAAAACTCATGCGTTTAATCGTTGCGAAACATCAGCGTCTCTTTCGTGGGCCCTGGCTGTGGAGCTTTGAGCCCGTGAGCCGGCTAGGCGGGCTATTAATGGCTGGTCTCTCAAGGGTTCCATGGGACTTCGGGGGGCGTGTGGAAGTGCGGTTCGGTGCACTGGTACGCTGATGAGTTGTGCGGACTTGCAGAGTGGGTTTTTGGATTCAGTGGGGTAGGGAGGTGCAAGTAAGGTAGATAGGCGCAGGCGTTGATGTTTGTTGAGGGCTATTGTTTCGTCTTGGAAGGGGTTTGATGGTAATTGAGTGGAGTTGTTTATATGTATATATAAAGAGAGAGAGAGACAGATATAGATATAGATATAGATATAGAGACTTGTATTCTTTCCTGCCGCGTGAAGCCTTCGTTGGACCATGACGATCGATGGTTGTGACGGTGAGATGATTTGTACAAGTAGATTGTACGTACTCATTGGTGCATGTACGTGAGTAGATGCTTGTTTTGCTGTGGGCATCATTACCATGTAGTCTCTGCATCTTGGTCTGAATAACCTCAGCACTTCTGTATTTGTATTTGTACCTGTATATATATATATCAGTATCTGATGTTCAACAGGCCTGGACTGAGACGGATAGATACTCCCGTAGGTGAGGTTGTAGGGTTGTAGGGTTGTAAGGTCTGCAACTTCCCACGATGTACTCGGATGGATGTCTTCATGTTGAGTGTGCGCGCGTGACTGGGGGTGTGGACTGTGCCTGTGTCTGTGTCTGGCTCATCACTCATCACTCATCACTCATCACTCATCCATCACCCATATCACAATCCAACACACTCCAATTCCAATTCCAACATCATCATAATCATCAACATCGACATCAACTTCAGCTTCATTCAACTTCAACTTCAACTCCAACTCCAACTCTCATAACAAATATCATACATACAATCAAATAAACAAAACCTCACCCTCGAAATTCCTCTTTACTCCTTCGCCCTGCAGCTCCCCCACACATTTCATTCGAGGCATTGGAGCTAGTCAAGCTACTGGTCATACGACACCAATAATCACCACTGCATCTCACGCCCACGCCCGCCCTCCACATTCCCTTGGAATCACAATCTCTCACTCTCACTGTCACTTCCACTCTCATTACAATTACAACTACAGTTACAATCACAATCGCAATACAATTCCAATTATCGCGCCTACATAACCAACCCTTTCTCTTTGGACACAACCTGTTCCACCAAGTTCCCCTCGGCACCCATCATGCCATCTCAGCGCCAATTCCGCCTTTTGAGTGTGATTGTGCTGATCTCCGTCTTTACTCTGCTTTGGAAAACATCCTCACTGCGCAACTCTCGCAATGTTGATTTCTACAAGTCCACGAGTGATGCCATGGCCGCTGCCAATGCTGCGCCCGCCTACGAACCCCCTCCCGTCGGCGGCAATGAGAAGGTCCTGAAGGCCCCTGGCGCGAAGACGCCAATTGAGGAGGAGGACGAGATCGTCCGCGCCGGACTCAAGAAGGCCGCCGATGATGCGAAGAGATTGGCTAATGAGAAGGTACCTTTGAGACCGGACAACCCAACTAGCATTGTGGGTGTTGGCAACGCGAAGAGTGGAGATCGAAATGTTGCTGGCAGGAAGAAATATCCTATTGAAGGGGACGAGCAGGTTGTGGAGAATACCGAGAGTCAGGAAGATCATGAGGTGGAGGTTGAACTGAATAGCATCCTCAAGAGATCTCCCAGTAAGTCCCCTGTTACCTACTCTGACCTACGACAATTGCAGTTCTTTGACTAATTTGTGCGCCCAGTCATCATATTCTCGAAATCCTTCTGTCCACACTCCAAACGCGCCAAGGGCATCCTCCTCGAGAAATACTCCATTAAACCAGCGCCGTTCGTCGTGGAACTCGACGAGCACCCACTTGGTGCCGCGCTTCAAGCCAGACTTGCAAAGATGACTGGCCGAAAGACTGTTCCCAACGTCCTTATCAACGGAAAGAGCATTGGAGGGGGTGACGACGTCGCCGAATTGGATGTCAAGAGGGAACTCATCAATACAGTGAAGAGCATGGGTGGGAAGAGGATGACGGAGGTCATCCAAAGGGCTGTGTAAGAGGAAGGAGGTTGATTTCGAGGGACTCAGGTCTCGGTGGATCGACAACACGACATCTCGGATTACTTGATGGCCTAGGGCACCCAAGGGAAGAGAGAAGGGGACGGCGGAGGGAATATTGTGGTTACTATGGTCGGATATTGCACACGGTACTGGCGTCTTTGGCGATGGATGGATCAGCGGGGAAATGAATGGGGGCGCTTATACCACTTGAGGAAGTGAGGTCGTTCATCGAGCTCCATCAGCGTATTTGATTCCCCCCCCCCCCTCTCCCTTTTTTTTGAGTATTCCCCTGTGCCTTGTGGGGGCAGAAAGGGCGAGCAAGCAAGGGTCATCGGCTAGAATGCGGGTTTAGCAGTGAATGCAGCAGCTATGATACACATATCCAACTCTGAGTGAGGTTCAGCGAGGAAGTGTGAGCAATGTGTTTTTTTCATCGACATCATGAATAACTAAAAGGCATAGAGTTCACTTGAAGTCGATAGTACACCCCTCAATTTCTCTAGCTCTAAACTGTATCAACTGCCATCGGCCCACTCGATGTCTATCCGTAGCGGCGCCGTAGTCCACGCCGAGCCAATGCATGACATATCAACACATCCGGCCCCGACAGGCGCCCCGTCCGCATGCGGCGAGCTCCTGCGCCGCTAAACATCCTCGACCCCGGCCCGGAGCACAGGTCCTGTGCAATTGGCGACCAGACTTGCGGCTGGTACGTCGTGAGTGAGATCAAGGTCGTAAGGTGGTAAGCAGTAAGCAGTAAGCAGTAATAAGCAATGACTAGTAGTGTTTAAGCTTATTTGCATCATGTGACAGCTCCTCAGCTAGAACCTAGAATGTGGGGCATGGCGTGATGGGGATTGGGGATAGGGGGAGAGGGGCATGATGCTTGGAGATGGCTCAGCCTTGCCTTTCACTACTTCATCATCGACGCCTTCCTTCTCGGCGCCGTGCCACGCATGTCCGGGTTACTGCCTTGCGGCGGAAACGCACAGGGCGTGGCGGCGAGGCGTAGGGGCGCGATTCAGCAGTATCTGTGGATCATCATCGCCATCTCCTCTCCTTGCGCATGCCGTGCCTGGCACGCATGGTAGCAACTTGCCAGCCGGGTTGGGGGACAGGCGGCTCATGAGATGAGCGTCGTGCCCTTTGTTCGCCCAGTCTCCATCTTCGCTGTCCGCGCCCCAAACTGTATCTGAGGCCATATCAGCGAACGGCCATGTACTGTCGGGGTGCATACTCACGGCTCTCTTCGCCTCCTGGCTCACGAGCTGCATGCCGAGCCGGAACGCCAGCAGCCGCAACACCTTCTTGCCGGGCTCGATGCGGTCCGCGACCCCGGCGTCCGCAGTCTCCACCGCACCGAAGCCGCACTTCGTCCACACGGGGCTCTCGAGCGCCCACTTGACGAGCGCCTCGTCCAGGAACGGGAAGCGCGCTTCGCGGCCCCAGTGCGAGAGCACGCGGTCGTCACGTCCCAGGTTGCGCTTCCCGAGCCGGTTCACGTCGAGTTCGAGCTCCGAGATCAGCCCCGTGTAGCTGTGCCGTGCGAAGGCGGTTGCGTGCCGTTGGTAGCCGCCGAAGAGCTCATCGGCGCCGAGGCCGGAGAGTAGAACGCGTGCTGGTGTGGTGTATGCCGTGGGGGGTTGAGACGGGCTTGTACGTGCGAGACCGGTTCCTCGCGATGCGAAGTAGAGGGCGTAGGCGATTGAGAGGTCCATTTCTGTGTTGTGGGGATGGATTAAGGAGATGACATGGTCCTTGTGGGCTGTTGTTTCGTCGTAGGGTATGTTAATTTCGATGAACCGCCACGTTCTTTGCGGGCAGGTCTCAATTAGTTCTTGAAATGCTTGTCGCCCCGTGATTCTATCTGGGCATAGGTCGTATGGAGAGGGCTCTTGAAGAGGTCCTGCAACCTTGGCTCCACTCTTAGACGAATTCTTCTTTGCTTCCTTCCTAGCTGCTTCAACCACTCTTGGATTTTCGAATGCAACATTTAGAAGATCGATACTTTGTTCAGTTGGTAATAAATCATGAGACATACGAGCTGTGACAGTGCAGTCCAGCCCACCAGAGAAAAGAACCGCAAGCCTTGACGAGGAGACTGGATTTGCATATGGAGGGACTGGTATTCCACAGACTCTGAGTCTTAGAGACTCGGTCATATGAGATGCCAATTCTTCAACAGAAACGGAATGAATTCCGAGGCAGTGTTCCTCATCAGGGACATCTCGATTAAATTGACCAAGAATAGAAATCTAACAGAGAGTGAGCTGAGGTATTGAATGCAATGCCACAGCACAGCTGATTACACAGGGAAATTTAACTTACAGTGTCGTCCTGAACATCAGATGCTAGCCATGGGCTTTTGAAGACTGAAAATCCAGATTTGGATATTTCAGCTTCTTCCACAAGGCCGCCAGAGCCTGGAGGCATGGCATCACCAGAAAGGTCAAGGACATATATTGCGTCTGCTTCGACCTCTTGCCAGCTGCCGCCAGTAGGCTCAGCAATGCTTGCTAATTGTAATGCACATGATATATCCTCGTAATCATAGAGTAGAGAGCGACGACCAAGTCGATCCCTACTAAAATATACAAGATCATATACTTTGTCGTAGAAAACGAATGAAAACGGACCTGAGATCAGCCTGACAGCTTCAAGCACAGCCGTCACAGCTTCAGGCCTCGAAGTTGCTGATGTACTCGCTCTGCAAAGCAAATCATAGACAGCTTGACCATCATTGCCTGTCACTTCCACGCTGTTGATCTTCCAAGCCTCTCCATTCCAGCAAAGTACGGACTCTGTCACATGACTCTGGAAAGGCTGTTGAGTGATATGGCCGCCTCGGAGAGCAAGTACTGTTGAAGTGAACGAGAGCCAGGTTGAATCGCCATTAGCGTTGAGGTTCTGTTCCAACTCAACTCTTCCTAAATGATCAGGACCTCGTTTGTGGAGACGATCCTGAAGAGCTTGACTCGGTCTCTGTGGACCAAACCGAGAAATGCAGGCATGGATTCCGCACATTCTTGGAGAAACATACAAGTACCAAAACGACTAGAGAACTTTCACGGAGTGAGATGGCATCGTGATACCATAGGTGCAACAGATGGACTGCTTTTGGCGCGCGGTAGGTGACTTGCAGCGGATGTTCTGTCTGGAGGCAGAGACAGAGACACTGGAATGAGCTTTGTCTCGCTTGCTTAGTCTGTGCGGGATCCCCATGCTGGTGGTGGAACTAAATGCTGTAGGAGTACGTACGAAGTAGCATCAGCATTCACACAACAGCCTTGCAGCTCATTTCGAAATAACATTTTCAACAAGAAGAGACCCGAGCCGTCACTGTCACTTATCATCTTCTGTGGTTTGCCGATTAATACGGAGCACTGTGCAACCACTGTAGAGGACTGCGATCGACTTCTGTCGAGCTACCCCGCCAACGTAATTTACGCAGTACAACTTCAGCGCCCTGTCCTGGCGCTGCTGATTGCATGTCTCCCCCGAGACAATCGGACGACGCCATCACGAACGCAGATGAGCTTCAACAAAATGTCGAATATGATAATGGAGTGGTAGCTGAGACCAGGTCTGCCAGCATCAAAAACGAAGCACAAGATTTTGGTCCTGCCACATCTCACGAAGCAGTCTCTCAAGCGGCTTACCCTGGCGGAGACTATGGCGAAAGTCTGGACGTGCTCAATGCACAAGAAATAGCGAAAACTGAAGATTCGGGAGATAGGGGGGAACCCACAGTCGATAGTACGCTACTCGCTGGGTCAAATGGAAATACCGAGGCACAAAGCAAAGGAAAAGGACACTCATATCAAGTAGATCAAACAGATCAACCTGACGAGGAGATGGCGTCTTCAACAGTTACATTGAAGCCACAAAGCAGTGCAGCTTTATTGAATCCTTCGCCGGCAAATAAGACGTTCCTCGATCCTACCCCTAAAACGCCGACTCCTTCCTTACCACCGTCCCGATCAACTTCCAATGCTTCGGCAAGTCGAATGGCGAGTGGGGAGAGGTCGCCGACTAGGTCAGATGCAGGCTTTGATGATAAACGGTCGGCGAGCGAGGACGAGCGAGACCAAGACTCGAGGTCTGAAATACAAAGCATTATGGACCAGTTTGACGAATATGGTGGTCCTGGACATGAGGAAGTCATGTCACCAAGGTTTGAAATTGCAAACCCGTTGCTGAACAGTCCAATACAGCATCCGCCGCGGAGATCTAGCCTGGAGCCGTTGAGACCAATAATATCCAGTACAATACAAAACATGGGAGATATGCAGATAGGATCCCCAAGTCGAGTCAGCCGTCGAGATTCCTCAGACATTGGACCGGCGGTGCCACCTAAGCCAGGCTCAATACACAGCTTCACTCCTCAACGAAATGTGTTATCTGACGATCGTTTCACGGCAACAGAGCCACCTATGTCTCCAAGTTCTGCCTCCCTTCACAGGCCCCCTCCACCGGAACCAGAGCCAGATCTGCCCTTCGACTTTCATCGGTTCTTGGAGCAACTGCGACATAGGACGGCAGACCCTGTTGCAAAATTCTTGCGATCATTCTTGTTGGAGTTCGGCAAGAAACAGTGGATGGTACATGAGCAAGTTAAAATTATTGGAGACTTCCTTGCGTTCATCACCAACAAGATGGGCCAATGTGATGTGTGGCGGGAAGTTTCTGATGCCGAATTCGATAATGCACGAGAAGGTATGGAGAAGCTTGTGATGAATCGTCTTTATACTCAGACCTTCTCACCTGCAATACCTCCTCCGCAGCCGATCCCTGGAGCAAGGCCCAAACGGAAAGGAGGTGAAAGACCACTAGGACCCGGAAGAAAAGGTCAACACCAAGAGGATGTGGAGAGAGATGACATTCTCGCACAGAAAGTTAGTATCTACGGTTGGGTGAGAGAAGAACATCTTGATATTGCACCTGTTGGCGATAGCGGTAAACGCTTTTTGCTCCTAGCACAGCAGGAGCTACTGAAGATTAAGACGTACCGAGCCCCAAGAGACAAGATAATTTGTGTATTGAATTGCTGCAAAGTCATTTTTGGTAATGTTCAAGGATATAAAATCTTCAAGCTCGTCTACTAACCATGAGTAGGCCTTTTGAAACATGCAAAATCCGATTCGTCGGCGGATTCATTTATGCCTCTGTTGATATACGTTGTACTGCAAGCGAATCCGGAACACTTGGTTTCAAATGTTCAATATATTCTCCGCTTCCGAAATCAAGATAAATTAGGTGGAGAAGCAGGTTATTATCTATCTTCACTGGTAAGTGCAATTAAACATCGAATACATACTAAATACTAACATATCCAGCTCGGTGCCGTACAATTTATAGAGAACCTTGATCGCACAAGTCTGACCATTAGTGACGAGGAGTTTGAAAAGCAAGTCGAAGCAGCGGTTTCGGCTATAGCTGAGAAGCACCAAGCTGCTGAAGCTCGCACTACAGCTCCAGCTCCAGTTCAACTTTCGGAGAAGTCTGCACCAAGTCGTCCGCAAGTAACTCCTCGCCATTCTACAGATGGCGAATCGTCTCATCCTCGTAGATCGACATCTTCTCGTGAAAGTGATGATCCCATGGACGAAAAGGCCGCAATCACAGGTTTATTGAAATCTATACAGAAACCTTTATCGTCAATAGGAAGAATATTCTCAGATGATGGTGGTTCATCCTCTCAGAGTGGGCATCCCGCTCGCACTCCACTGCCAGGAAACACTCCACGCCTATCACCTGCACCTCGCCAAAGCAATGACGGCCAGCAAGTGCAATCAGATGGGACCAATGATGGGAGATTTAGTCGTCGTTTATCAGCCGAAGACGCGGCTGCACGGCAAGCAAGTGCTGAAGTTGCAGAGGCTCACCGAGTACAAAGAGCGGAACATGAGACTGTAGTTGATACACTTGCTGGAATGTTCCCAGACCTCGACCGAGAAATTATTAGTGATGTTGTGCATCAGAAGGAAGGCCGGTAAGTCTGTTAAGCCTTCAAAGTTTGTTCCCTAGCTAACAACTATCTCAGAGTCGGCCTGGCTGTTGATGCCTGCCTCGCACTTGGTGCATCATAGCTTGCAATTGTCATACCTTGGATGAAGCTTAAAGTAGGGACCCTGCATCTTTATAGGAGGCTGCATGGCTGGCTTGAGCGAACATTGGCGTTGGTTTTGTTTTCATATATCCCAGGACCCGAACTGCGGTTCATGATGGCACTTGAGGTCTGAGGAGTATCTAGGATGACGAAATTGATAGGCTCGAACATCCATCTAGTCCTAATAAGATATCTCGCCTTTGGTATAGAAATACCGTGGCAAATGGACTGCTGTATGAATTTGTGCCATAGCCACGATTCTCCAACTTTAGAGCTTTGTATCTGGAGTTTAAAAGGGATACAATTCGTTTGCATATGTATGGCAAGTGCTTACCTATCTATTTTCTACATTTATGACTATAATGAAGATTGTTCCAGCATGATCATGTGAAGGAATAGTGTTTAATCGGATTTGGCATACTTCAGCTGTCTATTTCATTGTTTGTTCAAATTTACCTGGTTTGCCTTTCTTTGTCCCTCTCACTTTCATCGAACTGAGGTCGACGGATTAACGATCTTGCCGAGGCTAGCGCCTGCAAGGCCCTCGACACCCAGATTTTGTAGTTCGAGTACGTCCCAATATCAACAACAATTCATCATGCCAAAATACTTTCGATAAACTTCGCTGAAGATGGCGAAGACACCGGCCAGAAAAGACCGCCCTAAGAACGGCGATGCAGGTCCGTCTATTCCGCCAATGCCAATGCCTATGTCTATGTCTTCGGCGAATCCAAATCCCGCACAAGCACCACAAGTACCGAAGAACAAGCCTCAGCCTTCTACATCTGCACTCATTATTTGTCGCAACAAGTACGTTGAAGTCGTGTTCTGTCTCCACCCTCTGCTCTCTTCTCTATTTTCTCGAAGTTCCAATTGCTTGGGATCTTGTCTACTGGATGCTATTAGTGCTAAACTTACTGTTCAAACTTCTTGCCGTTGCTTCATCATCAATGCGACCAGAATGATAAAACATATGCTGACATAGTCTCAAGGCATTGGCGATATATCTCTTCATTCCACGGAACTTGGCTTCAATTACCACCAGAAGTCCTAGAAAGTCTCGCAAACAATAATTACAGTCTTCCTCGGCCTCGACCAATCGACCCGGCTGTTTTCTTCGATATTCTGAAAGTCCGAAAATTAGTCGACGATGCTACAAATCTCGCTGTTCGAGCTGCCAGCGGCGTTACGGCCGCCTCAATGAAAACCTGTGCAAATAAGAACAATTCACTCTTCGGCACTGGGATACTTGGTATAACAGTAAGTGGAGGAAGTGAGAATGCGAAATTGAGCCGAGAACGAAAGCATCGAATGCGAGAGCAAGCCACACAGAAATTGTCGAAGGCATATCACCTTGACGAAATTGCTTGCAGTGTTGCAACGATGCAGTCGGCATCCACACTCGAGGATGTTGCCCAACTTGTCTTGCAACGAAGCCCAAACGACTCGGAGGCGAAATATGTACATTTCTTTCATGAGAAGATACCCTCACGACAAGTTGCAGAGTGCACAAGTTTACGGCCTTTAGATGAGATCATTGCCGATAGACCCAGTGAAGGGGAGATTTTGAGAACAAGAGCGGTAGCCAAAATCTTAAAGGAGGACTTTGCGGGAGCTGCAAGCGACCTGACGGAGGCATTGGCTGTTACTAGATATTACCAGAATCAGCACAAGGCAAACAGACAACAACTGCAACTTACAAATCCTGCGCCTGCGCCGGATGAGAAGCAACAAAGTACTCATTGGAAAGAAAATGTCAGACTTGATGAAAAGGACCATCCGAGCAGCCTAGAAAGTCAATTACTGTTTCATCGTGCAGGTGTATATCTCACAATTGCCTGCCAGCATATCAACGCTGCTCTACCACCCAAGAATCTAGCGAAGCAAGCCAACAGCGACAAGACCGATAATATGGCCAGCTTAGCTACAGGAGAGGGAGCCGAGATGAGCGCAGCCGAGAAGGAGGCCCATAAGAAGCGACTTGAAGCCAGGAAGGTTGTTAAAGTGAACACAAAACGCGCGCTACGGGATTATATTGCATACTTGTCGTTTTTCGACTATACACCAGGGCTTCCTGTTGAGATTACCGACGATTTCATGAGTAAGGTAAACCAAGCAGCAAATGGGTTCAGGATCCCCGGACCTCAACAGAATCGAATCGTGGACCTTGAAAGCAACTCTTCTTTAAGTAATGGAAAACTTTCTGATGCTCTGGTTCCACACAATAATGCATCCAGTCGGAAGCGTCCGAAAATTAGTGAAAGTAGAAATACAGAACTTCCAAATCTGCCGCAACCTGCTGTACATCAGATGTCCGCCTTGTTCTCAGCCACACCACCATCGGATCTGCCCCCATATCCTGTTACATCAACGTCATTGACTACAAAACAGCAAGCAAATGCAGCTCAACGAAGAGATACGGCCAGAAGCTTCTTCCGACAGCCAGAAAATCACGAAGCACTCACATATCATCCTCTCCTTATAGACGCTCTTCACTCATTGCTTTTATGCCATTGCCTTATGCAAACCTCTGCTACGGAGCTTCAACGGCATACGCACATGGTCGCACGTCTTGTTCGAATCTGTGATGGGAATCCCATATTTCAGCCAGGGCGTTCCACCAGTCGAACAGATTGGATAGAGATCCTTCGACATAGTGATAATTGGATCGGACTTCAGCAATCCTGGGCAACGTTATGTGCTCCAGCTCCATTACCTGGTCAAACCGAAGCTGGACAACAAAAAGAGACGCCGGGCCAGAAAAAGGAGAGACTAAAGCAGCAAGCCATTATGGAGGCTTTGGAAGATGATAGAGTATGCGATGATGCTACTTTTGATGCCGCAGTTAAAGCTAGGCAGCGGAGGCAAGAGGAGGACGCGCACCGGGACGAAGAGCTCGCTAATGGTGCGGCCGTCAGAGAGAAGCCAACGAGGTGGACTCAAGAGGACGGGAAGGATTATCCTATCAGTACAGAACGGGCCAATGTCATTGTAAGGTGGATCAGAGAAGCACCTATTGGCGGCGAGGGTACCGGAACTAAGAAAAAGAAGAAGAAGAGTGCTAAATCTGCCGTGCCTGTGAGCGCAAACGGCATAGAAGCATTGATCAATGGATTGAAAGTCACCGAGGAAGATGTTACTGAGAAATTTTAACGAATGAACGCTCAGCATGACTTACAGCTAATATATACGATGTTCCGACGAGTACATTGAGTTTGGCTCATTCTGGCCATGTCACTTCTCGTCAGTTGGGACAATCACAACACAAATCACGATTGGGGCGAGAGCAAACTCATTACCAGAATGAGGCAGGGATGTTTGGGTATACGTGGAAGATTTGAGGCTATCGATATGCCGAAAAAAGCCTTGAATTCCTTGTGCCTAGCATGTTATGTTCTGAGTAAGACTGGGTGAGTTATCTCGAAGTCTTGGGTTTACGAATACCATGATAAATTTGATACGGTTGATTAATTCACTTGGCAATCGTAGTTCGAGTTAATCAAGACCAAGACAATCGGTTTAACTATCTGTGCTTCCTGCCATCCCTGAGTGATCTATTGAGTGAATACGCAGGGATTGCTTAATTTTACTTCATGAGTTAGGTTTTGAACCTATTCTGTCTTGAAATCGACCGAACAGCTGTTTTGAGCAGGACACTGCCGGCCAGGGATCGGTAGTGGCCGTCTTGCAGAACGTCTATGTTTTGTAGCTCTCGATGATCGCACGGAATGGCTACGATAGGTCCACAGCACTGTTTGGCTGTACAGCTCCCTGCAGAGCCATGTGGCTCTTGATAATGACATGGTCCCTGATGGACATAGAGCTCTTAGAAACCGCATGAATGTTGAAAACTCGAGGTATCTCAACAACTACATGGTTTTCAACCAATATATGCATCTCAAACAGCTTGTAATATGCACGAATACAAATATGCTCGGGCTTGAAATGTGACTTGTACCAAAGTTCTGGGGCATACTGGAGTGTCACCAATACAGCTACGTATCTCTTTTGCTGTCTACACTGTTGACCACATTAAGATTGTCCCGCTCTTGAAGACCACCGACTGATCATAAAGAACGCAGAATCGGACTTAAATCCACACCCTCGTGGCATAGATCACAAAATTTACAGGGCCAGGTGAGTACATGCAGCATATTCAATATTATCGCTTGTAGAGCCCTTGTTGACATCTGCTCGCGGAGAGAAGCAGTTGAAAATAAGTTGGGTGGTAATCTAAGCTTGAAAAAAGGTTTCGACATCAACGGCCATGTCCATCGTTTGCCTGCCAATCCGGTTAGAGCTAATCAAATTAGACTTCGATCGACATGGTCTCCTGGCTTCGAGGGCTATATGTCGCTCGGTATTGAACTGGATCGGAAGAATATCGCCAATCATACCCCTTGCTATCCACACTTCCCCTGGTCAACACACGCTCGCTTCTTTTTCGACAATCATTGACCTGCCTACTTTTCTATACCGAGACATAGTGAGCTTCTACAAAATACCAACTGCATATTCTTGTGCCTGAGATGTTCATGGGTTGAGATCTCTCATGTTTATCTGCTGTATTTACGGCTCGCTTGCCGGTGACTGACGCATAACACTCTGGCGTTTAAGCTTCGAGCTTCTCGACTGCAGGGTCCTCGGCTCGTCCAGATTCCCATGGTAACGAATGCTTCCTTGAAAAAAAACCCGTCCGATCTTATGATCTTTAAATGTTAGCACGGTCAGTTTTATGTCAGAAACCCACTCTGATATAAGTTGCGGCTCGGACCCTTGAACTTGATAGATAACTGTTTAGAATTCATGACATGAGAGCCTCACCTCAACCCTAAGAGCCTTTTCCAGATGCCAGTAAAATGACATATTCTTTCGGGAAGATATCGAGATATGGTTGATATCAATGGAACCCAATCAGTGACGGTGGGTGCACTTCCGAGCTTCTATTATCATTTTACTAACCCTGTCATGTACGTCTCTCCTCTTGGAATAGAACCAATACTTTAAATCCCGATCTCAAGTATTGCCTCCTCCTACAGCTCTGTAACGAAAGATTTCCATGCGCTTGGACGCCCTCGTTGAATTACACCTGCAGTAGGTATGAGGCCTGCAATACACTTGCATAATCACAACTCTTGCGATACGTGGGACATGCAGAGCATTCATTTAATCTTGCATTTACCTGCCACTTCAAGTCACTTCCAGTCACTACAGTCTACAGGCTTCCTAGCTTCGTGGGGTAATTCAAATCCAACCTAAGACCCCAATATGGTTTATTGAGTCCAAGATAGAACAAGAGAAAGCTGTGCTATCGGCAAGAACGCCACTAGATGCATGCTCTGATGTGAGCTGCTGTAAGATCTCTTTCACGTGAGCAGTATGAATGCGTTTGAGTTCAAGATAAGGAAATAGTATGTAGAGTCAACAACAGTACCGTCGTCTTGAAAAAAATCTATAAAGCTTGCATTCCCCGTAGTATACGAAGATGGCAGAGGAAACCAGTTCATTCCATTGGTCTATTTCATCAGCAGTTTTCCTGCTCGTCGTTCTTTTCAATTCTTAAGTGTGTGTGCTTCCCAGCTTTTTACAGCCGCAAAATTCACTCGTTCCGCAACACTTGCTATTATGAAGCTCACTATAGTTTCCGCCCTTGTGGCATCCCTGGCTCTCGCTACAGCTGCGTTGACCGATCGTCATGCTACTCCTGTCACTGGGGCTCTCATGCCACGAGCATCCTGTGATAACACAGCAAACTCTCGAGAATGTTGGGGAGATTACTCTATTGATACTGACTACTATGATGATGGCCCAGATACTGGAGTCATACGAGAAGTAAAGCCCCATATCATTCCGCTCTTGAGATAGTCAATCATACTGACTTCGATTAGTACTGGCTAGGGGTCACAAATACCACTCTGGCGCCAGATGGCTACAGCAAGCAAATGTTGACCTTCAACAACACCTACCCTGGCCCCTCACTTTGGGCAGAATGGGGTGATACTTTCGTGATTCACGTCACGAATTTTCTCGAAAACAATGGCACATCTATCCACTGGCACGGTGTTAGACAGCTGAACACGACTGAGTTTGATGGAGTACCCGGTATCACTCAATGCCCTATTGCCCCTGGAGACACCATGACTTACACTTTCAAGGCCTCCCAGTATGGGACTGTAAGCAAGTGAACCCCTGAATTGCGTTCACAGCTGACTATTCCAGACTTGGTACCATTCTCATTTCTCGCTGCAATACTCAAGTGGTCTGGTTGGACCACTCGTTATCTATGGTCCGGCGACAGCGAACTACGACGTCGATCTTGGCCACTTGTTCTTGACAGACTGGGGTCATGAAGACAGCTTTACAGTATGAAGACTCGTATCCACATACCTGGCTGTTAAATACTGATATGCGGAATAGTTGTGGTACAAAGCAAGAAACGGCGGGCCACCACAACTTGAGAATGGCCTCATCAACGGAAAGAACACTTACGACTGCACTGCCTCGACCGACACAGCCTGTCTCGGCACCGGCACTCGCCATGAGACGACCTTCACCAACGGTACACGATACAGGTTCAGAATCGTCAACACCTCCGTAGACGCCTACTTCAACTTCAACATAGACAGCCACAACTTCACCGTCATCGCCAACGACTTCGTCCCCATCGTACCCTACGAGACTGACAACATCGTCGTCGCAATCGGCCAACGATACGACGTGATCGTGGAGGCCAATCAAGGCGAGGGCGATTACTGGCTGCGAGCAACACTGCAGGGCTCTTGTGGCACTGGCAACGGCAACGCCGACAACATCCTGGGCATAGTCCGTTACGACGCTTCTTCCACCGCGGATCCAACCTCTACGGCGGGTAGCTACGCGGATGTCTGTGCCGATGAGGATCTTGCTGACTTGGTGCCTTACTTGGCGGTCGACGTAGGGACTGTGGCTGAGCAGGAGACGCTCGATCTTGCGAGGCTGCAGGGCGCGTACACTACGTGGTCTATCAATGCCTCCAGCTTGTATTTGGACTGGTCGGCTCCTACTACGCTGCTTGCGTACGAGGGCATCTCGGCGTTCCCTACTGACTATAATGTTTATGCGCTTGATGGCGTTAATGAAGTATGTACTGAGCTCACTCCTTATGTTTCTGATTAAGAGATGGCTCTTGAATACTGAGAGTCCCTTATCTATGAGCATTTCCGAATCTTAAGATCTGTGAAACTCTCGAGAAATGGCATTTCTAATTCTCTTACAGTGGGTGACCTGGGTTATTCAGGATACGAGTGGTGGTGGTGGTGGAAGAGGTGGCGGAGGTGGAGGAGGACCAGCTCTTGACCGTACGTATCTCGTGCGCAAGCCGCCCACTCACAAGAGCTAATCACAAGCAGACCCCATTCATCTGCACGGCCATGACTTCTCGATCATAGCTCAGGGCTCAGGAACCTTCGACGCAGCCACGTCGACCGTCAACTACAGCAACCCTCCACGCCGTGATGTAGCTACGCTACCCGCCGGCGGCTACTTAGCGATTTCCTTCCTGACCGACAACCCCGGGTATGCTATTGCACTCATATGACATGGGAACTTGAATGGCGGAACTGACTTGTAATAGGTCTTGGCTCGTACATTGCCACATCGCCTGGCATGCCTCGCAGGGTCTCGCGCTGCAGTTCGTCGAGCGCGAATCGGAGATCGCGGGTACCCTCACGGCGTATGATGAATTCAATGCCACTTGTCAGAGCTGGGATACATACTTCGATACGATGTACTATCCTCAAGATGATTCCGGAATCTAGATGAGGGTTGTGGGGACTTCTTGTGGTGGTGAGATGTGAGGACGGAGAGGAGTGTGAGAAAGGATGCTTTATATATTATTGTATGATGGTATTGTATGATGGCATACTCTTTGATTAACAATACTCTTCTTAATTACTTCGATAATTATATAGTACCCTTAAATTGAAGATCACTGAAATTGGGATTTTTGTAGATGTAGGGATTCGTTCAGTTTGTCAAGAATTCTTATATTTCATGTGCTCGGCATGATATTATTCACTTACTTCTAAAATCTTACTTATTGATGATATGACAGCTAAGATTACACTATTCTCAGTATCTCATATAACTTTTAATAACAGCATAGGTCATAACGGATCTCTAATAGCTGTGTAGCTGTGTAGCTGTGTAGCTTATTAGTGTACTCCATGCAGAGATACTGTGAATCTTGAAGATGCGGTGATATGCGGCCGCATGAAGATGGTACGTCACAGCGCGGCCGCATATTATCAGCACTAGCGGGCGGGCGGCCGTGCGTGCGCGCAACACAGCGCCATGCGTCCTGGACACTGACCAATGGGGATGGACGAGGAAGCAGGTGATGTCACGCTTACATGTGAAGTGTATATTCTATTCACTCGGTGTACACTCGCTTTCCTTGAATATCACCGAGTAATATGTACATAGTACGTGGTACAAGCTTCGAAGCCTCAGGAGAGCCTTCATACCTAGTCGCAGAGGAGAAGTCGGAGAAGTCGGAGACAAGTGAGTAGAGCAACGGGCTCTTGACTACGACGGTCAATTCAATCAAGGGATAGCATAGGAAGATCGATCATTCTTGCCTCATTCCGGTGATAAAGGGCATCCCATTGTCGTCTGAATAGCGTTCCCAGGACCGTGTAGAGTAGCACGAGGGTGACAGCGGCTTTGCGTGCGCGCCGGGGTTAAGATCCCATTAAGCTTCTTATCCCCCGCCAGTTAATCCCCGCGCCTCATGCATTGGGGAATAGAAGAAAGCTTCTCTCACATTCGGAAGCCCTCCCTCGTGCGGTAGGAAATATAATATATATTCCTCTGCCATTCCTCGTTGCATTTGCGTTCGATCATACACTCACATGAGCATTTAATCGTATCGCAATTCTAGTGACAGGACTACACTCACCAGCTTCTCAGTATTCAACCACTTCTCGAAAATTCACAGATAAATCAGCTACCTCGAACCAGCAAAATGACGACCACTATTGTCGGAAAGCAGATTGGAACGTTAGGCTACGGTCTCATGGGTAAGCCGCGCACACACATCTACAATTGAGAAGTGTATAGGTATAGATACTAATGACTCAATAGGCCTCACCTGGCGGCCCAACCCAGTATCCGAAGAGCAAGCCTTCAAGGCCATGCGCGCCTCTCTTGAGCACGGCTGTAACTTCTGGAACGGTGGCGAGATCTACGGGACACCAGAGCACAACAGCCTGACCCTGATGAAGAAGTACTTCGAGAAATACCCCGAGGACGCCGACAAGGTGGTACTCAGCATCAAGGGCGGCCTGAAGGCTATGAAGCCCGACGGAAGCCCAGAGAACATTCGCCGCTCCATCGACCAGTGCATCAAGGATCTCGCTGGCACCAAGAAGATTGACATCTTCGAGTGTGCGCGCGTCGATCCTGAGACGCCCATTGAGGTTACGTTGAAGGTCATGGAGGAGGAATATGTCAAGACTGGAAAGATTGGTGGTATTGCTCTTTCGGAGGTCAGCGCCAGTACGATTCATAAGGCTGTTAAAATCACGAAAATCGTGGCTGTTGAGGTTGAGTTGTCTTTATGGTCCGTGGATATCCTCAACAACGGCGTCACCGCTGCATGTGCTGAGCACAATATTCCCGTGGTTGCGTAAGTCATTCTACACTTCTACATATACATACTATGGGCTTTTACTAATAATCACAGATACTCTCCAATCGGACGTGGTTTCCTGACTGGCCAAATCAAGTCATTTGATGATCTTGAAGAGGGAGACCTTCGCCGAAACATGCCAAGATTTCAGCCAGATGTCTTCTCCTTGAACATCAAGCTTGTCGAAGAACTGAAGAAGGTCGCAACGGCTAAGGGGTGTACACCAGCTCAGCTGGCTATAAGCTGGGTCAAGACGCAGTCCAAGAAGAATGGCAACCCAGAGATCATCCCGATCCCAGGCGCTACCACTGTGGACAGAATCGTTGAAAATACAAAGAATATCACCCTGGACAAGACTACCTTGGACGAGATCGATGCAATCCTGAGCCAGAACAAGGTCATCGGTGGTAGATATGGTGGTCCTGCTGCAGCCTATTGCGAGGGCTAGATGACTGAGGATGACTATTAGCACTGCTCTACCAATATAGTAATAAATGAAGCCATGAATTTTTGTCATTTTCAGAATAGTTTGTGTAATGTATGAGATGTCGGCTTGCGGCCCCCGAAAGAGCCTTACGCATTGCAGAATTCTTGAGAGAACATTCATCATGTTGAGGGGGAGTGATCGGGGTAATATGTGCTTACGTTAGGGTCTGTTGAAGCTTCTCGATCCTGATGAAGAAGCTTCGGATGTTGTAGGGGTTCCAAAAACGAACATCTTACAGATACTCTACATCTTGGCTTGAATAGCTGATCTGGGTCTGGTAGACTCCAAAGACCACCGCAGCTGTTCGTTGGTCGGGTTGTTTGATTCTTTGACTGCTGGCTTTTCATCATGGTAAAGCTTTCCGGCTTCGAATAAAAATCGAGTTACGGTGGGAGACGGGTCACATGATCCGCGCGCTAACTAAGTTGCCTTACTTTACGAGACCTTGAAGCCTTAAGCACCGAGTACCCTGTTGAGCTGGTCTGTGCACAACACATGACCAACCACAGTACCTAGATATCTTCTGTGCCAATCTCCGAGCACCCAACTACCAGCAACGAACATCTCGGAAGGCGGTGAAACAATACTCCGAATCACCGAATCAGATTGTCCAGTCAAGCTATCATCATGGAGCATCTCAAAGCTTCCAATCGACACGATCGCGAACGCACTTTTGCTTCTAACCAGCCCAGGATTCCTTCGAATGCAATCTGGCTAACCAGCTGTACGAACGTCAAGAATCCACCAACCCCACCAATAACTCCGGCCTCTGGCAAGAAAGGACTATACAATCCACCAGCAATGCCCTGGTCAGGCTCTGAGCTGTCTTCGTTGTCTCGGTCCCCCGGACTGACCGAAGACGAATCTGATGAGGAGATGCTGGGTCTCCGATCTTCCAAGCGCCAACGGCTCGATGAAGGCTCCTTGCATGACTCACCAATCCTAGATCCAATCGATTCCTACTCTATCTCATCCGACTCTTCAGGCGAGGTCCCCAACTCCCCCAGCACTTCGCGACTAGAGGAGGACGACGGCGGTCATGAGCAGGTTACCGTATGCGCCTGGGAAGACTGCGACGAGGGCGATTTTGGTGACATGGATAAATTGGTCGACCACATCCACATAGCACACATCGAGAGCCGCCAGAAGACGTACACCTGCGAGTGGAGCGATTGCTCGAGGAAAGGCATGCCGCATGCCAGCGGATATGCATTGAAGGCACATATGAGAAGCCATACTCGAGAGAAGCCATTTTTCTGCGCTCTACCCGGTAGGCCGTCCCTCTTCCTCGAAACCAAGGCTATACTAACTTCCGCGCAGAATGCGACCGCAGCTTCACGCGCTCCGACGCGCTCGCAAAGCACATGCGAACCGTTCACGAGACCGAAGCCCTCCGCCCCTCGGACCCAGTCCCAAAATCAATGCAGCCAGCCAAGGGCGCGCGTATCAAGCTCATCCTGAAACAACCAAACTCGTACGACACCCAACCCCACAGCTCCAGCGCCGCGTCGCAGCCCGACCTTTTCACGTCCGACGATGCCGTGGCCTACACGCGCCTCTCACAAAGCTTGTTCACCGAGGCAGAAATCGCCACAGATCCGAAGGAGATGTTCCGGCTGCTGCGACGCCAGGTTCACTGGGCCGAGGAGGAGGGCGATGAGCTGCGGCGGTCGTGCGAGACGGTCGAGGCGATTCGGAAGAAGGAGTGGATGGACAAGGAAATCTTGCTGGAGCAGGTTCTGCATGGCGAGCGGGACTATCAAGATAGGAAGATGGCGGTGCTGGCGGCTATGGAGCAGCAACAGCATCAACAGCATCAACAGCAGCAGCAGCAAACCCATGCACGGCCCGTTGAAGTCGTTCAGCCTGCACCTAGAGAGCAGGTGCCGCTGCCTACCATAAATACTCAGGAAGAGGCGGCTGCCGTTCTGGCGAGCTTGCACCAGGGATGATTTTAATTTGTCAGTATAGGAGTTCAGATGATACCGTGATGTTTTTACCTTTCGGTCGAAAAGTAGGGAGGGATGGAGGAGTTGGGGTTTTGAATGTAGGGTCTTCAACTAGATATACGCTCCAGGCCTAAACCTGATGCAGCATTAGAAAAGCATCAGTTTTACATCCAGACATCGTATTTCGATTGTCACTGAGCATATCTTGTAGGTGAGTGTGAGCTGTAAACTGTAATGCCTCTCATCAAAATTCGCACGGTATTTGTGTAGCAACCTTTCACACTTCGAGAATATGCATTCACCTCAATTCTATCCTAACCCTCGCCTCAGTCCCATCCACGCAAAAGCCGACCTGTCTCGTACTATCCTCAATCTCCACCTCTCTCTTCATATATTTCCCCTTCTGCTCGACAGCCACACCCCCACCCTCACCCCCACCCTCACCCTCACCCTCATCCTCACTGTCCTCCTCATCCTCATACCCCGCAACGGGATCCCATTCGCCCGTCTCCCAAACCAGCCTCAAGGCCATGGGTTCCAGCCCAAAAAGCCGACCCACCATCCCCTTCACCCGATAGACATCGAACCCCCTCGGAATCTCCACCGCCCTCACCACCTCCTCCCTCTGCCCCTCGACCGTCGCCGCCGGCAGCACAAACGCAAACCTGACCAGCCGCGCCTCGAGGAAGTTCGCGTTCACGCTCTCCTTCGTCGCCCGCACAACGACCGGCTCGCCGTGCAGCTCGCACAGCTCCGCGTAGCGCGCGTGCAGCGCGACGACGCCCGCCTCCTCGCCCGCCGGCACGGCCGCCAGCTCCTTGGCGATGCGCGACAGGTAGAACATCTCGGCGTTGGTGCGCTCGGCCGGGGCGATCTTGCTGAAGTTGAGGAACTGCAGGTTGGCGATGCGGGCGAGCGTGAGCATGAAGCCCTCTTCCACGCTCATGGCCGAGGCGTGCGTGCCGGTCTTGGCGTCGTATATTGGGTTGTGGGAGAAGCGGAGGGCTGTTAGAGAGGGGAAGACGTCTGGGAGGTGGTCGATGAAGGACCAAGACGTTACGGCGTTGTATGAGAGGTCGATGTAGCGGAGACTTGGGGGGAATGAGGGGGTGGGCGTTGAGGAGGCGTTGATGCTGTGGATGAGGTTGCCTTTCAGGAGGAGTCTTTCGAGACTGTGGAGCTGCGTTATGGGCGCGAGGTCGCTGAGGTAAGTGAAGTGATTGTGCTCCAGTGTTAATGAGGTAAGTGTTGATAGTGAGTGCGTTGGAATGAAGCCCATAGAGAGTGATGTAAACTCATTCAACGATGCTGAAAGGGTAGTAAGAGAAACGAACTGTTGTGCCACTTGGCAAACATCCTGCCAAGGTAGCAGCAAAGAATCAAGTCCGAGGTTCGTCACACCCCGAAATGCCTCTTGAGCACCATCAAATTCTTCTGAATCAATGTTGAGTCTATTGCCACTGCCAGATTGTCAGCATTTCCCTAGTATTTCCCTCAATCCTGATGATATAGTACATACTTGATTCTTAAGTCCCTCAGTTTGTCCAATTCGGCACAAATCTTAATGATTTCCTTGCAGCCAGTGAAGAGATTCCTACTCAGATCAAGCTCCACGATCTTTGAGCAAACCTCCCTTATCTTCTTGTCCTCCGTCTCTGCCCGATCGATCTTCATAGAATCAACCAAGACGATCTTGAGCTCGGACAATTGAGCCAACTGAGCTCTGATTTTGTCAAATCCCACTTCCTCGGCGACCTTCCCCGAAATAATCACCAACTTCTCCTCTCGAGGCTCCATCAGCTGCTGTGTGAACTCCGAAGCATATTTCTGATGCACAGCCTCGACGAAGCTCGAGCTTGCATCTGCAGTGCGTGAAGGACGAATAAACGAAGCCGAAGTCTTGCATTTGCTTCTACCTACCTGCAGAATTAGCAATCAGTACAGGCTTCCAAGCTGATGACAGAAACAGTCCCTGAAACTTACAGCTAAAGTACCTCACACCCTTGTGCTCTCCGTCATGTTTTCCCCGCGTAGGGTCATCCCACTCCACGCCCAGCCATTCCTTCTGCGTACCCTCGACAGGCCCAATATATCGAACAGTACATAGTACAGACTCATACGACACCCTTTGGCCTACATAATAGCTCGTCGTAGCAGTCTTGCGTTCCGCCATTGTTCATGGTCCGCGGAGCTCACGCGTAAGGCTGAGGTCAAGAAGCTCTCGGCTGCTCCCGAAGCTAGCCTTGACGTACCTGCTAGAGTTAAATTTCCAGAACCTCACATCTAATCGCGCAACACAGCGCCTCAACCCAGTCCACAAACAAACAACCAACCAAAGTCGCTGAAGCACACAGGCGCATACAACTACACACAACCACATCTCCAAACAATCCATCACCGACATCGACACGCGCCGCACCAGACATCATGGATTACCAGAACCGCGCGGGCAGCAAGTTCGGCGGCGGAGGCGTGGCATCGACGTCGTCAACGAACGCCGACCGACGCGAGCGCCTGCGCAAGCTGGCCCTGGAGACGATCGACCTGGACAAAGACCCGTACTTCTTCAAGAACCACGTGGGGTCCTTCGAGTGCCGACTGTGCCTGACGGTGCACCAGAACGACGGGTCGTACCTGGCACACACGCAGGGGCGCAAGCACCAGACGAACCTGGCGCGGCGCGCGGCGCGCGAGCAGAAGGAGGGGCGCGCCGGCACGGATCCCGTCACCGGGCTGCCCGTGGGCATGGTCGGCGCGCAGGTCAGCGTGCGCAAGAACGTCGTCAAGATCGGTCGGCCCGGCTACAAGATCACCAAGACGAGGGACCCCGTCACGCGCCAGCAGGGCTTGCTCTTTCAGTTGCAGTACCCCGAGATCTCGCCCGATGTGCTGCCCAAGGTGCGCTTCATGAGTGCGTTTGAGCAGAAGGTGGATGATCCGCCCGACAAGAACTTTCAGTATCTCTTGGTGGCCGCGGAACCCTATGAGATCTGTGGGTTCAAATTGCAGGCGAGGGAGATTGATAGGACGAACGATCGCTTCTGGACTTGGTGGGATGGAGATTTGAAGGAGTTCTGGGTGCAGGTCATGTTCAAGACAGAGAGAGAGGAGAGATACAGTGGAGTTCCGGGCTTGAATCCAGCTGGACGAAGATGAATAATGACAGCGGGCATTTACGGTCACAAAAGAGTAGGCGTTTGGTGGAGTTAATGGAAGGCGGAAAGACATTCACAAGAGGATCAAATCAATATTGAGGTTTTTTTCATTCACAGTCTACCAACCTCACATGCCAGTAATTTTGGAAATGCAAAAAGTGATCTGTAATTGTGAAACAATGCCGTGGATTTTGTTGATGTAGACCCTATCCTTACGCCCAGCCTGCTTCAAACAAGAAAAGACTATGCAACGAGCCACCGAAGTAAAAGCAAACATCATTTCGTGAAGAGCTCCATGCTGAAGTCTAAAACAATCATCAACATCAGAAATGTACCCCATGAGACTACTGGGAGACATGGTGCTCGACAAAGTACTATGCAGCTTGCAAATGTCGGTAAGGACTGACGATGGGTAGCTCAGAATGTCGTGCATCTAATATATGCCAGATACGACCGGAAATGCCATTTCGCTATACATCGCAAACAACTAGACCAACGAGGAGTCGATGAACGGAAAAAACTGAGTAATCATCTGGTGCTGTAGTTGGACTCAAAACGCTTGAAAGTGTAGCCAATGAAAGGCAAGCTCATTTCTGGAACCTCCTCACGTGGTTGACCAGCAGCAACAGCAGCCTTCAAGTGAGTTGCGTTGTCAGTCTGGTCAATTTCATCAGTTGGGAAGTAAGCAGTGTCGACATTGGAGGTGAGCTTAGGCTCGAATGGCGCACGGATACGGCGTAAGGTATCAAACTCAACTCCACGGAAGAATCGATGGTTCTTGATCTCATCGGCAGAAACTCTGCCAAGACGGTTTTCAGTGTTGCAAACAAGGCTGCATACCAATTAGCGAGTATCAAGGTAGGGATTGTTTCTTCACATACCTTCGGATAAGGTTCTCAGCGTCCGCACCAAGCTGAATATCCTCTGGGAAGTACAGGGTCTGGCGCCAGTTGACAATCTTACGGTAGGTGTCATGAGCATCCTCAGCACAGAACGGCGGCCATCCAACTTGACACTCAAACATGATCGTACCCAAACTCCACCAATCACAATCATAGGAATAACCATGACCAGTGAAAATTTCTGGCGCAATGTAATCAGGAGTACCAACTGTGGAATAGGCCATGACTCTTCGGGACTTTCTCCAGTCATTGATGACACCACGGTTGCTAACTGTCAAGTTGATCTGGTCCAAACTGACAGAGTTGCGGTTGTTAGGCTTGTTGCTCGACTTGCCCTGCAAGAGTTGTTGATAGTAAGAATTGTCATGAAGTCTGTGGAATCCAGTTGAAAGACCGAAATCAGTGAGCTTGACATGTCCTCCACGATCCAGAAGAATGTTATCGGGCTTGATATCTCTGTTTTATATGTCAGTATGCACCTGGCAAGACCCCAAAGCTCTAGCTCCGTTTAACCAGACCGGGAGTTTCCCATCTCAATGATCTTATCTGAGCAACATTCCCGCCGGTACCAGGTAAACTTACCTGTGAATGAATCCCAACTTGTGCACAGCCTCAATAGCCAAAACAATCTCCGCAATATAGAATCGTGTGATATCTTCCGAAAAGATTTCATACTTGATGAGCATAGTCATCAAATCTCCACCAGGCAAGAACTCCATCAACATATAGAGGAAATCTGGATCCTGGAAAGTGGTGAACAGCTTGACGACCCAAGGACTGTCACTTTCGGCCAAGATATCTCTCTCAGCGCGCACGTGAGCCAATTGGTCCTTCTTGAACATCTCGGTCTTCACCAAAGACTTCATGGCGTATACCTTGCCATCCTGCTTCTTCTGTACGAGCTTGACCTCTCCAAAGGCACCCTTTCCAATAATCTTGAGCGTCTGATAGTTCTCAGGTCTGTCTCTGGTGCGCAAGAAACGCAAGTATTTACCCTCCTGTTTACCAGTATTCGACCATGTCTGCTCCCGACGAGATTGTGATTGGTTTGGATCAGCAAGGCGTTGCTCCATCTCACTCTGTCTATACTCAACAGTCAGTATATTTCTTGGTCATCATGATAATGGTACTGATATTGATCTGGATAGGTGAGATGGGTATGGAGCTTGTATTACTCACCTGACATTACGGTCACGGGCGCGCTTCACACTGTCCTTGAAGAAGTCAGCGGCCAATTGGGCGCACTTCTTCTGGTTGTTCTGTGTCAATGGTCCATATTTATCTCCGTTTCTCTCGGGAGCTGGTTGGAACTCGGGCATATACTGCTGTGGGGCTCCTCCTGAAGGCATTGGAGCGTTCAAGTAACCACCGTATCCGGGCGGTTGCTGCTGACCACTGCCACCGGCAGTACGTGGGCGATTTGCAGGAGAGGGCTGTCTGTTACCGTATGGAGAAGACCTGGCTGCACTGCCGAGGTTCTGATGAGAGAATTGGTGAGCAAGACCGTTTGTGGGATCGTTGTTTGCTGGTCGCTGCTGGACGTATGCACCTGGCTGTCCTGATGGTTGTGCTTGGTAGGCAGGTTGCTGCTGTTGCTGCTGTGCGTATTGAGGCGGGTAGGGGTTGTTCATGAAGTAGCCTGGCTGACCTTGAGCCTGTGCTCCACCGGCAACGTACTGTTGTTGCTGTTGTTGTTGTTGTTGTTGTTGTTGAAGTTGTGGATTCTGGACTTGTGGATGTTGAACTTGACCTTGACCTTGACCTTGACCTGGAGGGAAGACAGGTTGAGGGAAGGTTGAAGGAGTAGTTGGATAGGCTCTGTCGTTTGGAGCAAAGCGATTATCGTTGATCCCAAAATTGAGGTGCAGACGATTGTTGTTCTCCATTGTGGTTCGAGTGCTCGTCTCTTAGTGCGGGAGGGTTCGGTGGGGATCGTATTTGGGGGGAGGGGAGGGGGTGGATGTGATTATGCTTTCGCACTCACTCTCGCAACGACTCCTGGGGGCGCGTGAGTGAGGGATCTTCACGGTGGGTTCTGCGTCTGCGTCTGCGTCTTCGGTTCGAGTATGTATTGAGGCAACGTGCTTTGTTTGTTCTGGAAGCACAGAACAGCACAGCACAGCACAGCACAACACAGGTGAAGGAAGGTGGAAATTGTGAATGCCTCTTTTTTTTGCCTCGAGCGACTATATCTGGAGCGGCCCTTAGTTTTACCTAGGTAGGTAAGTTAGGTTTGGAGGAGGGCGAGACGGACGAGTACGAGGACGAGTATGTAGATTCGAGGGCAGCTGCTTTCGAGTCGTCTGTTCGTCCGTTCAGGGTGGATTGGGCCGTGGGAGGACGTAGTAGTACAGATCAGAGTAACGACTAAGGTACAAATCCAGATGGGAGGGACAGCTCCCATAGAAAGGAGTACAACACAACACAACACAACCGCACCGTACTGTACAGTAATAGCACGCGTAGTAATACTTGTAATACTAGTCCTCTAACACACGCAGTGCCTTGTAGTCGCGGCCTCGGAGTCGCAAGGGCGCAGCGGTCTGAGGAGCTCTATTGGTTGTTTGGGACTTCCACTACTGACTGCCACTATATTGCATGGATCACAGAGAGGCCACAGAGCATCGAAGCAGCGTTTTGGGTATGTATCCGACCCGAATCAGAGAGGTTGGAGGGGGAAGACGGTGGTTCTACGGATGCTCCTGAGATGGTCTGAGACGGACGACGATGGGTGGGAGGGAGGATTGAATAGGGACGAGGCCGAAAGCACAGGAGAGTAGCTGACTGGTGTGCGATTGGATGTGGATTTAAAGTAAAGTAAAGTGATGCAGTCCAGTCCAGTCCAGTCCAGTCCAGTCAGGGAGACACAGCAGTCAATGAACGAACGGTGAGAGGACGGAGAAGAAGGAGAAGAAGAAGAAGAAGAAGAAGAAGAAGAAGAAGGGGGAACTGATGTGATTGATGGATATAACTAATGGATATGATGGTCGACGGTGTCGGTGTACCTGTTTACCTGTTTACCTGTTGAAGGGGTATGAGGTATGTAGAATAGAATCGAGTCATAAGCATATAATTCCTGTAGGCAAGGTACAACATATAAGGATATAAGGTAGTAGTTATATAGATGTACAAGTATTATATGTGTTGTCCTTGGATTCGATCGACTTGCTCCTCGTCGTTGCATACAACCAACAGGTATTAATAAAGGAGTGAGTGGGTGAGATCTCCTCTCCTCTCTTCAACCTCACTCTATTTCAGGCGAGAACGCAAGGCATTATGCTCCTTGTTTGCATGATACTTACATATTACTCCGAGTGCAGGTTATCATTATTATTACTTATTATTGCTTCATTCAATGCCTCGGCGCACACTTCTTCGTCCTGCTACTTGCTCCCCATTACAATGGAATCTGTGTTCATGTTAGAAACCCGCCGAGCAATGAGGGGCAACCATGACAACTACAACCCTCAAATAGAAGAATCGCCGTCGATGTTCCCGCAAACACAAAATGCATGATGAACATCCATACTTACCTTGCTCTTCCGCTACAAAGATTCCTTACGACGTTACATCTCCCCTCCCTGGATCACGAGGTAAGCACTGTGAGCAAGAATGGAGCAGACAGTACATAATACATCCTGTAGAATACATTCTCGTCATGAGCGTTTCCAGAATAGATACACGCATGCTCCGTACAGTACAGCCCACAATGACGAAGACGAAGACGAAGACGAAGACGACGTCTGGCCACTCTGCGATGGAAGAGAGGCACAATGCAGATACGGTGCAGATGCACGTGTTGAAGTAACGTCCAACACTCTCCGTCAAGGCCAGGCAAGGGGCTTGCTGTTGTGGTGCCGGGGCGCAATCCAGCATTCCCGCTGCAAGAGCACACTCTGTTTCATTGCTGTGCAGAGTCGATGGGGGCGGGCCAGATCACGGGCCAAAATGGATGAGGATCAATATGATGCATCTCGCATTTCGCATGTCGCTTTTCAGATTGATTGATTGAATATAATACATCGTGCAGATAACCTTGTGCTGGTGCTGCCCAGGAGACCGGTAAGGACAACAACATCGTACGAAGTTGAGGTTGGAATCGAAGTCTACTTCTTCGTCGACGGATCCATCATCATCGTTGTTGCTTGCAGAAACAGTTATATCAAGAGACGCAATCCTCACTTGATGTATGCATGTCTTGTCGAGAGCAAGCTAATTGATTATCAAGTGTGCTCAGCACAAGGGATGCAGAGAAATCCTTCAAGAATAGTAAAGAATGAGCATTGCTCCACAATCTGCCAGCCGTAGATTCCAAGACATCATTTCTTGCCCAGTTCGCACAATCGAAGGATTCCAATCATGTGCTCTGGATATACCGAAGAGGATACAAGCCATTAAGATAGTTGACATTGTGGTAAGTACAGTATTAATACATACCTTAGGATTTTGAACTCTGCGCGCTTCACTTCGGAGAAACCCTCATCGCATTAAAGACCGGTGCGGATTATGTCTGACGCCGATCCGGAATATTTTGGATTTTGGATACCTTCAAGGCTGAACAAACCTTCGGGAGGGCCATAGAACAGCAGACGAGACCGGTGAATTTTCATCGATTGACCGTTTCCCTTCCTCTGCAAATTTGTGAGGTCGTGAGCCTGGTCCTGTTATTTTTCTTTTCTTTTCTTTTCATCTTCTAGAAAGAACATCACAACATGGCAGACTCAAAACCGACTCCGCCAGCAGGCGCAGGCCCAGAGGTGAATTCGATTTCTACAAACTCAATTCTTCTGTATACTGATTATCATCTTCTAGCCTGTATCTTCGACACCAACTCCAAATGTAGCACCCGAGATCAAGGCCCCTAAGCCAGAGCGTCCTCCCAATCCCGTTTTCAAGATGATGGGATTGCCGAACATAAAGATGAAGCTACCATCGCGGAACTGGATGATTTTCTGGGCCATCACCGGATCCTTCTCGGCAGCAGTTATATACGATAAACGGGAGACCAAGAGAGCACAGAGAAAATGGTGCAAAGTGGTAGAACACATCTCGAAGGAGCCTCTCGATACGCGAACAATGCCACGCAGACTCACCGTTTTCCTCGAAGGGCCTCCGACAGACGGACTGAGAGTAGCTCAGGATCATTTCAAAGACTTTGTGAAGCCGATTTTGGTGGCATCGGGCTTGGACTGGGATTTTGTACAGGGTAGAAAGGAGGGTGATGTACGCGCTGAACTCGCAGAGAAGATCCGACACCGACGGAATCCGCCTGCGGATCCGAATGATGAAGAGGACCCCATTATGCGCGTACGACGACAAAGCGGCATACAAGAATATGATGGGCCACAGGGAGATATTGTGATTGGGCGACACACTTGGAAGGAATACGTGCGCGGCCTCCACGAAGGCTGGCTAGGACCGTTGGAAGCGCCGCCAGCACCCGTTGTTCCCGTTGACGCCTCGACTTCCACTGAGACTGAGACCGAGACCGAGACCCCAGCGAAAGAAGAACCGCTCGACACGCTTCCAGGCGTGACAATCCACTCGACTGAAGATACCCCCGATGCCTCTAAGCCCACTGAACCGGAAACGCCAAAGCCAGAGAAGCCAAAGCAACCCCCACCATACATCTCCACAGCTGACTACGGTTCTACCTCCCTTCCCCCACAACTCCCAAACGAACTCGACCCCTCCATCCCCATCGCCTTCCCGCACGTACTGGGCCTCAAGCACACGCCGACACGCATGTACCGCTTCCTGAACGCACGCAAGCTGCAAGATCAGGTGGGGCGGGAGACGGCGGCCATCATTCTGGCTCTGTACCGACCGTACCATTCCACCGCTCCCCAGGGTACTGCATACGCGCCCACGGCCGACGATGCCGCCGGCGAGGGCATCGTCCAAGAGACGAGCGAGCAGCAGGCTGCGCTGGTGGAGGAGGAGAAGGATTGGCACAAGAGCGTGCATAAGCGGGTCGATGGCGAGGCCGAGAGGACGTGGCTGGAGCCGATCGTGCTCGACGAGCGGATTGCCGGGCGCATGAGGAAGGCGGAGATCAGTGCTGAGGTCGAGGAGAGGGCCAAGAGCATTGTGGTCCCCGAAGAGGAGATTGAGGGCAAGATTAAAAATACGCTCAGGGGATGGTATACGGCTGGGCATAGGTACTTCTTCGAGGAGGAGAAGAGGATTGGGGATGTCGGGGAGTTGGAGTAGTGTGATGCGTGGAAGAAGTGTGGGTGGGTGTATGTGTATATGTTTGTGTATATTAGATGCAGATGGCATGTTAGATGTAATGATAAATCTACTCTCAGTTATGTCGACTCCGGGTGATGTGACAGGAGCAAAAGTCAGCATCGATAGGTTTTTTTCTGTGGACTGTGAGATTGAGGATGAGCATCTAGATGAATCTATTGTTATTGCTGACGCTATACATCTTGACTTACACATCTTGACTTGTGCCCGTTTCGTAATGGATCCCCACGCATTTTACTGAGTCTTGTATTTTCAACTGTAATGACGCGCTCAAGAACTCTCGATGTCTATTCGGGGTTACGTATGAAAACGGATAGGGAAGAAAGCCAATAAAGTACTGAGGGTCACCTTCGTTTCTTGATCAAGCTCGACTGTCAAGATAAAAAAACCAGGTCACCCAGGTAACATGCTTGATCAGTTAACGCTACGATGGACACTGCACTTGAAGGCTTCTAGAAAATCTAATCAGACTGCAGCTCTGTCTTTGTATTTATTGTGCTGGTATGCAATGTTGTCTTTTGATCGATTCGGTTTTGCTGTGGTTGTGAGGAGTCTGGGTGGTAGAAAGCAGTTGTGGAATTCGGATATGCCGTGAGCTGGGAAGCGTACTAGTAGTCGAGTAGGATAGATGATGATATGTGCAGTAGCTAAACGCCTGAGACTCAAAATAACGATGATAATGATGATGATGATGATGACTAGGTAGTTATATCTTCATCCAAATAAGCGTCAAAGCATCCCAAGCTCCATAGGTAGTCATCAGCCGTCACCATGCATCCAAGACACAGCGTCACCGGGGGACCTATCGGAGCATTCCCCATTCAGCCTCACAACCAAAGTACCAGTCCAGGTACCACGGCCACTTTCACCTACCGCCCGGGGAACCTCCGCCCCACAAACGTGCACTAAACCTTAACAGCCACACGCACCTAGCTCCCAGCTCCCAACCCGCGCAAACCCACGATGCCACCCCCAGCTCCCAGTCCCCAATCGTCCTCGCCCTCGCCCTCGTCCTTGTCCTCGCGCCGCACGCAATGTCCACCGACGATGACTCGACAGCCGCGCCCCCATCACGCCGTCCATCGACGTCGAGTGTCCGGGCCCTCTTCGCCCTGCCTGCACCCGTCAAGCGCGTCTTCGATAGCTTCCCCGTGCTCACCTATGCGCCCAACGAGCTGCCGGCCCGGTGCGTGCGCCGGCGCGCCAGGGATGCGCTCTATGTGTTTAGCGCGGAGGCGGATGCGGTGGCTGGGCGGGCGAGTTTCAATCCCGGGTGTCTGAAGTGGCAGGTTCGTTAATTTTCTTCTTCTTTTTTTTGGGGGGGGGGGGGGGGGGGGGGGGTTTTTGGGGGGGGGGGGGGGGGGGGGGGGGGGGGTTGGGGTTTGGGGGGGGTGGGGGGGGGGGGGTGTGGGGTAAGGGTGGGTGCTGGGTGTTGGCCGGGCGGTCGGTGAGGGGCAACGGCCGGTGGGTGTCGGGCGGTGACGGGTAAGGGTGGGT
>JAGKQE010000086.1:0-124549 GCA_022609375.1 Xenosphaeropsis pyriputrescens
GATTATCTTATTGTATTATTAATATTAAATTATTGTTATGTTTTATATATTCTCTCTTAAAACTAATATATTAATAACCCTTATTTACTAGTGTTCTTATATTATACTAATAGCTACTTAACTTGTTTTTAGCTATTAATTGTATTTCCTACTGTTTTCCCTACTTAAACAATCTATTATTACTAGTGCTATTGTCTGAATTATTGTTGCTTAACCTACTAGTATTGTTGCTTTTAGACAACTTGTAGGAAACTCTAGCTTAAATTGGTGATTAATCAATTCGGTTAGCCTGGATATTGTAGATAGCTCGTGCACGTGCCTTAGTGGGTCGGAGAAAGCCAATTTAATTATGCCAAGATCATGTTCCTATGCTAGGATGATATTGCGCTTATGTTTCATCTTACACCATCAACCCCTCTTTTCGCTGCTTCATTATAATCTTTGATCCACTTTGATTTACAGCTGTGAATCTCAATCAGGCCCATATTAACTATCATTGCTATTACTAGTGCGAGATACTCATATACCCGTGCCAAACTGAAATGGCCACGCTTGATTCCCTAAAGCGGGTCCTTAGCCAGAAAGTCACCGCGTCGTCCCTAAAGCAGCCGTTGTCCAATACACATTATAGCGCTGGCTTTGACATCTTGGTGCAGGACTTAGGTTGGATAACGTACCAAGACTTCATTATCCCTCAACTATCTCAGCTGTTAGCTCCTCTCTTTGACTCGCGTATCCAGATATCGGCGCTAGAAATCGGACCTGGCCCGAAGAGCGTATTTGGATATCTGCCGAGCCGTCTAAAACAAAAAATCAAGAGATACGCTGCATTCGAGCCTAACGGCTTGTTTGCGACAAGGTTGGGAGAATGGCTTTGCTCTATCTCAGAAAACGAGTCCCCGCTGCCCTGTCTAGAAAGCCCGCCCGACATCCATCGAATCCCATTCGGTCTGGACAGCAACACAGGGAGCGGTAACGGCACCGGTACCAGTAATGGCGACGAGAAATTCGACGTTATCCTGTTCTGCCATAGCATGTACGGCATGAAGCCTAAACATAGGTTTATCGAGCGAGCGCTGGAGATGCTTGATAAGCGAGCACAAGGCGGAATGGTGGTGGTTTTCCATCGCGATGGGAACCTGCATCTCGACGGTTTGATATGCCATCGAACCGCTTCTTTCCCTACCGGTGTCACTCGCGTAGCAGATGACGACGAGGTACTCGACCGTTTTTCTTCTTTCATCGCGGGGTTTGTTGTGCAGGATGTGGATATCGACCAGGCTATCCGAGTCGAGTGGCGCGAGGTGTGCCGGGCCTTGGGCCGCCGTGAGGAAGCCGACCCAGACCATCTCTTGTTTAGCTCCCCCAACGTCATGGCGGCTTTTACCCAGAATGCGACCGCATTGCCGAAGCTAACGGCGCAGGTGCCATTCGGAGACAAGGCAGTTAAAAACCGCGAGGCTCGCCTTCACCACCCCGCCTCGATCATGAGGCCATCAGAGGTCCGACACATCCAGCAATGTGTCCAATGGGCTCTAAAGCATGAGGTCGGCCTAACCGTCGTTGGCGGGGGTCACAGCGGCCACTGCCTCTGGCCCAACGTCGTTTCGATTGACATGGGAGCCTTTGACCAAGTACACATTCTCACGGACGAAATAGAATCCGGTACCAACTCCGGCTCCTTGGTTGTCGCCGAGGGCGGCTGCAAGACGGGGGATATTGTCACCAATACTATGGCGGCGGGCTTGACAGTACCCTTGGGCGCCCGTCCAAGCGTAGGCGCGGGGCTGTGGCTGAATGGCGGCATTGGGCACCTGGCTCGGCTCCACGGGCTCGCGTGTGATGCTATTGTCGGTGCCGTGGTGGTCAGCGTCGACTCTGGCCAGGTCCTCTGCGTCGGCCGTGTACCAAGCCAACACAGACCGGTCGGTGCTGTGAGCCCGGAAAACGAAACCGATCTGTTATGGGCAATGAAAGGTGCCGGGACCAACTTTGGTATCGTGATCAGTGTTACTTTTAAAGCTTATGCGGCTCCGACCTATTCGATTCGAAACTGGGTTGTCCCGCTGAGCAGCAACCTCGAAGCGCGGCTTAGGCTCAGCAAATTTGATGAATTTGTCGCTAGGAAGCTTCCTCGGAACTCGTCTGCAGACGCGTATCTGTACTGGGATAACGACCAGCTGCATCTCGGCATAACCATGTTCGAATGTTCCACATCTATGCTCACCTTTGAGACGCACACGCCAACACCCACACCTATAAGTACAATTCTAGGGCCAGAAGACAATTTCAAGGTCGTTGACGGTGTTGGACTGTTCGAGACGGAGATGTATATGTCCGGAATGCACGGTGGGCACAGCGGCGGCAAGACCTCCTCATTCAAGCGATGTTTGTTCTTGAAACGCATCGGAGTAGTGAACGTTGCCGATATCTTAGTGGCAGCTGTTAAGACTCGTCCCTCACCACTCTGCTATCTCCATCTGCTGCAAGGTGGCGGAGCGGTTGGCGACGTGGGGGCCGATGCGACCGCGTTCGGCTGTCGAGACTGGGACTTTGCCTGCGTAATAACTGGTGTCTGGCCTCGTGACCAAGATGGTACCGAAGACGCTCGAGCTACTGTGCAGTGGGTTTACAAGGTCACTGGGGACTTGCTGCCCTTGAGTAGCGGAGCTTATGGAGCCGACCTCGGGCCAGACCCCAGAGACGCTGCGCTAGCGGCCAAGGCTTTCGGACCAAACCAGCAGCGTCTGGCCCGTCTCAAACACAGCTTGGACCCGCGCAACGTGCTGGCTTACGCCTGCCCCCTCCCGAAAGCATCAATGGAGAAGCTCATCATTCTTGTCACGGGCGATAGCTGCGCCGGTAAGGACTATTGCGCCGACATCTGGGTCTCCGTATTCACCACATGCACCCACAAAAGCCTCACGGCACGGGCTGTCAGCATTAGCGATGTGATCAAGCGAGAATACGCGGCGGCTACCGGTGCCGACTGGAACCGCCTGCTTGGAGACCGTGCCTACAAGGAGCAGCACCGACCAACGTTGACGACATTTTTCCAGGACCAGGTGCGGCAACGACCTCGGCTACCAGAGGAGCATTTTTTGAATGCGGTGTACAGCGCCGGGAACGTTGACGTACTGCTAATCAGCGGGATGAGAGACGAGGCGCCGGTCGCAACCTTATCACATTTGGTACCAGACAGCAGACTGCTCGACATTCGCGTCAAAGCTAGTGAGGAGACGCGACGCATTCGCCGAGGGTGCCACGGCGGTGACGATGATGGTACCGACAACAAGGAGAACAATGACAGCAGCACTTGCGGGTCGCATTTGGGGGCCTTGGACTACCGCCCTAGTCTTATCTTCGGCAATGACGCGACCGGAAACGAGGCTGCAAAAAGGTTTGCCGAACACCATCTGCTTCTCTTTTTCCAGGAAGACCTGCAGCGACTGGCCGATATGGTGCGCCACGTAACCGCCTTTCCATGTCCGGGCATCGAGTTCCGTCACGTGCTCGGCATCTCCCAGCGGCCGGGTGGGCTGGCCTTGTGTACGTCTCTGCTGCAGACCCACTTCACCGGTGACTGGGGCAAAGTCAATGCGGTGGCTTGTTGCGAGGCCGGCGGCTTTATCTATGCGTCAGCGTTGGCCTTGCAGGTCAATGTGCCATTGGTACTGATCCGCGAAGCTGGCAAGCTCCCTCCACCCACCATTTCTGTTATCAAGCCGTCGTCGAATATCTCGTCTTTGGCATCCATCAATTCGAAAGAGGAGCGGATCGAGATGGAGCTGGATGCAGTCCCCAGGGGCTCGTCAGTGGTGGTGGTGGACGATGTGCTTTCTACAGGGGAGACGCTTTGTGCAGTGCTACAGCTACTACATGAAGCTGGCATCGGCGTCGAGGATGTTAGCATCATGGTCGTGGCCGAATTGCCGGTTCTAGGCGGTCGAGAACTGTTGCGCCAACGTGGATTTGGTGGAATCAATATCCAAAGCCTTTTGATCTTTGGCGGTGTTTAGGAAAGGAAGGAAAGGATCTCGGAATCTTGGGTTTGTGATGCGGATACCTTGTGTTTTGTGTGATTCAAAGAGTTTGGAATTTCTTCCCTATCGTCTGTCTTAGTATTTCATATACAAATCAATCAACCTCGCTATTACGACAACCGACGAGAGGCCGCCAAACGCCGGCCAAAGAGAGAGGAGAAGGCCTCCGCACAGCCACAAAGCCAACAGCCACATGATGGACTTTACAAGATTGGAATAAATTATTTACACTGTAATGAACAGGTGAGACTTGTGGGATCGTTTTGCACTGGTCGGAATGGTAGTTGCTTTGATTGGTGGTACTTTCTGACGCTCTAATTGAATGATCCTATTTCTAAAATATCCAATGAAATCAAGACGTGTGCAGCAACCTTATGCAATACCTGATATGCCTCTGGCTAACTAGACAAGCTATTCTACGAAGTCTTTCCTCTTAAGATGTCGTTTTACACTCTCCGCTACTTTTTGCTCCATGTTCTAAGAGCAGTCGAGGCAAAATTGCAAGATGTGTGATTGAAGCGATCTCCTTTATCCTAACAGTGTAGACGACAAGCCGCTCTACATTTTCTAGGGCGCGGCCTTTCTCAAGCAAGACTTTTAATATTTTCCCAACTGATTGTAAATCTCGTACGTTGATATCAGCCTTTATAACTAAAAGATCTGACTGAATCCAAATGGGATCGAGTCCAAGAAGAATGCTCGAGTTGAAAGCCAGAGAGTCAAGGCTAAAGGATCTGCGAGGCAATCCAAGCCGCCAGAATGCGCTAGAATCGATCGAGAACAAGAAGAAGCAGGTCTTACGATCGGTTAAAGTCCGACTTCAGATATGTGCTGACAGACTTCGCTTACTAGGAATGCTGCTCTAACCCACCAAAATTGTTGCCTGAACTCTTGAATCCAAAAGCTATGGCGAGGACTTTCAATCCTATAAACTATTGTTATAATGTACAATCTCTAATCTTGGTTCTTTATACCCTTTTACTGAAAAATGCTTATTTTTATTCTCTTCTCTTTTCTATACTTTAACTATAGACTAAATATATACTTAACTAGAAGCTAATATTATTTTAAAGAGAAAAGTTTAGATTGCTATACTAGTATCTATTGTACCTATTATAGAAAAAGCCTTTCTAGTATAAAGGGGAGTTCCTATATATATAATATATAGTTATACTAGCCAAGAGAGCAATTAACTATATAGCCAAGTTATAAGTTAATATAAGAATCCCTTATATAGTTAAGATCTAAGTACTAATATATATATAAAGCTAGTATTATAGTAGTAGGTAGGTAGATAGTAGGTTAATACTAAGTAGATAGAAAGAATAGGTATATTCTTTATTACTATAGACTAACTAGTAGGTAGAACAAGGTAGGTTGTTAAGATATAGCTTAAAGCTATAATATAAGTAGCTATTTAGAATATATCTTTACTTTTAGTTGCTTAGTATAACTAAGCCTTAGTTTCTAGGTATATATTAGATAGTAGCAATCAAGCTATAATAGCTAGTACTTAATTTCTATATAAACTACTCTTTAACTATCTATATACTAAGTAATAGGCTATACCTAAAGGTTAGAACAATATTCGCCTAGTTATAGGTAAAAGTCTAGCTAGTACCAAGAGTATATAACTATACACCCTTAGTTAGGTCTTCTCTTATATATATCCCCCTCTAAGAAGTATAACTATCCTCTAGTTATTAGAATAGTTATAAGCCTTAGTTAGTAATATTTTCTCTATCTAGTAGGTAAAATCACTTATATAAGTGGTATAGTAAGTAGTAGAGTCTCTATAGTAGGGCAACAACTATATCTAGGGATAGTAGAGCTAAAGGGGGCTTAATATTAGCTATAATCTAATTACTTCCTCTAGAATCCTTCTTACTAGCCTCTATAAATAGGACTCTATAGTTACTATTACCCTTACTGCTTTCTATACCCTTACTATTAGAAGATACCTTAAGTAGAATATTCTTACTAGTAGCTACTATTTCCTTGTAGAGAAAGTAGGAATAGCTACTAAAGGTATACTTCTTCTCTATAACAACCTTAGAGAAAGCCTTAATTACAACCTTCTTTATATAGGTATACTACTCTACAATATACTTAAGGATAGTAGTATAGTTACTACTAAGAACAATATTACACTTATAAAGAATAGTAGGGGAGCTCTAGTAGCAATAGTAGACAAGTATATTTAATAGACTACTAAGACTAGTAATCTTAATTGTAGTAGGGAATTAGTAAGAAATAGAGCTATATTAATTAGTAAGACTAGATAGGGTAGTATATAGTGCAATTATATTATAGTAAAAGGTAGTAAGGTTACTCTATATACTAGCCTTAATAACCTTAATAGTCTTCTTATTGTTCTAAATTCTAACAAGCTATAGAAATATAGTATAGTAGATAGATTAGGCTAGGCTATCTACACTATAAGGAATATAAGAAAGGGTAATATAGACCTAGCTATAGCTATAAGGGACCTTCTCCTAGTTAATTCTAAATTTAGTAGTATCCTCCTTAGTATATATCTTCTTACTAACTTAGTATATATAGCTATTAGACTAAAGACTGCACTTTTTAATGTTAGACTACTAGGCTGCAATATAGTGCTATATTCCTAGCAAAACAATAGTTATATTTGTCTTGTTCTTATTGTTAAGGGAAAGAGATCCTTGAATTATATTAGCACTATAGTTTTCCTTAATAAGTATAGGGATGTTAATATTAATATAGTAGAAGTAGGTCTTATTACCCTTAATAGTATACTTGTAGTAGTATAGGTATAAGTATAGTCTCTAGTAGCTATTAGAGTAGAGCAATATATAGAGTATATAGTAGAAGGGGTTCTAATATATAAGCTACTAACTAATTAAAAAGAAATAGTTATATAACTAGCTATAGTTTGGCTTGCTATTTATTTCACAAAGGTAGTGTCTATATATATTAAGCTTACTAAGAATAATAGAGGAGAGCTTGTTATTATTAAACTACTACTAGAAGAGCTTAGCTATAATAGTGCTATACTACTACTACTTATTTATATTAATACTAAAGAAGCAATAGATAAAGCTAGCGTTAAATATAAAGGTAGCCCTCTTAGTATAAGCAAAATAGTAAGAGCTAAGCTTATTAGAGGAACGCTTTAGGCAATTAGTAGTATAGAACTACTTATAGGTAGTATTGTTGGTTTTAAGCTTGCTAATCTAGCTACTCTACTTGTATATACAACTAAGGTGTTCTATAAGCTGCCTATAGTTGAGTATCTTTATTATAAGACTAATATAACCTCTAATAGCCTTTAAGTATATATAGTAGATATAGTGAAAACTAGCCTAAGCTTTTAAAAGCTTTAGATCTACAATAAGGCCAAGGACTTTCTTTTTTATAACAATATCCTTCTAGGCACTAGTAATATCCTTGCTATACTTATAGCTACTCTTCTTAACAACCTACAAAATTTTAGAGGTGCAATAGCGTTTCTTTCTAGGGGTAGTAACCTTGTTACTTCTAGACTCTTCTTCTTTAATAGAGAAACTAGTAGCAATCTTAGCCTCTACCTTATTAATAGTGCCCTTATTAAAATACTTATCCTTGTAGTAGATAAGATTAAATTTACGCTTAGTAGTATAGGATTCTAGTACTCTAAGTAAGCAAGCGTTTTTAAAGGTAGTAAGACAAGCAACTAGACTATTATAGTTTTTACCTACTAGATAGAGGAAATCACTAGGACTACTAATAGAAAGATCCTTGATATTAGCATCCTACTCTTTATTATTTTCCTTAGGCTTAGAGAGGTTTATAATAACAAAGCTACTATTATCTAGACCTAAAATACCTTTATAACTATAATAGATTCTAAGGCAGTTTAGCTTGTTGTCGCTAGTAACACTAGATCTATAAAGACACTTTTTAGTAGTAGTTACATCTAAAGTCTATATATTCTTGTTTTTGCTAACTCTATAGGTAGTTTAGTTAAGATATAATACAATAGCTATATTAATATATAGCTTTGCTTCCTTCTATATTATAGACTTTAAGAGATATCCAACTATAGATACAAAGGTAGTAGAGTGCTCTTTATAGTTTAACTATATATATATATTGACTAAGGTCTATATAGTACTAACAAGAGTAATTAATTCAATATAGCAATCTCTTTTTTTCTAGTTTTTAGTGGCTATCTACTATATCTTACACTACTTCTTATAAAACTTATTAGTATTGCTACTAACCTTATAGGCTTGGGAATTGTATATATAATTAAAGAAGGACTTAACCTCCTTACTAGCAATTATATGTTCTTTTATTAGACTCTTAAGGATCTTACTCTAAACTTTATACTTAACCTTAAGCTTAAGGCCCTCTATATACTCCTAGAGCTCTTTAACCAAGGAAAAGGTACACTTTTGGTAGAAGAGCACACAATATAGTGTATCTGCTATAGTTAGCTAACAAAGTAGTACTAATTCTTGAAACTAGCAAGTGTTAGTGAGTGGATTGTTCGTCACATGAACACGAAGTTCGCTTAAACCAATATATAACAGCTGCTTGTTCCGCTCTTGCTTCTAAGTCTCACCACATCTAATGTATAGACCTCCTCGTTTCTGACAAAATCAAAAATGGCTGCACAACAACCCCTACCAGTATCGCCCTATCACGAATTCTATCAGCCAGATGTTATTACATCCATCGCTCTGTTTGACCATGACGGCACCACGGCCCTCTACGAAAAGGGTGAATACGGAAACAGCCTTATATGCCGAATTATCCAGCTCAATGACGTGTCTTCATTAAAGCAATACTTGCTCAGAAAACCCATGCGCGCCCTGGCGGCACAGCTAACCATTTACATGGACCCTTTCTACACCGCGACCTATTATGGATCTACCGATTGTCTTCGCATACTTCTAGAGCATCACGCTATCCATGAAACTCCAGCTCAACTCGAGGCTCCCAACTCGACAGACTATCTGCTACTAAATGTGGCCAGCAACAGAGCTCATCTCGATATGGCACGTTTTCTGTTGGATTGTCAACCTGCATATGTTGATATTCACGCCCGGAAATGGGACAGGACGGCCTTGTTCTGTGCAGCGGCTTCGTTTGCCCCGTACCTTCCAGAAACGGTGCTAGCATCGAGTGATCCAGAAGGAAACCTACGCCATCACGTGGCTCGTAGTGAGGAGCTAATGCAGCTTCTACTTGACCGAGGTGCTTGCGCTCGTGATGCCACAAATTACGGAGACATTCATAAAACGGTTCTTAGTCTAGCCATCTCTAGGGCGAGTCCTGGACTGGTGAAACGTCTCATCGATGAAGGTGCAGACGTGCATGCCAAGACAACAAGAGAGCTAGTGCCTTGGTTTGGATACGATGAAGAGCTTCTCCAAGATTTCACTCCTCTTCATGTGGGTAGCTTGTATCTGAATTTCGAAGGCATCCAAATCCTGCTGGACCATCGATGCAGCGGCATCGACATTTCAGATATGTTATTATGCCGAGATAGTTCTGAATCTCTTCCCCTTCATTGGGCCGCTAGCTGCTTCAATCAGCCTGAGAACGAAGTTTGGGCCAGAGACGATATTGTTGCCCTGGCTACCGACACCATTAAGTTACTCTTGAAAGGCAGCAATCCCAGCTCTATTAACATTCCAGATAAGCGAGGAAACACGGCCTTGCATCTCACATCATCTGGAGAAGCACAAAGCGGCAGCGAACATTCCTTTGTCGCTCGGGCTATTGTGAAGCTCTTGCTCGAAAACGGCGCAGACGCGGGTCTACGAAATCAAAAAGGGCAAACGCCGCTACATTTAGTGACTAAGGATACGGCACTAATGGAACTCCTTCTAGCAAATGGCGCGGGTCTTAATGAAGCTGATGCAGATGGCAATACCGCTCTTCACTTTGCAGCGAGTAATTTGCGTTATATCGAAGCAGTGCAATTTCTCCTCAGCCGAGGCGCCGATCTCCATGCCAAAAATTTTATAGGGGATACGCCGCTACATGAAGCAGCGGGCGCATATTACATGAATGATAGTAGGCGTTTGACTTGTGGATCCTATCGCGATGGAGATATACGTTGGACAAACGTTGATTTGATGAGATTGCAGGACGAGATGATAGGTGTATTTTTGGATGCTGGATGTGATCTTGTTCACCAGTGTAACGTAGCTGGTAAAACACCTCAAATGACACTGGAGGAAACGAGGCGAAAATGGGGGAAAAGGGAAGATTCTTGGAGGAATCAAATAAGCAGAAGAGGAAGAGGAAGGGGCAGGGAAAGGTAGTGTTCTCGGAGCTGTGAGTTTGAGTTGATTCGTAGCTCAAACATAGATGCCAACTCTAACTCGTTCGAGTCGGACTCTCTGACATAAATAACGGAGAGCTATCCTTACTTATACAAAGTCAGCAACAACAGTTATGGAGACAACAGCAACGGGGACAACAGCAACGGGGACAACAGCAACGGGGACAACAGAGACTACGGAAACCACAGCGACAACGAAGTCTGTAAAGACAATTACTGTTACAGCATCGATCTCAACAAAGCCCCGACTAACAGTAACTTCAACAACAACATTAACACTCAGCGCAGTAACCACCTCCTGGTTATACACTATTACAGACGAATTTGAAGATATATGGGGTTGTGAATCTACAAAGCTTGTTGGAACAGAAATTACGTCATGCCTTGGAGGGAGTTCTCTCCTTTCAACGGGTATAGAAAAAGCAACTATGGTTCCGACAGCTCCTGTATGGCGCACTACCTCGGAGAAAGGTTATGAGATCTGGCTTGCAACATATGTCAGTGACGAAATCATCTCATATTACTACCAGGGGTATGAAGTTGGTGATTTCACTTCTACAAACTCCAACACTCTATGTAAGATAGAGGAGAATTGGGGCCAGGTATTGGGCGCAGATGATAATCCTAAAAAGCTCCCATCAACGCTAAAAGATATCACTATCTATAGCACCACTTGCGATTATACAACGGTATCTGGATCAACTACTGGTATTATTGGAATGCTCACTTGCAAGTCTGATGAAGCATGGGTTTGCTACAGTGGAAATAACAAGCTTGTAACAAATAACAAGTGCAGTGCTATAATGAATTTAAAGCTCGTCTGTGATGCGATCATCACGTAGATAATATCTATTCCTATTGATTGAAATCAAAATTCATTTACTTATTAGTTATCGATCATTTTTCACTCCTTTATGTAGGCACAGCATACAAGATGCGAAGTGCCCATCCGTTTAAAATATTCTGTGACTAATGTCGGTATATATCTATTTGCCAACTGATAGAACAATCCAATCTCAAAACAGCTCAAAAAGTGTGCGTCGGCGCGGGCGACAGGGGTCATTTTACAGGCTTCCTTCAAAAAGTTAGAGGGGGGGGGGGCGTAGATGTTGCTAGTGCAGCCATTATACACGTTGAGACTGGAAAATGTATACCTAAGGCTAAATTATATTATGTAACTAACTACAAGGAAGAAGGGAAGTTACTAAGCAGTATATAGATTAGTGTACCCTCTTTACACACTATATCAACTATCTTTCCAACAACCTTACTATAGAATCAATCAATCAATCTTAGATTATCTTACCTACTAAATTAAAACTAGCAAATTATAAGGTATCCTAAAAAACTATAGAATTAGATTAAAACACAATAAAAGTTATTAGTACACTAGTCTAAATTATTAGTTAAAAGGCTTTCTATCTAAAAATAGTAGAAAGCTCTACTTAAAAAAGATTAGTGTTACTATTATATACTCCTTAAAGACACAAATCTATAAGGATTCTCTAATATATAGAAAGAACTATAAGAAGTAATAGTAGTATTAATATAGAGATCTAAGAGTTTCTTTTAAATTATAAGGATAGTATATATTAATATTAGAGCTTAAGTTAAGAGTTATAAAGGAATAGTGTATAGTATAGAAGGCTAGGTAATAAAGGTTATATTTTGCTCCTTCTTAGCTATCCACCTATTAATTAAGATATATAATTCTATATATAGACACTATCTATCAACAACCCAACTACCTATTGTTGTATATACTCTTTAGTGAACTAAACATATATCTCAATCTCTTCTTTCTAAATATTAGCACAATTTATAAAAGCTTCTCTACTCGAAGTTATATTTGCAGCAAGCTGTTGTAACTTCTCAACTACTAATAATAAGCGCTTGAATACAAACATGACCCTAACGCTCTCACTTTTCTCCAATTCGAGCCTTTCTTCGAGGTGTTGAATCTGTATCTCCAAGTCTACTACTTTAGCGAGAGCCGTTTGGTTTTCTATCTCTTGTTCCTCTCGTCTCTTAGTTTCTAAATCATATAAGCGCCGCTACTCTAACACCTCATTTTGCAAATTCTCCAACTTAAGTTCAGTTTCTGCGTCTATTCCTGACTGTATCAAAGGTGTTAAGATCGAGTTTTCAGTAAGGAGGTCGGGCATCAATGGACTACCATTTGGTAACTGCGCAATCATTATTCCTAGGATGGCGCCCTTAAAAGATCTGTTTCTTGCAGAGGTAAGTGGAAAATACATTAAGAAACCTCAAGCAGAAGAATTCGACGGGAATGCAAAGATATCGACTTGGGAAGAATCTAATTCCATTGTCCAAATGGAATTTGAAACAAAAGCCCCAAAGAGAGATAGAAACATGCTTATAACAGGTAAGCCTGGTATGTCAGCCTCTATAATCAGCACTAATTTTAACCGAAGTATCTAGAGTTGACAAAATGCGAGATGAATTGCGCTTCCTTGTACGAGACTATTTACAAGACGGTGTAAGCTTACTAGAACTTGAATATTAGTTCTCGTAGATTTGATAAAATAAGACATTTGATTTTGTTCCGTTATTAGTTAGTTTTATTTTTACCAGATTATTAACACCTGTCGAGAATAGCACAAGTTTCACAAGAATATAATTTTTTCAAGGACACTATAGGTCAGGTCGAAAGAGCAGCATCCAAGATATAGAAACAGAGAGCCCAAGGCACAGAGCACAATCTGACTAATACCGTGCGACTCTGGAAGTTTACTTGAAGGTTGTGTGGATGTAAAGAACCAGTAACACTGTAGAAAAACTGCTAGGGTACTCACGACAGCAACGAGATTTAATTGCAGACATCGGGTTGCCAAGGATGATTGGTAGCTTGTAGCCATTGATCTCTACAAACTGAAACACAGGAGTCTCCACGGCTTCTCCGCACTGTCGTTATAGATTCGTATGCCTTCGGAGTCTCTTCCTCACGCTCAGCAGGAATCTGCACAGCTGAAGCTGCAAGGTAGTTCCTAACCTCCAACCCCACTCCTCAACAGCTTCTTTCAGGCCCCAGTCTCAATTCTTTTGAGTCATGACGAATCAGGTCGATGGCTACCGTCGCCTTCCGGTCGAAAATCAAGGCTTTGTGGAACTGACGTAGTCATGCGAAGCTGTTTGATACTCCATTCGCAGTTATCTGACAGAGTTTCTGCCGCACATCTTCAGCTCTCACGGCTTTCCTTCGATTATGCCTTGCGAATGCAGCAGGGTCCTTTGTACAATTAAGCCACCCTTTCCCCTTTTCCCTGTCCCCTCCCATTATGCTGTACAAGCTCAGTCTCAAACTCAAACTCCTACTACGCCTCGGCACCAACTCAGTGTATCGCGACGGAATCGAATATGCAGTGCCAGTCGAAGTAACTCTATAGCCGCTCTTGCCGTTTGTCGTCCTGCCTTCACTTGAGGTGCATAGAGCTCTTCGATCCAGACCATGGCTCGAAGGATTATCACCTCGATGGAAGATATGAGAATGTATAGGCAATGAAGTAGATCGTAGGCGTTGGTTGGATGAGACTGGCTTTCACTGAGAATTGAAGCTCACCGAAGCTCTGGTGAATCGAAAAGGGCACAAGTAGACTCTCCATTGACCTAGAACACTTAAAGAGCTGTGCTGTAACTCGTGCTTTGACAATTGGCCTTCGGCGACCCCGAGATGAGCTGTTGAAATTCGCAATCAGTACAAGACAGTCTAGATAGTATCAGAGTCATACCTTGGTTGTCTTGAGGTCAACAAGCGAATCAATGCCTCTGGAGCAAAGCGTAGTGGGGAGAACTGGCGTAGATCCCAGCGTTTTGTCGGCATACCAACGAGTCGAACCCTGATGAGCTGACTATCGTCGGCATCATTGTCAGAGCAAGAGCCCGGGCAACGGCAGGCGTGTTGAGAAGGGCAAAGTGAAGGTCATCAATCAACGGAGGAAAACAGCGTTGGATTTATACTCGATGGGCTCTCTTGACCGATGCGTTCGAGCGGCAAGCTTGCTTAAAGTAATGAATTAATGATGCTGCGTACAGTAGATTCCGGTATTATAAATAGCTAACGACTACGTTTAAATAAACTGCCACTCTTGTCCGTGAGGTCAAGTAAGCAATGAGATGGAATACATCTGTATCACTTTGCCCAAACTCCTCGTATTCTTGCATTACCAAGTGTTGAAGACCTATAGAGCTGAAGTACTCCTATCCCTTCGTCCTCTAGATTACCAGGATCTTCTTCTAATGTGGCTATTTCTAAGGAATGACACGTACGTTATCATGCAATGTCAGCTCCTAAATGAAGCGTATAGTGCGTACGAGGACCTACTATAATAACGGGGAGACAGTTCTCATAGCCCTGTAGGATCTATAACCCAGGGTTAGTCGCAAGCTTGATTTCATCGACTGAAGAAGTCCCAGGTCTCTCAATAGATCTTGCATGAGATGCCATATATCTCTCAGAATTAGTGTAACAGCGGCGATACCTAGTAGTTGCGGTGTTTCTGCTATTGGTCTTTCTTAACAGTCTCGTCGCCCAAGCTTCTCTCGAGGGTGCCACAGTCTCTGAGCATGCTGTAGATGACGCTTCTGAAGACCTGCGCCTATACCTAGAGGGTAGTAGATGACTATGAGGACGCCAGGTAAGCTTGCTCAAAAAATGGCCGGCTTGATCTCCGCGGGCGGGTTCACATGTCTAGCGCGTTGTATGATCTCCAATGCCGAAAGCTTCGTATATGGGATCTAGCCGCTGCTACGCTCAACGTGGCTTGCCATCGTGACAAATTGTATTTGGAGAGCTGTGTATTCGGTGTTGAGGCGATAACGAACGCAGGGGAGGACACGGGTCGAGGATTGAACCGTCAAGCAGCGTAAAGATCTGGGCTAGATAGGCAAATGACATACGAAGTGCGAGCAGACAGCAAGTAGCGAGGAACGGTACTGTTCTTGGATAGAGAGAGGAACGACCTACAAGAACAGTTAGTAACCATGAATCATAGAATCAAAAGTTGGAAGGGGAGCACAATACTAGAAGTGAAAGACGGCTGTTGACCTGGGTTCCTCACTGAACAGCCATGGTAATGACACGAATTTTCAATGAAGAGGCAGCAGGCTAAGATGCGTAAGAAGTCATCCCGAGGGTTGGCCACTTGAAACAAGCAACTCATTGTCTCCACATACGATGGCTCCACACTTCTGAGGTTAAAGCATGTTGACGTTGATGGAACATAGGTCAATTCGGCTTGACATCGGCATTTAACGCGAAAGTGACGCGAAAACGACACCTCGCTCACCTTGCTCACCCACCTCACCCAGCTTCTCCCCCCTCCTCACCCAGCCTCACCCAAATCACCCATATCACCTTGCACAGCTCACCCCTCAATTTTGTGAGGCCCTCAGTTTTAAGCGGCGATCCACGATGAGTGTGGGCTTCCATCTTGAGAAGGTGAGAGCATCTGCCAAAGAGATCTGAGGCTTATGTATGGCAGAGCGGACGGGATGCCCAGTGTCTCCTCAGTCTGTGGTCGTATGTGCTTGATATGAAGATATTTTGTTAGATATTGATTATCACTGTTTGGTGCTCACACCCAAAAGTGAATATCATCCACCCAGATCCAGGCGGCAGCAAAAAACTTATCCGAACAAACTATTCGATATTCCAATTTCCTAGTGTTGATTGTACCTCTCGAGAGACTTCAAGATGCAAGTCTATAAGTCGGCATACCGTGCGATAAGGAGAGTGATCCACACAGTGTTGATATCAGCAACCTATTCTGATGGGTGTCATCACAGTATATAACGCAAATATAACGCAAATATTCAAACATCGAACATAATTAAACGCTATTCATACGCTAAATTTTGACAGAAACGGACGCCATGGTATCTCTCGCCGCTTAAGCTAGCGTGTTGAAAACGGCTGCAATGCTCCCCTTATCATACTTGACATACTTACCCTTGCCTTTATCGATCTCATGATATCTCTCCCAGAACCTCGCATAAAGCGGCTCGACCAATCTCTGTACTTCACGCGCCAGCTCCTCACGCACCTCCCTCTCCATACTTAGAGACTTGTGCGTGGATACCAACTGATCAAAGATAGCGTTGAAGTTCTTGAACTTCTCTTTGATATTGTCCTTGTCCTTGGAGCTGAGACTCTTGACAATAGTTGAAGAGTCGACAGTAGCAGCTGATCCGGACGGCGGACGACCTGAGCCTGCTTTAGTAGACTGTACATCGAATAGTAGACGAGATACATCATTCCATGCGGCCAGGTAGATCTTTGCTGCCTTTTTGCCCCAGGACTCGAATTGCTGCATGCGGTTTGCAAGGAGTGGCCGTAAGTCGGAGGATTCAATCATGCGGATGACAACGGCAGCATTATTTGCTAGGAAGGCGCCGGTGAGCGATTTGCCCTTGAGAAGAACGCGGGCTTTCTGGTCGAGCGCATTCATTAAGGCATCAATTGTATCAGCGCTATAGTGTGCGAAGAGATCTTTGCCGTCCGCGCCCACGTCGAAAGATTTCAACGTTGGTATTGTGTCGTTGGAGTTAGCAGCTGCACCAGGCACCTTCCAGTTTCCATCGCCGAGAGAGATCATTATGCTGGATATCGGACGCAGAAAATCGACCATGGTTTGCAGACGCATCATTGTCTCGGTTGTCATGGCCATCGTGGCGCCATTGTTTGGTAGAACTTGCAAAGTGTCGATCTGTCGACGAGTATCCTGGAGTAATTCACCCAGAGATGACTTTCCAGTATCCCGAATTGGTCGCAGAGCTGTGGCAAAAAGTGTCTTGAGTTCTCCGGTACGGCTATCTAGACGGAAAGAGAGCTGTGTGATGATTTCGATAATTTCGTAGGCAAGGTAACAATCTGTTGTAAGATTGGCCTTGATATGTATGTTCAGTTCCCGCAAGGTCTTGGTGAGCTCGGCCATTGCACCTTGACAAGTCAGGTTGAAAACCTTACCCCATTCGTCTCTTGGGAACAGAGCACAGATATTGTCATACTCTGCTATAAATGCACCTTCGATACCTGCAGAGTAGGTTCCCATTCCGTTGGTACCCTGTCTATATACAGCTTCTGGGGACTTTTTCTTAGCCGTGTTCAGGGAAGCAGCTGCAAGATTCTGCAGTGTGGCGACGAGATATGGCCCACGGATACTAGAGTAAATCTGCGCAGTCGGCGAGTCTTGGTTAGATGGTGGGCGATTGGATGATGAGATGAATGAGTTAATCAGGCCCAGTCTAGTAGATTTGTCTTGACTAAGAGTGGGGAATGGTTTGTCCTTCGTGATGTAGTGAAGCGGCTCAATTGCTTGGGCATCTTCTTGAACTATAGCTCGGAAAGCTCCTTCGAGCTGCTGATTTCCTAGTTGAATCAAGTTGACAAGATCTGACATGGCGTTTTGGTTTGATCGTAGATTCGTGGCCTGAAGCTCAGATAGTGCCCTGTTGACACGCTTGAGAGAGCCCAAGTACGTGGACAAGCCAGCCTTGTCGGGACTACAACAATGTCAGGAAAAGCATACGAGATCACGATTCAGACTTACCCTGCACGAATAACATCTTCTTCATTGCTTCTGATATCTGAAGGCTGCTTGACCTTCTCGATAGCTCCAATAATGTGATCAATGTCTATCAGGGGTTAGAAATGTCATATATCACGTGTAGAACACATACTTGTTCCCAAGATCTGTAACTTTTGAGTATTGGCATAAATGGGACCAATAGCTTCCTGCACACTTTTACCACTGGTTTCTAGACGCAATAGAGATGCTTGAATCTTCTTCGTTAATTGGCTGGTCTTTTCCAGTCGGGAGTTGAGCACTTCGACTTCGGCGCGCGCTTCTTCGTCGGCGGCCTGTCGGGAGCTCATGGTGACCGCCATGATGATTTGTTCGTGACTGCTCACACCATGAAAGAAAATTTGGTTCTTTGAGATTTTGAAAAGACAAAGTAACTTGATCGCTACAGCACGCAGCGCTCGCGGAATGTTGTATTGACGGGTAATGACGATCCCACGCAATGTTCTAGAAGGTTTAGGCGATCTCCCAAGCTTCTAACTTCCTGGAACTGCAAGGAGGTATTTTGGTCACGTGAAAATGTCTGTTGCATCAACATGCCTTGGATGTTAGGCCAAAGAACAATTAAGCTAAGTTGTTGATTTAGATAGTTATATAGCAGACAAGCAATACATAATATGTTCATGTGTTATAAGTTGAAGCGTAGTCTCATCTAATTTGATTTCTTAGATAGCCTAATATCTCCTATATAAGTTAATAGTGCACAGGTTAGATTGTGAATCATCTATTATTGATCACAATGAAATTTATAGAAGAGTATGAAATGCAAAATCCGTTATATTATGCATAATCCAATTGTCTTGACAAAGGCAGATATAGAGTTAATTCAAGGGAATCGAATGCACCAGCTTGGGCTTGTATACTAACTAATATCCTCTTTCATTACGCACCAACTTCATCCCATCAACAGTGCTTTCCAATCGAACCACAATATGTGACGCCTTCAAGCTCATATCACTTGCAAGCTCCTTCTCCCCTAGAAGCCTTCTTGTCTCATTATCAAGTCCCTGCATCAATGGCATAACGTTTGATTTCCAGATCCTAGTCCTTGTGCAAGTGCTCCTGATAATAGTGAAAAGGAGCAAAACACCACTGAGTGAAGTAAGGACTATTAGGAAAATAAGCCATTCCCAACGAACAACTACATAAGATTGAGCTATGGTAGCATTCCCAATTGCATAAGACGTTCCATTAATTGTAGTCCTTACCCTATAGCTATTAGTAAGTAGTGTAACCCTACAAAAGAGCAACTTACGTGTTAGTCATAGCAGTAGCCATATTCTGCACTAACATTTTCATAGAACTAAGGTCCTGAGGCGGTTTGTAGACAGCTTTGTAAAGTGCGAATAGCTGATCTGTAAGCTGAGTTTGCGATGGTAGCATCTCGCCGTCCTCTTCCTCGCCGGTGAAGTAATCACTAAGATACTTAACTCCTAGGTTCCAAGATTCACCACCAACTATAAAGGTGGGACTGGTTGTGCTAGCTTTGGACTGGATGTTAAGACCCTGATCACCAAGCCATATACGTGATGGGACTTCTTCCATCGTATTAGTTGCTGATCCATTGACGACACTTGTGTTGTATTTTTGGATGCAGTAGTGCAGGATACCTTCCACTGCTGAGACATTTGTTCCTGCACCTCCGGAATAGTCCCAGATCAAAAAGAAATCCAGAAGTGGATAATTGATATCAGGATAAGCGATGGATTGCAAAGTTGTAGAGGTATTGTCCATGTCTGCAGCTGTTCGTGATGTGAGATTCATAGCTCCAGGATCTGACGGATAGAATGATAACAAATGTCCGTTTGGGAGGGTCAGGTTAATCTTAGTATCTGAGATAAAACTCGTCACATTGTTTGTAAGGTCAGCAAGACCACCACAGATCCCAAGAGTCCAATAGGATGCCCAGTTGCAATTTCCAGTTGAACATGATGGAGTAGTGAAGTTGATCACTACGTTTGTATCTGAATATAGACCTGTAAACATTGCAATTTTTAAGGAAGTTGCAATGTCGGCTTTAGATGCATTGTTAGCAATGCTCACTTGATATCAGTTCAAGCTTAGACTCACCTAGCCCATCCTCATCAATAAAATCAGTACCCATCCCAATACCAATCGACTCAGTTTGACGAGTATCAGTATAGTTTAGCGCTATAGGAGAACGGGCGGCATTAAAGTCTATGATAGGTATCTGACGCAATGGATATATAGCGACTTGTTGAGTTAAGGCAGATGTAGCCAGCGCAAAAACAGTGACTAAAGCGCCAATGGATGCTAATTTACTATGATTATGTGTTAGATATCTCATATAAATCATGACAGTGAGTGAACTTACAAAACATGAGCTCTCTTTAGGAACTTTAGACTTCCGTATTCTCCTCGACTTGCGTCATCAAAGCTCTGCAGATCCTTGAGTGAATGCCGTTTTTTGGCGAATGCTGTCCATTTTAGTTGTCCAATACACTCAGTGACAGGCTTCATAAGAGCGAGTTTAGCTAGTGTTGTGAAGGCAGCAATGATGGTATTCAGCGTCAGTCCATACTTCCAGCTTGGTACTGCTTTATTGTCGTAAACTCTCAGGACCACAATTAGAGCGACTAGACTAGCAACACTAAAAATCCAACACAGGATCTCTATCAACCATCCATCTTCAATTTTAAAGATGGATCCCAGGCCAGAATGGCGGGTGATTGAGGGCTGTCGTGGTTCTACCGAAGGTCTATTCATTCTTTGTGGTGACAGGCTGGGGAGCCTACCTACCAAGTTATGTTTTGAATTTGCGAAAAGCCAGTATGGATGAAGCTTTTGTAAAAGGTAGATCTTCCTGGAGTTGCCTTTGATACATATACTTGGCAAAAACAATAATATTGTGGGTGCAGGATGAAAATGAGGCTCGGTAGGTCAAGAGTATTACTGCACAGCCTTACAACCTTTCTACCCCTGTAAGCAGCTGAACATCTGCATGGATTATCATGCACGATATCGCTACCTATTATCTATCACAAGCCCAGTCAGTCCATGCAGCTATTGAACGCAAGACTCTCACCTCGCTGATTGACGCCCGATTTTATTCACCGCTTATAGACGCCCCAACTGTGCATAACCAGTCAAAGTGGGGAATATTGAAAAGGGTGTGTAGATTTACCTTGACATGATAATAAACAAATTTGATCAATACAATCAGAGGTCAATGTGGTGTAGTCTCAAATGTTAATGAGTTCTGCAAACAACTTCGAACTTTTTCGATTGGGCAGTGTGTGATTGGAATGGGAATCATGCTTAAACAAAAAGCACAGAAGAGAGATTGACATTTTGAGTCTATTGATATTTTGGCACGTGCTCTCACAGGAGATATAACCTCCTTACGACGATGGTTGTGATGGTGGCGATAACATTGATCGTGCCATTCAATTATCAGATTAACCATGGGCAATTGTAGACGCAAAGCAAGATTGCAGTTGATATTGGATATATTCAAAGACAAGGGTTCTTGGTTGAAGTGAACTTGCACATAACTTGTTATATCTATCACTAAATTATATAATTTGATCACTCAGAACAGGGTGTTTTTAAAGCAGGGCACTTTACATTTTACACTTGGCCCAAATTAGGCGTTGTATTCTGCACTGGTGCAGAAGAAAGGGGGCTGGAGAGGTAGTTATTGTTCACTTGAGACCACTTGGTCGCTTGCTGATGTAGCCAATTATCCCAATAACGATCTTGAAACATGTTATCAATGACATGTGGAGTCAGTGGCTTTGGTAACTGCTTACGTATCACATTCCCGATTGTGTTACAGCAAACCCAACCAACATTGAACTCAAGAACCCCCGCCAAAGACCCGAGAAGGAAGTCCATGAAAGAAAGTATATTAGTCTAAGTTACAGCAAAGTCATACATCATGACGCTCATCAATCTAAATACTGGCCCGTCTCGGCGGTGTAGCCTCACTCATCTGCTCTAGCAATGCTCTTAACCTGCCGGTGCTCATACCAGACTCCTCCATATCCGCAAGCAAGTCACCAACCCTTGGATCAGAGACGGCCGCAGCTTCACGAACGAGTGCACTGTAAGTACCCTGTCTCGGCCTCCAACCCATGCCCTTCATCTCCTCGAGGTACCTAAACGCATCCTCGTGATCCTCCTCGTTTAAGCACAGGAGAATGAAGCGATCATACGTCAGCGCATCGGGTTGAACGCTCAAAGCGCCCATCTCAGCTGCAAGGAACATGGCGAATGCCTTATTGGAGGTAGAAGTAGCCTCCGCGACTTTGACACAGCATTGAAGCAGCGCATTGAAGGTCTGTGTGTTTGGACCGGAGGAGACAATCGTGTGTAGAGAGTGGTAGTGGGCACTTGCGGTCGTGATATCCAGGTAGACGCTGGATGCCTCGATGATTGCATTATAGGCTGCGATGGGGATTTCCTGGCCATCTTCTCGTAACTCTTTGAGGATCTCGTAGGCTTCGGCTCGTCGTGGTGGATCGCCGGCTAGATAGGCATATAAGGAGCGGGTTGAACCTTGATCTGGCTCGAGTCGTGCGCGCTTCATGATACAAAGTACGCGCATGGCTGTCTTAATGTCATTGCTGCCAACATAGGCTTCCAGTAGCGCTTCATAATGATGGTAGTCTAGCTTGGTGCTTCGTGCTGCGAGGACTCTGATGACGTCTGTTGCGAGGGCAGAGTCTTTGTGTCGACCCGCGGTGTTGAGAACATTTATGCAGACGCCATCTGAAGGATTGAGACGTGATGTTTCTACTCGTCGTTGCCAGACAAATTTTGTTCCTTTATAGTGAAAAACGCTACTACAAGCGTCAAGTACATAGTACCACACATTTGCAGAAATGTCTATCTCGTCGGAATCGAGGCGATATTGTAGAATTCGCAATGCCTCGTCGAATTCCGAAATGTCGCACAGCTGATAGATGAATATGTCATAGAGCCAGGGCGCAATGCGTATATGATCCGTTTGCATCTGCTCCAGTTTTTCGAGAGCCATTTCGTATTGCTGATCGCGAAGAAGTCCAACAACTAGATTGTGCCACCCTTCGACAGTGAGATAAAACCAGCGCTCTTTCATCTCTTTGAGAACTTGAATACGTAGGAGATAGTCGGGATGTATTGCAAGTACCTGTACAGTTAGCCAGTGCCTCGAATGGAGCATTGGGATATTCTTACCTGCAATACACTGTGGTATAATCCGGAGTCTGGAACTATACCATCCGTCTCCATATCCTTTAACAGATCTGCCACTACACCTGCAGAGCCACATTTGGCGTCCGCGTTTGCGCGAATGAGCGCATCGTAATGCAACAAACTCGGCTTATCACCTCTTTCTTTGACAAGATGCATGACCAGCTCTGACACCTTCTTGAAAGACCCCTCCTCCGTCCTCAGCGCCCTCAAATTTTCGTGTAGGTTCGCGATGGGCACATTGTCCAGCGCCTCGTAATGAGGTAAATTATCGGCAAGTCTCCGCTCCTGGTCGACGTACTCGGCACTTGATATTTCACCCTGCCGCCGTCGCGAAGAGGAATGCATCCTTCTGTTTTGCTCGCATGGTTTCTTCGAGCTGGCTGCCTTTGTTGCCAGACATCGCTGGAGACGTGGTCGATGAGGATTTCTGCGATGGGGTCTTCGTTGCCGTGCCGCAAATGAGAGAGCTATTTGATCAATTGCCGGGCACAGGCAGCGCCAGAGGCCATCAATTGGTATTCGAGTCACTGACATTTTGTGTTTCGATTGTTTTCAAGCTTGAGCTTCGCGAACAAGCTGCGAGCTGATTTTGATGATCGGCTGTCAGCCTTGCTTGTGTCACGTGCGTGCTAGCCGCGAGGCTGCTGGTTGGTGGTCGACGATATCACGACTACAAAATGTGTACCTACCTACCTACTACCTAGGTAGGTAAGGTAGGTAGAGAACTCTTGGACCGAGAGAATCAATCTTCGAGTGTTTTTAATCGATTTGAGATTGTATGAACCTCTGCAGTAAAATCATGGTCCTTGTGTGACCGCAAGTCGGACATCATGCTCCTCTTTCCAAGAGTGCTTGCTTCTTCAGTGACATGCCAGTAGCCTTTTCACAGGCGCTGGCCTTCAGTCTGTAGCTTCTACAGCCATAGCATGGTCAGCCATTGTAGTGATCTCCTTGAGCTATTCTGATTGCCCAGCTTTCAAGCACCTCTTCCTCTGCCACCGCGTCCTCTTCCACCACGACCACCACGGCCTCCTCTATCGCCTCTTCCAGCATGGTCACCCCTTTGTCCACCATGTCCTCCACGTCCTCCGCGGTATCCTCCTTGGTTTCCTTGTTGTTGATCCTTTACCAGATCGATGATCTCATCAGGTACACGAAGATATTTGATCTACCAGAATTTGTCAGTACCACACATATCCCCGAAATTCTGTCAACTACATACGTTGTTACCCTTCACGTACACCTCAGGAAGTCTGTGAAATTTGTCGCCATCCTGTCATAAGAATAAATCAGCAATGTTTTCAGAAAATATTCCAGCTCCGTAGTAATTGTTCCCTAGCAGCTATTGCGCGCATTATCCATATTGAAAATCATACCGGACTCGTTTGCACAACTTCCTTTAATGTCAGGTTCATCCAGGTATCGCAGGTAACCAAGTGGCCGTTCAGAGTCTCTCCATTTTTGAGCTCCACCAACATAGGATGGCCTTGCGCGGCGTTGAGTAATCCGAGAGGCAACTGTATTGCATGTGTCAGTAAAAATTACTTGGTCGCGCGAGCATTGGAGGGAGTTATAAATGAAGAGCATGAGAAGCAGGTACATACCATTGTGTTGGCAAGGATAATTTACAAGTGATGCTCTTGGAGATCGATAGCTGCTTTGGCTGTAGATATTGCATAAGAGGTCTCTATGGATGGCTGGATTTCAAGAGAGCTGAGCAACCTCAGGTGTTCGTCTCGTCAGCAACCAATCCGAGCCGAATTGAGCCTCATCTAATAATAATTCGGAATTATCCAAATGCACAACATCCATCGAATCTTCAATCGTCAATTTTCAATTGAGCCTTCACTCGTCAATCAATTTGCACTCTTGCCTGCTCACTCAGTTGTTCGAATCATCGTTGCATGGCCTCCCATCTTCCGTGTCAGAATGACTTTCAGCAATGCGCATACTCTCGTGCTCCATACGGCGAAAAGAGAATAGAAGATAACTGCACAGTTCGAAACAAATGCCGGTGTTATTTTATTGTCTTTGCTTTCTTTGCATCACACATCACACGTCACACGTCAAGTACAGCAGGTATGATACCTTTGATAATCGTCCCGTATTTATACAACTCTACCTACACAAATGACTTGCTTACTTGTTCTGTCTCAAATGGCCTGGACCTTTTCCTTTTCAAGTACATCTAATATGTATTGGTACACGAGGCCTTGTCAATGTTGGCGGATACAGACATCAGCAATCTCCCGGCATCGTCACATTTGTGTGCACAGGTCCCATCACAGTACATAGCCGCTTGACTTGTCTCAAGGTACATATCTTGTAACCACAACGACCGATATCGAGAAGCATCAAGCACGCACAAGTATTGCCTTGGATATCACCATCAGCATAAGGATCGTTTATATCTCCAGAATGCTCTTCATCATTTCAATTTGCACAGGGAAGTCCGCACGAACCTCATCTCACTCGTTCGTGCAATCCTTTCTCTTATTGTTCTTCGGCTTTTTGGGGTTTGCCTTTTTCTCTGTTCCTCCCCGTGTGGCCCTCCTAACCTCTTTGGCCACACGGTTCTTGCAGGCGTCGTAAGCCTTTCGCAAAATGCGCCCCGCCGAGTTACGAATTACGCAGCCCTGTGAAATGATGCTGATCGTTGATTTGACATCCAATCTTCCTTATATCTGAATTCATTCCCGCCTCTTCTCTTATCTTATTTCTTGCCTAAGTCTGTTCTCAGATACTATACCGTCGGAATAGTATCAATCTACCTTGTCATCTCTCACTGTCATTGTTATTTTCTATACTCGTTCCTATTGTTCTTGCCCTCAAAACACTATCGCGGCTTGACCGCTTAACTCATCATGAGAGGCCTTTTGAAGGCTGGTTTGTTGCTTGCGCCAGCGCTTGCTTCCGCTTTCATAGTCCCTGAAAACTGGACTGATGAGAAGGTCGAAGAGGCTATCGAGCACGAACATAAACAGCATGGTAATTTTCAAAGTCATTCTTATCTTCGATATAATAACTTACAGTCCTAGTATCTTCCGGCTGTGTCGATGTCAATGTTCCAGTGAACCCTCAATCCGAGTCAGCTGACGTTACTGCTCTCCAATTCTGCCTCAATGTCATGCCAAGCGAACAGAATTGCGGTATCGCCAACGTTGCCGTCAACGATCAAATCCTCCCTCAAGATACCTCCGATAATGGCCACTCTGTTGGCAAGGGATCTATCATCACCCATAACAAGGGTATCATCGTCGCCAACTGGGATTTCGAATGTGTTCCCATTGGAGATGAGCTTACCGTCCAGCTCCTTAAATTTGTTGTTGAATATGTTGATGGAAGGGTTGTTGAGAATGTAGGATTCACCGCCGCTTTCACCCAAGCCGGCAAGCCAAAGATCAACCGCCTCGACCCCAGTATTATCGATGAGGATTCCGTTTCATACGCCAGCGCGACCAGCATCGACTTGATTCCACAGGAGATTGTTATCGTCACTACCCAGGATATGGAGGAGGCTTTCGATATTGAAGAGGAGATGGCCGAACTTGAAGCTCTGAAGGCCGAAGCTAGGCACCTTAGACATCTCATCCATAAGAAGGAACGCTTCCTAGAGCAGTTCTTTGCCGAAAGGGAATTCGAGAACGATATCCAGGACTGCGACAGCCTCAAGTGTATTATTAAGCTCACTGTTTCCAAAGCTCGTGATGCCGCTTATGGTGTCTTTTCAAAGGCTGATGGCCATGGTCCACCACCACCGCCTCCCCCACCACCTCACTTCCCACACATGGGTAAGCCAAAGAATGGCTCGCATCATGGAAATGAAACCCACCCACACCCTCCTCACCACCGTGGCCCGCCACCACCGCCAGGCTTCTGCCACTGCCCACCTCACCACGATGGTCCTCCCCACGGCCCTCCACACAGCCCTCCACGCGGAAAGCCAGGAAAGGGTAAGGGTCCAAAGAGCGGCAAGAAACATCACGGCCCGCCACCTCCACCAGGTCCTCCATCTCCACCACACGGTGGTCCAGGCAAGCCACCAGGTCCGCCACCTCCTCCATTTGAGGGCGAGCACCACGGCCCATCGGGAGAGCACCATGGCCCACCAGGAGAACACCATGGACCCCCTCCACCATTCGAGGGTGAGCATCATGGCCCACATCCACCATTTGAGGGTGATCATCACGGCCCACATCCACCATTTGAGGGTGAGCATCACGGCCCACATCCGCCATTCGAGGATGAGCACCATAGCCCACCAGGAGAACACTATGGACCCCCTCCACCATTCGAGGGTGAGCATCATGGCCCACATCCACCATTTGAGGGTGAACATCACGGCCCACCAGGAGAACATCACGGACCTCCTCCACCATTCGAGGGCGAGCATCATGGCCCACCAGGAGAGCACCATGGACCTCCTCCACCATTCGATGGTGAGCACCATGGCCCACCGGGTGACCACCACGGTCCCCCGCCGTTTGGAGGAGAGCAAGAATTTCCCCCAGACTTCGAGATGCACCACGGTCCTCACCACGAGCCACCACACATAACTGTCCTCAAGTTCTCTCTTGTCGGCTTTGTACTTGCCTTCCTTGCTATCACCCTGCACCGGAAATGCTGCACCCCTAAATCCCGCGCCGACCGTCAGGCACGCCGGGAAGAGCGCCACCGCCGCCGGGCATACCGCCGCGCCGCGCAACGCAACTCTCTGCGCAGTTTCTTCGAGAACCTCGTCAAGTCACAGGTCGAGAGAGACCATGAGGAGAAGATGGCACTTATGGATGCAGACCGCATGGATGAGGTGATGCGCTTCCGTAGCATGTCGGACATCGTTGCTGCTGAGGAGGGAAGGTTCTCCGATGAAGAGGAACTACCAGCTTACGAGGACGCTGAGTCTAGTGATGGCTTGGTTGCCGATGGTATGCTGTATGAGCCGGGTAGTGAGTACACTCCTGGTTCTTCAGATTCTGGTAGCTTGCATGAGGTCTTGGGCGTCAAGACGCCTGTCGATGCTGATAAGAGCTCTTGATGGGTCGAACTTGTTGATTGGTAGAGTTATATTGCGTTGCTCACGCGCGTGTACTGCCCTGACGGCACCTGTTTCCTTTATCTGTTTTGGTTTCGTGGTGAGAGCGGTTTTCTGTCGTGCTTTTCGTATACTTCAATAGTATCGTTATACCCAAATTTGTCTGATTGCTCATGTTGTCTTCTGGTTGAGTGATCTGTGACGCTGTATTTACGTGGTTGCTTGTAAGGCCACTTCATTGGGATCTGTCTCGTTTGACATGTTTACAATCGTCGAGCGCGATATATCTTTACGTCGTTAGGCAGTCTGCCATAAAAATATGTGCAAATTAGGTATAGGAATCGATCACTAGGTAAGTCTTGATAACTTTATGGCCCTCAGTAACTGAACAGTTCTCAATCGTTGCACGGCCTTCAACAGAGGAGCATCTCTTAAACAAAATGTACGGCCCTTAAATCCCGTAGAACCTTCACCAAAAGTGCGGCTCTCAATGGCTATTTGATGTTTGAAAACCATGCGCCTTTCAACGGTTGTAGATTTCTTTTGGGGAATTCACAGCTCCAGGTAATTTCACTGCCTTCAGCATTTCAAGGCTCTCAAATAGATGGGTCGTTTTAGATGATCACGGTTTCACAAATCTACATTCAACTCAAGTGGCCACGAGGAAATAAAAGGCACATTGTATTCTTTGTGTCACCTCTATCGCTGATATGACTCGAATGACAAAGGCTTTTGTATACATCGCATCGGACAGCTATGTTCTTCATCGATCATGTTCACTACCCACACAATCTGGCGATCCTCCAATATTTTCAGCAGCTGAGACCCCTTGACAGTCGTCTGGAACCTAACCCATTAGAACCTGAAGATCCTCAAGAATTCTCAGCAGTTAAGTCCACTTGACAGACGTCTGGCGCCTAACCCACTCCTCCTGCCTCATTCGGCCCAAGAACTCCCATGCCTCGGGCATGATATGATGCTCCTCTGTTCCATACTTGTTATCGATGAGCCAGAGTTCCAAGAGACACTTCCGAAAGGAACGCGCAAGCCAATGAGTGTCGCTCCTCAAGAAGCCATGGACCGCCATGACGCCCTCCTGAACTACAAGCGTGACGATGGTGCCGTAGGCAACGAAGAAGCCGGTCAGAGCAGAGGGAGGGATATCGAGACCACGGGAACGCTCGCAGAGAGTCTCGTGCAAAAGCATGAGTCTGGTGATGAGTGGGCTCTTGGAGAGTTGTTCGATGAAGTCGAGAGTTGGTGTATACTCCATTGGGATTCCAAAGTGTCTCTGCATCTCTCGTCTGAGGCTCTTGAGGTCATTGAGCTTCCACTGCTCGGCACGCTTCATGGGTGGCATTCCTGGATGCGTACGGGTGAACTTATCGCGGTCGTACAGCTTCATCAACTGTGCGAGCAGCGAAAGGTCTCTCTCGGGAATTTTGGTAGCGATCCAGGAAGGACTCCAACCATTGACGCCACGAAGAGACGAAAGAAGCATGTTGGAGAGCTCTGGCAGGGTTGGTGGAGGGTTTGCCGTGCCGTCGGGATACCATAGGGCCCACTCTGCATACACAAGGAAGAAGTGAAACTGCTGGTAGAATCGGGGATTTGCAGCCTTTTCCTTCTCAGTGGCAAGGATGAAGACGGGCAAGACCTTGTAGGAGATCTTGGCGTGAGCCTTGCGGGACTTCAGTATGGCGTCATGTTGTCGCTCTGTCTCATTCAAGACTCGATTTTCAAGTCTCTCCGCTGCCTCGTCGCGAACACTCTTCATGAAGTAGAGCTGCGGGAGCTGCGTTCCCGGATGGAGGAACATCTTGTTACTACTCTATATAGTTAGCAGTTTGTGTAAGAGAGTGATAATCATATGTACTGATAGACTCGTGGCTACGAGACCCTTTGGAGATGCTAATCTGAGAGAATGGAGGGCCGAGACAGTGCGAGATTTAGAGAGCGGTTCTGAGTGATCGCTGGTTTGTTGACGGACAAGTAGTCGACAGATGTGAAGATCTTTAGGAATGATAGTGATTTGAGGGAGTTGAAACCTGACTAAGACGAGTGATTCGACGAACAACAGGGATCCAACGAAGAAGAGAAGTGCTCAAAGCAGAGACTTCACTGACCAAGGACTTGGCGGCGAGCACCAGGTCGTTGGATAAATGAAGGGATCTCGTAGGTTGTGAGTGTGTAGAAGGAGAGGTTGGTTGACCTGGGAGAGAAAGATACGTGCACGAAAGACGTGTGAAGAGGTGCAATCCCGTGTGAAGGAAGCTAGCTAGCTTTTTTGTTTATGTGACCACTGGGACTCGGATTTTCCAGGCAATGGCGTGGTGTGTCAGGGGAAGAGGAGGCAGACACCTACCCCATCCCATGCACATACAAACACCCACTACCGTATGGAGTTCGAGCTCCTGTTCTGGTCGTGGAAGGAAACAGGCGCAACATCCCCTTTCTGAGAGGATAGTTGCTTTGTGATTGGATCCCTCCTTCTTGGTCAAATCGCATACGAGGCAGTCAGTCAATCCAGTGCCTCGTGTACACTTCGATGAGTCGTCGTGCGTTCGCAAAGCCAGGTCGAAACCCATTGCGCTGCGCGTTCTCACGATCTTCCAATATCTATTATGCTTGTCACAGCCCAGCTTCCCGAATTCGACAGACACGTCCATATGATCTCCTCGTCCGCTCGCCCTTCAAACCTTGCTTCGATATTCGCTCTTCGCATGACTGGCCTTAGAAGGTAAGCAGTCAGTTCGCTGCTGCTCTCTTGTGCCTTTTGCATGCATCCCACTGTCCTAGAATTCTGACGACAGTGAGCAGAGCTACTGTGGCAGCTACCACTATCAGCAACTTCCAAACGTGATCATCTTGTTAACATCCCAAGGTACCTATGCTTAGGACTTCGACCTTGAAGAGACAACAGCAAAGAAATGAACCTACCAAGGCCGGACCACTTACCTTGAATAAACATCCTTCGAGCTTTACCTTGCCAAACAGCGCCTTCCCAACGACTCTTCATCTAGCACAAACCTCGTACAAGTGCATAACAGCAAAGCAAAACAAGACAACCGCAGAACACGACAAAGCTCTCCCAGTAAACATTCTTTTGGTTTAAAAAGCAATTTATTTTATAGGGGGAAATGAGGAGAACAATTGAGTGCAATAAGCACCAAGGGGTATCAACCGGTATCCGAAAAGCAAATCCGTCCATGCCCACGCCAGTTCTGCCCATGCCATGCCAGGCTGATCCTGCAATGAGGTACCATATCCCTTCCAAAACGCCATGCTGCACACGCTTATGATAATAAAGAGCAAAAAAAGCAAAGATGTCTGTCCTTCATCAACGCAAGTCGTTCATTGCTTGTATCCGTCGGTTTCGAGCTTCCATTCGAGACTTAGAAGGGTTCGAAATCGAAGATTGGGTCGGCGTAAACCGGAAACTCCTCGTTGGCGATGATGGCAGTCGCACAACCAAAGGCTGCCTGGGTCTCAATATCGATGTTTTTGGTGCCAGTTTCATTCTCAGACATCGGAGTGAAGGCTGGAGTTACAGGTGTTCTCTTATCAAGCGCAGCAGATACGCCATCAAAAACACGGTTGGCCATGTTGTTGTGTCCCAAAATAGCGATGGATCTGCGTCGAGCGGTCTGGCCGGCAGACTCCATGTCTGCAATCGCCTCTTGAATGAAGTCCTCGTTCCAAAGTGGGAGGATGCGGTACTTCAAATTCTCCATGATGCACAACTGTGTAACGTTGAGTTGCTCATGTGTCCAGCGGCGAAGAGCGACGTTCTTGATCCAGTAGCGTGTCGACCAGTGCGTATCATCGAGGAACTTGATGGCGATAGCAAGTGCGCCCAGAACCATAAGCTCCGGACGAACATTATCGATGTGAGGAGCAATGGCACTCAAGTCATCGGTGAGCATGCCAGTCTCCGGATGCTGAGGGGGACATGCCTGGCGCCAAGCCAAGGAGAACTTTGAGTTCAAAGAGTCCAGGATGCAGACAGTCAAGGCAAGGACTTCCTTCGAAACATCGGCTTTGACGAGGAGCTCATGAATGATTGTGACCGAAGGATCCAAGAGCGAAGCCGAGGTTGGGATGAGGTGAGAGAGGTGTACAGCTGGGCCTATCAAATTAAAAACAGTCAGTAACGTCATGAAAGGATCCATGCAAATATCCAAGTTGGAGAATTTACTTCAGGCAGAACATCACTTACCAATCAAAGGAGACTCCAAAGTCTCGTCACACGACAATGCAGGACTGCACGATCGAGTGCTGCCATCACTGCCGCTAATGAGAGGTGGAGTTGGCAAGTTAGACAATGGAACATACGTCTTGAAGAAGTACGATTCATCGTTGAACTCCTCCATGGCGAAGTTTGCAGATGACGTCTTCGAGGTGCAAGACATGGTTGAGCAATTGTGATTTAACGTCGTCCGTGGAATGGAAAAGGAAAGCCGAGTTAGATGTGGTACAACAAAGGTGTGGATCGTTGGAGAAAGTGGTTGAACGAATGTGATGGTCTTCGAGAGCCAAGATGCGGGGGACGAGGGACTCTTATAGAGCTGACAACATTCGTCCTTTCACGAGAGGAAGGAGTGACTCTTCTGGTGATGACAGTGGTCTGAGAATGCCGTGATATGGTAAGGGTGAAAGATGTACCGGTCAGTTGTCGAGGTAAGTATGATTGATTCCTCCACTTCGTGTAGACGTTGCTTGAGGAAAGGACCTTTGATGAGAAGTTGATGAAGGCTCGAAGCTTGAGGCTTGAGGTCGTTGGATCAATGACCGAGTGAGTGTAGGGCAGGTAGGGATCGTGAAGTCAGGGTCGTTGTGGGCAAGTGGTGTTACTCTTTTTGACAACAGGGGACCCGCGCAGATATATATCCTCAGTGCTCAAGCACCCACACGACAGGAACGAGTTGAGCATACGGCGATGTGAGGACAGGATTATTACCAGTTAGCAGCGGGAACGACTGTTTAGTTTCTTCGGCAGGAGGGGGATTTGTCTGATGCATTACTAGCACTGAGCGATTGAAGGGTTGGGGATGGTAAGACATCCAAGCTTTCTACTCCTCGTCCAACAGCTCCCAGTCATCCTCCTGTCGTCTGCATTCTTGGCCGTTCTCAAATACAGTTCAAGCCCTCAACTGTCCAGTCCATGGTCAACCCGCATGGCCTGTGATAGACGAGGTCTGGGGATCTCTTTCCGGGAGTCATGAGATATTCGTCATAGTCTCAAGCGTCGACGCTTCTTCCACAGGTCCTGAGCGAAGTGTGTTCTCGCCCATTGCAGTGTCGTGCGATGTTACCGGAAGCGGCTGCGTAGAAAGGCTCAGGCTCAGGCAGGTGAAGGCAGGTAGGTGGGTAGGTGGATAGGTGGGTTGCATTGGTCTTGAGTGAGACGAGGGTAGCAGATTCCATCATCCCTTCTCGGTGGTCTGGCGGGGGAGGGTTTGACTTTGCTGGCGTGTTGGCTTGTTGGCTTGCATGGGCAGTTTCAGGGATTCCCTCAGTAGCGGCTTGAGGAGAATTGACTCTCACACTCTGAATGGAAGGGCGACCAAGTGGTAAAGTCAACTCAGCGACTGCAGCTTGAGCTCTCTACTAACACACTTCGGGACAGGTGTCAACCCGCAGCAGCTGCTGCATAGCCGCAAGCTGGACGTGCAGAGCATCGTAAAGTACTGAGGAATCTGCGTACAGACGCTCGGGGTTACAAAATGCAGTGTCCAGGGCGCACGTGCTTTTACGAGAGGGGCCAAGGATCTATTGTCAAGGAGTACGAAGAGTACGAGAATTAGAGAGGCTGTGTTGTCCTGAATGATTCTGAATTGGGTGATTCTTACTGCTCAAAGCGCGCGCTCGATGGGTAACCCTCGCACTATGCTCTACCTTCACGTATATCTATGCGCTCTTGCTTCCATGATGAAAATTCTCTTTCTATTTTTCGTTGTCCTACGGAAGATGACAGTCAGCCTAGGTCAGCTGGTACTTAAGGTATGTACCTACGCTCAATGACGGAGGACTACTCCCTAGGTACTCTACTGAGCCCGCTGAGATGAGGAGAAAGCGATGAGGCTAATTACCTATGATTCTAGAATCATATGGCTGTCTCAGATACATCATACCGGCCCCTCAAATCCACGCAAGCTTGCACACACAATCACAATCATAATAATGAAAGTACGCAAACCACCTCACAGTATTGGACTTTTGCTACTACATAGTACATAAATTCACAAAAAACCCCATTTGTGCGCAGGTCGACTAATAAGTAAGGGGCTTTTTCCGTTGGAGCTAGCCTTTCCCACCAGATCGACAGCGGTGAACAATGCATTCCGACTCTCCGCCTCTAAAATTCGAACAATAATCGGTTTTCCATTGTTCCGCCAAGGCCAATGCGCATTCTTGTACACTGTACACTTATGCCAGGCATGGATAAATGTATTTTTGTACATGGAATCTCCATGCAGGAATTGCCCGAGGGCATGATGTCGTTCACCTGAGCTATTATGCGCCACTCTGCGATGACCATCAGAAAGACCAAGCGCGATTCCCGTACAAGCCATACTTCGGGAATCTGCAATCTTACGATGTGTGTAGCAGCTGCATACTGTTCCTATGTGTAGTAGTCGATCTCATCTCATGTGCCAAGTTTGAGAAGAAACTCCAAGCGACGGAGAGCTCATGGTCTGTGAGACCATGATGGCCAGAATATGAGCCTGAACCCAATATGTGTGTATGTGAAGGGAAAGTTTCCTGATAATGTTTATTTGGACGGCTCATGTCCATTGCTGAGTGTTGTGAGGATTCTTGGACTTGAGAGCAGATATCAAGTATCAACGGCATAAGTTGGATTCGCTGGCTTTTACTCTTGAAGTCAATGTCAGGGAAAATCTTGCTAACTTGAGGCATCTTCCTTTTAGCTAGCTATGTTGCTCGAATTTTCCATGAGAGTTGACGACGAAACTTGTCATATAGGCATACCTAAGCATCTCTCTGAACAGGAAACTTTCTCCGGGTCATCATCTACATACTTTCTCAAGCTCGAAGAACAATAACGTGGATCATTTCATTGGTCGTTGAACCAGGATCTTATGCACCTCGGTCAGACCAGAAATCAGCCCATAGAAAGACAGCACACTGCCATCCGTGCTGTGATTCTATTTTCCAAGCACTCGAGCACTCGAGCACTCAAGCATCCAAGCATTCCATAACAAGATCAGGCACGGGGACGGAGACATCTTCTTGCGCGAACAATGCGATTGTGTGCCTTCTTTAGTAGCATTCTACAAGGCACGAGGCGTATTTTGTTGTTACTAGCCATCACTAATGGGTTTGAGAATTTGCCTACCTATGTCATCTAAGGAATCTCATTTAATCCTTTAGAAGGCATACGTACAATGAAATATTCTACTATCCCACCACTTGAAAAACAAACGTGGACAACCGAATGCCTGCGTCCATAAACAGTTCCGAGCGAAAGCCCACAGGAAGGAAACGGCAATTCCATCGGTCCAGTACAGTAGCACGCCATCTCGAAGACACGAACCTGCGGACGATGATACCCAAGTAGGTAACATTCACAGCATTATGCAACAAACACGAGGTCTCCTACTTGTACGGCCCAAAGACTTCACATGCCTTTTCCCTACACCAAAGTTGCCCTCTCTCACGGCCAAGATATTTTTCGTAGCCACACAACCTTTCAGCAGATATTTTTGGCAGAGAGATCAACACATGTGCATACAACCCCTCGCTGTACCTACATACCGCCCACATATTATCCCATGCTGAACACAGGGGGCACGCACAGCTGTGAGGGGTTTACATTCGTGTTCCTGCATTGCCGACCTCCCGTACAGGCTGCGTCGATAAGGGTTACCTCGCTTGCCCTGATTGATCAACAAGATCCATTTGTCTGTCTTTTTATGACAGCATATTTCTATCTAAGAGGCTGAGACTTCAACAACCAACCAAACAACTCTCTATAGCTCAATTGGCAGAGCGCAAGACTGTAATGGCTTCAAACAACTCATCTTGAGGTTCCCGGTTCAATTCCGGGTGGGGAGAGTTTCTTTTTGATTTTTCCCCCCCTACGCTGTACTACATATAAAGAGTGCATTTTCTTGTCCATCCTAAATCGTGGTGTTGTGTTGTATTGCTTCCTTTTGATTTTTTTTTGCTTCGTTCTGTGAATAGCATAGGCACTGCAAAGTCTTTGAACCCTATTTTTGATGAGCTTCTATTTTGTTCACGTGAAATACCACTAAGCATGGGCTGTGCTGGACAGAGAACTCAATTTGAAAATCATCAACATAGGTAGGTATAATATTAGAACACAAGAGCGATGCAATTATTCTGAGATTCATGCAATCATTCATACACCTAAAGTTTTTCAGCACTGTATAGTCACTAGAAAATGTATTTATTCGAAACCATTTAACTTTGGGTTGGTCCGTAATTGAAGACCAGGAGGAGAATATTGATTATTTGTGCATTTATTGATTTCCTCCAAAACCTAAACCACTGAAGTTTGAAGTTTGAATATTGAATTGTACTGTCGAGATTGATTGGTTATCAAATTGCAACCTTTTGTTTGTTCTCCAAAGCAGATAGTAAATTTCCTAGGAGATGAGGCACTCTCAATGGTCTCGAGTCGAGATCAGAGGGCGTGGGGTCGCAAATGGATCAGATTATGTTTTCAGACATTCGAGGTCATCCTCTCTTTACCTTCGCAGGAGATGTACTAATACGTATGTCTAGAATTATAGATATTTCCAAGCTCAATTATTACCAGATGTTCTTTACCATGGACGTATGCTGGCTCGATTGATCGAAGCTACATCTCCGTAGCCAGTTCCTCTGCGACGGCGTCAAGTACCTGATGTTTTCATGACCCGAGACTCAAAACTCCAGACATATCCAGAAGTGTCAAACTTGTAGCAGGACAGGTTGACATCAAGTTTAGCCCCATTCAGCTGCTTGGAGGTTATAGAAACTTCAAGTGAAAAACCCGCATCCGCTTTTGGTAGGTTGGGATCTATCGGGTGCTGTCCCGCAGTGTAGAATATTACAACAACCACGTCGAAGGATATATCAAGACCCGTTTTCGAATCTGAACATCAGATTGGTTCTCTCGGTTCCATCAGAGAGCTCTCTTGGATCGTCCACGGAGAATCTTGAGTAATCCTCCCCTGTAATAGCGAATCATCCACTTGAAGCACCGAATCCCATTGAAGATCTCCAACGAGCAACTAACCAAGAGCAGATGTTCCCAGATGCCATACCAAATCCGACTATCACATCAAGAATTCGAAGAAGCTTCCTAGGGCTGATGGCGTGCTTTCCAGACCATCAGGTGGCAGGTGGAGAATCACAGAACCTTGAATCATGGAATGGCGGCAAGAGACGTGGTATTGCGTGCCAGCGAGAATCATTCGGAACCACATGTGACGCAGGCTGCGGTACGAAAGCGGATGCGGGGTTAAGCTAGAAGCATTCCTCAGCCTGTTCACGCGAGGAGGGACTTTTCATGAAAACCAAGGAAATTACTCTACACGTGGTATGATGTCGGTCCTCGATGTCCGTGCGATATAGTGAGGCGGCACAATCTTTCTTGGTCGGAAATTGGGGTCCATGATATCATTCCTGAAATCCCTAGGTCGCTGAAATAGACTGGCAAAATACTGAATGCCAGGCAGAGCTCTCATCGTGGTTTGATCATCTGGAATGCACCTTTGAAAGCTCTGAGATCTAGGCACGTTGTCGATGCATACTGAAACCATTGATTTAGAAAGAATAAAGAAAAAAAGCATCGTTAGGATTCGTCTGCTCCAGAATTAGAACGTCCATACAGTATATACTTGTCATGGAAGACGTAATGAAAACGAGCGTCGTGAGCATCATTGAAGAGGAATCGTACTTCCCAGTGCTATTTTGAGCCATATCTACGTACATCTATAAGGACTACCTGTTGTCTTAAGGATTCGAAACTTTGATGAGTCAAGTGTTAAAGTGGCCAAGGACATGAACACGAGAAGTATCGATTCAGCTATAGATATTTCAAGCAAACGACTCCGAGTATGATATTGCTTGTACGAGTCAAGGGTGAATACAAGTATACAATGGTACACATCCAAGAGATAATCGGGACTAATGGCAATGAAATCTCCATAGGTTTCCCAAGAAACTCAACGATTACTAACATTGAGTGATCCCGTGTGCTCAAGGCTTGATTGCTGAGTTTTTGATTGATTTAAAATGCTCACTTGAAGAAACGTTCTCTCAACTTTCACATAGACAATTACTGTTGAGGCCAGATGTGGAGGGAAAGTAAGGCCAATTATCACTGTACTTCAAGAAAGGTTACTTTGAGAATTTATTGTCATGCATTCGATATTACTTTAAGATACTAAGTAATTACTTCAGAGTCCTTATGCGCCAAAGCTCCTGGTATCATATACGAGAATCAAGAACTTCGCATGATTTTCTTAACAGACTGCACATGGCCCAACCCATGATCCTTCGCATTCTTCATTTCGCCCTCCGGTATGCCATCCGGCAAGTCACCCGTGGCAACATGGGAGGTTCCCTGGATGTTAGACTCTTCGGAGCCTTGATCAATCAATCTACGACCGAGTCAGTGTTGAATATCTTCGAAGATAGGGGAGTCTTACGATTGAGTTTTAGGGGAATGTGTGGCCACTGGGGTGGTATGTGTTGCAGTGTCCAGTCCTGAACTGACAGCAGCCAAGTCTGGGCTTGAGCCAATAGTTTGTGGTTGTGGCAATTTCTCGACATCAGTATTCTCAACATCCTCCTCGCCGCCTGGCCCACTTGATCGTACACCTGTGAAAGAGTCGTCATCCTCGTCGTTGTTCTTGTCATTGCCAGCGCCGCGAGCTTCCATGTTCTTTCCCATGGCCCCGTCTGGAGTCATGATGCTGCTTGCCTTGCTGATGTCCGTACTGGCTGGGCTTTCTGTCCTCAAACCCAGCTCCTTGCCCTTCCCAGGAGCTTCCTTATTTTCTCCTCTCCAATCTGCTGGAGCCATCTGCGCAACTGGGGAATCTTCTCCAGGCTCACGAATAACATCAGATGGTCGACCACGACCTTCTTCAGACTCCAATGCTTTCCATACCACAGACATACGATCAAAAGATCTAGTACCCTTTCGACTTGAACCCTTGAGGCCATCCATCTTATCCCAATCAATTTCAAAGACACCATTATCGTCGGGTTTGCCTTGTTGCTCAGGACCATTGCCTTCGAAGTAGCAATTGAACCAGACATGGGCAACAGCTGTCACCATTGTCCATCCCATAGTAGCTTTGTTTCGACGCTCGAAATCAATGTTGATATCGCTTGTTGGGAGAATAACCCGAGATGATGGCTTGAAAATAACAGCATTGCCGCCCTCTTCGTGACCTGTTGTTTCGTATTGCTTGCCGTATTTTGACGTACTAGTGGAGGCGCGTTTGTTGGTATTGATTGTGCTTTCGGTAGATCCGTCAAGTTGTCCCGTGGTGTTGATTTTGCCTTTGTTTTCGAATCCCGCAAGATCACTGATCTGGTCCTTGACTCCGTTCGAACCAGGAGCGCTTCCTTCGACGATGGTTCTTTCATGCTTTGTGAAGACGTGGAAAACTTTCATGACCTTTCCTTCCTCCACATAACCTTCTACTGCGACCTTCACACCATCCCTCAGCCCCCAGATGTGTACTTCACAGATTTCAATTTGTCTCTCCACATAGATCTTCTCCCCCTTTGTCCATCGATCAACATAACCAACCCATCTCAGTTGACTGGGAATGGAAACACCTTGTCCGAAACCTGGTCGCATCCTTCGCTCAGTGAATCGCGCAAGAGCTTCACTTGGCTTCCAACCACATTCACTGATCAAATAGCTCGATGCCATAGTCCCACTTCTTCCCTTCCCGGCCTTACAATGAACAACTACCACCCTATCCTTCCTTTCTTTCCCACCTTCGTGCAACCAATTCCGCATACTGGCCATGATCAACGGCACAAGCCTGAAGGGTGGAGGATGATGATCTGGCCATGGGTAATGCCATACACGACCGTAAACTTCCTCGTCCGGATATCCTGTACCTTCCGCACGAAATTCCCAAATCGCCCAATCTTTTCCATGCTTGTAGTCGAGAAATTTGACGAGCTGATCCAGGGGATTGCGATATGCGCGCTGGGGATATGTCCCAGAAGGCCCAGAAGTCGCAATTATATTATCGGTAACGTAGCATAGGTCGAGACCAGCTTCTGGATGTCGAGATCGTGGACCGGCGACAATTTGACGGAGAAAAGAAGCCATAATTTGGTATGTTTACTTACATGTTTTTCCTAGAATATTCACAGGAGTTCATATGTATCTCATTGTTGCGTGTTGATCAATCCAGGGATGGCCATACAGTAAGCGATTTCGACGTCATACAGTATGCCAAGCTTGATTTTATTGTAGTAGTGAGACAAGGCTGGAGTGCTGTGCAAGGAGGCTGAAATACTTAACACAAAACCCTTGTTCCTTGTTCTTTCGTCGTTCCTGAGATGACAAGATATCAAGCTGTATTTGTTGCGTTTGTTCAGATAATAATAATATTTTAGGAATGTAAATGGTAGGCAATAAAAGCAGCATGGTTAGTGTTGCTGAGGAGGTACGAGAACGGCACTTGCTCTTCATCTTCAGGTCAGCTTCTGAGAATCGAAAGAGAACCAGACTCAATATGCCTGAGGCGAAAAGCACTTTACGCGGTGGCTTCTCGAGTCGCGTCGACACGCGTCTTGTGATGTCCAGCCTTGAGTCTCGCGTCTTCAATAATTCTACCGCTCGCCTTGACCCACACTTGTAAACATACGCAAAGTTCACTGTCGCAACGAAAACAACAGCGGCTCCAATTTCAAGATGGACGCAATACAATTGAGGGATGACGCTGTTCAGAGCCGAATTCGTGCCTGCGAAGAGTTTCTCGATCCACGTAAATACCCTTTGTTTGAAAGGGTTGCTATATATACTGACAAAAACAGAAAATGAGCCAGAACGTGGCTACCGTTCGAATATCATTTTGATGCTTCAGAAATTCCAGAGAAGACTCGTCGTGAGTATTGACGACATACGATCCCACAACCAAGAGCTTGCAGATGGTCTCCTCCAACAGCCATTCGATTTTGCATTGGCTTTCGATGAAGCACTCAAAAAAACTGTTGCTTCTTTGCCAAATTCAACCCCTCAACAGAATGCAGATGGCGTTAGATACTACTGTGCATATTCCGGAAACTTTGGGAAATACGCCTGCAGCCCTCGCACATTATCTTCCGCTCACCTCAACCACATGGTATCCCTTGAGGGGATTGTTACGAAATGCTCGCTCGTCCGACCAAAGATCGTCAAAAGTGTTCACTACAACGCAAAGAAGCAAAAGTTCCACTTTCGAGAGTACAAAGATCAGACCATGTCATCTAGTGGCGCAACCACCTCGAGTGTATATCCAACGGAAGACGATGAAGGGAACCCACTGATTACCGAATACGGTTATAGCACATACCAAGATCATCAGACAATATCGATTCAAGAAATGCCAGAGCGAGCGCCTGCTGGACAGCTGCCCCGGGGTGTTGATATTATTATGGACGATGATCTCGTGGATAAGGTCAAACCTGGTGATCGAATCCAGCTCGTTGGTATCTTTAAATCTTTAGGAAACCGAAACACGAACCATAACTCTGCTACATTCAAGACAATTGTGCTCTGCAATAACGTCGTATTACTCTCGTCCAAGTCTGGAGGAGGAATTGCTTCAGCCACGATCACGGATACCGACATCAGAAACATCAACCGGATTTCAAAGAAAAAGAATGTTTTCGATCTTCTTTCACAATCTTTGGCCCCTAGTATTTATGGTCACGATCATATCAAGAAAGCAGTCTTGTTGATGCTACTTGGTGGCATGGAGAAGAACTTGGAGAATGGCACCCATTTAAGAGGAGATATCAACATCTTGATGGTCGGTGATCCATCCACTGCCAAATCTCAGATTCTTCGATTCGTTCTCAACACCGCGCCATTGGCTATTGCCACAACAGGTCGTGGATCTTCAGGTGTTGGTTTGACAGCAGCTGTTACTCAGGACAAGGAGACTGGAGAGCGGAAATTGGAAGCCGGAGCCATGGTGCTTGCTGATCGTGGTGTTGTGTGTATTGATGAATTTGACAAGATGTCAGATATCGATCGTGTGGCTATTCACGAAGTCATGGAACAACAAACTGTCACAATCGCGAAGGCCGGTATTCATACATCGCTGAATGCGCGATGCAGTGTTGTTGCTGCTGCAAATCCTATTTTCGGACAGTATGATACCCACAAGGATCCACATAAGAATATTGCACTTCCCGACTCCCTTCTTTCTCGTTTTGATTTGCTATTTATCGTTACGGATGATATCGATGACTTCAGAGATCGTCAAATCTCTGAGCATGTTCTAAGAATGCATCGTTACCGCCAGCCAGGAACCGAAGAGGGTGCTCCCGTTCGGGAACAATCGCAACAGAGTCTGGGCGTAGGAATTCAAGAAGAGGAGGAAGCTAATCAACCTACAAATGTGTACGAAAAGTACAACGTTATGTTGCACGCGGGTGTTACAGTCACAACTGGTAGAGGTTCGGCACGTAAGGTCGAGGTTCTGAGTATTCCTTTCGTCAAGAAGTATATTCAGTATGCCAAGTCCAGAGTCAAACCAATCCTCACTGAGGCAGCTGCGGCCCGCATTAACGATGTCTATGTCGCCCTGCGAAATGATAATTTGGAAGGCAACCAGAGGAAGACCAACGCAATGACTGTCCGTACTCTGGAAACACTGATTCGTCTTTCCACTGCACATGCCAAGGCCCGCTTGTCAAACCGTATCGAGGATAGAGATGCTGTTGCGGCAGAGTCTGTTCTTCGGTTCGCCCTCTTCAAAGAAGTTATCGAGGTTGAGAAGAAAAGCAAGCGTCGCAAGACACGTCCACTTGAGGATGAGTCATCCGGCAATGAGAGTAGCGACTCAGACGATGATGATACACCACCACCATCTTCTGCCCGACGATCAGGTACAGCCCGAACCAGAGGTATCGCCAGAAGAAACAATCGCACCAATGGCGACAATGGGGATGATACGGACGAGGACAACTATACTGCATCCCTAAGAACAACCACACAGCGGTCCAATCGCACCACTGGCGATCAATCCCAAACTTCATTTGCTTCATCCCTGCCTGCTTCCCAAGCCGTGCCATCAACCCAGGAAGACTCACAAGAAGACTCCCAGTTAGCGCAGAATACTGCTTCAATGAGTATTGCCGAGATCACACCAACAAGACTAGCCACGTTCAAGACTGCATTGGGCCAACTTTTGAACACGCCATTGTTCACCGACGATAGTGCGCATATTGATGCCCTGGTTGATGCCGTCAACGGCAAGATTGGCAGCAGAGAAGGTGCATATAGCAAGCCTGAAGCGGTGTTGGCATTACATAAACTTGATGAGGCGAACAACATCATGTAAGAACCCCCCCCACCGCTTCCACGGTATTTGAGACCATTCACTGACAATTGCAGGTTTGCGGACGGAGAGCTTGTGTACAAGATTTAGATTCCCATGGTAGGCATTGAAGGATTGGAAGGGGGCGTTTGGGTGTTCTAACAGACATGGTGTCGTTTGCTTTTCTATAATGCTCTCGCAGTATGATGCTTGGGTTTATGGTATATCAAATCACATAGTCGAATTCGAATGAAAGAAATTTCTCATGCTTTACATTGATTCGTTACTGTTGACCGAGCCCAAAAATCAACCTCTATACTAGCGCCTATATCTGCTCTTACTTTTGTCTGGCCATGCATGCATGGATCAAGCCTTAATTCTCTCCTCAAGTTCTTTCAGTCGGTCCTCAACTCGAACCCCGTTCCAGGTTTCCAAGTCGTTCTCATCCTTTCCCAAGTTCGGCATACCAATCTGCTCAATAGTGAAGCTGGCACTCACACTTCCCCAGACTGAAGCCTCTTCCAAATTCTTACCTTTTGCCAAAGCAACAGCCAGACCTCCTAAGAAGCCATTTCCACCACCAGTTGGATCGACGACCTTGCTGGCATCAGTATGGTAGGCTGGAATCCATCTTTCAACACTCTCAACGATCCTGGGTTCCTCCTCCCCTCCTTCCTGGACGCCGAACTTAGCCGCAAACAATGCCATCATGTCGGTGTCAGCATCAAGACTATGAGCACCATACTTGGCGCTGCGGCGTGTTTTACGTTTCTTGACCTTGCCACCATTTTGAGCAATGTAACAACCTTCCTTACCACAACGAACAACGAGAGCGAATGAAACAAGAGCCATGGAGCCAAGGAGTTGCTCACAGGCTTCCTCAACAAAATGTTTATCTACTTCTCCGTTGTCAGTGAGACCAGTTCCACCCATGAGGGCACCGAGTTCGGTATGATTGGGACTGCAGATGTCGACGAGGCATAGAGTATTTGTAGTATTGAGCAATTCGGATGGAGTGCAGAGATCCGGAACTGGTTCCCATATAAAAAGCGGCTTAGGTGCAGCGGGATCGATTTCTCTGCGGCGGCTAAGAATATTCCTAACCAAGTCTTGACAACGAGTTGGAGAGCAGATGAGATGGAAGGACTTGGCAAATAGGAGTTCGTTGTTAAGAGAGGTCTCATCAAGACGCATTTTTGGAGTTGTATACTTGAAAGCACGGCGCTGAGTTTCATCATAGCCGTTCCATCCGCGGGTTGATAGTCGTTCGGGGGTCTCACGCAGAAGACATGAAGTTTCCCAGGAGTTGATAAGAGACCGGAGGGGAGGGGGAAAGTCAGAGCCGCAGTCAACAACCCAGCCTATCTTTTTGGATTCCTCTGGTGCTGGAGCAAAGAGTCGGGCTCCAATTGCTGAATAGGTGCCCGCGCCTCCAAGTACATCGAAGACTGATGGGGTTGGTGGGAGAAAGTGAATCTCATCTGTGGCACAGGATTGATAGTCAGAAAAGGAGGCTCTACACTATATACCCGACAAAATCCCTCCTTTCGAGCTGAATGGACTCAAACAAAGTGCTATATGGAGCATTTATGTGTAGACCTTGTAGGGAAGGACAGGCCTCCAAGACATCAGTCCCAACTACTACTCTTGAGATCGTGCAATACTGTAGCCACCCCCATATTTGATGCTAGACATGCATTCTTATCAAGAACATGTGTGAAATGATATGAAATAACAGGAGTTGACTCGTTCCATCTGTTTATGACCAAAATAGCACCAAAATGCCAATATCAGCAGAACTGTGTATTGGATTCCACAATAGGCACGCGAAAGTGGAGTGAAAGTCATGTAGCAATAGAACTCTGAATTCTACTTACCAATGATGAACATCCCCAGCGTGCAAAAGTCGACCTCTTGGGTCTCGTTCTTTAAGTCTGCCATGACCATAACAGATTTCCCAATGTAGAGCTGTGCGATCTGCTATGAGACAATCTAGAACAGCGTGTGTTTGTGTTCGAGGTGTTGAGTGCCTAAATGGGATGATCCATCCTCAGGCATAAGTGGTTGCTTCAGGGATGAGCTCCGAGCATCATCGTATGCGTATGCCTAATGACAGCTAAAGCACTCCTTCAACCATCAGCGACGTCGCTTTTGTGATCTATTCCTCTGTTTGCGGGGACGAAGTATTTCAACTATCGCGACTTTTAGTGACTGGTTTCCAATTGAAATTTCCACACTTTACAAACAGCGCACCTCTTGCTATCTTTAATCCAACCTATCTTCAGCTGTCACATCACCAACCCTCAAGATGGCAAGCAGCAACATGCATAATCTGACGACCCTAATCAAGAGGTATATTGATCTTCTTCAATCTAGGGGGTTTCAACGGGCTTCATTTTCCAAAAATCAATGTCCATGGACTCGGACGTAAACACCATACTAATCAATATTTTGCAGATTGGAGGCTGCCACCTCCCGTCTTGAGGATATGGCTACGTCCACCGTCGATTTCGGTCCTCAGAATCGTGGCTCTTCTGTGCCAACATCAGCACCTATCTCACATGGAGTTCCATCATCTGCATCAGCTCCGCCACCAGCTCCACCAGCTGCTCCCGCAGCCCCTGCGGTACCGAAACAAGAACCAGTACCAGAGTCCATCGAAGAGTTCGATGACTTCATAAACACCAGTGTTAAGAAGTTTGTGTCATTGAGTGACAAGATTGGTGGCCCTCTGTCGAAGCAGGTTAGTCTATCCTCATGCTGAGTCTGTGCTAAATCAATGCTGATGATATACAGGCAGAGTCAGTACTCAAGGCTTTTGTCGGACAGCGAACTTTCCTCCTCATTACCACCAAGTCCAAGAAACCAGACGTAAGCTCTTCTGCATACATGGATCTTCTTAAGCCTCTGCAGGAACAAATCATGGCTGTGAGCGACATCAGAGATGCCAACCGTGGCTCGCCCGAATTCAATCAGCTCAGTGCCGTGTCTGAGAGCATTGGAATGCTGGCATGGGTAACAACAGACTTCAAGCCAAATAAGCATGTTGATGAGTCTTTGGGTTCTGCACAGTACTGGGGAAACAGAGTGTTGAAGGAGTATAAGGAAAAGGATCCAAAACAGGTTGAATGGATGCAGGCATACTATCAAATTTTCAAGGATCTCAGCGAATATGTCAAGAACAACTTCTCATCTGGAATCTCCTGGAATGCTAAGGGTGTGGAACCATCGGAGGCGATGAAACAGATTTCATCAGCAGCTGCACCTGCGGCTCCTCCAGCTCCAAGTGCAGGCGGTCCGCCTCCACCGCCGCCACCACCTGGTCCCCCACCTGTCTTTGACATCAAGGAGGCAGCTGCGCCTGCTGCAGATGCTGGTGGTCTCGGTGCCGTCTTTAACGAGTTGAACAAGGGAGAGGCCGTTACAAAAGGCCTTCGTAAGGTCAACCCCAATGAAATGACACACAAAAACCCATCACTACGCGCAGGAGCTACAGTACCGCAGCGTACAGATAGCATGTCCAGTGAACCATCTTTGAGAGGAAAGAGTCCAGCTCCAGGAAAGAAACCAAAGCCAGAAAGTATGCGTACCAAGAAGCCACCCCGTAAGGAGTTGGATGGTAACAAGTGGATTGTTGTAAGTTCTCTCGTTAACCAAGAGCCTAAGTTATCTACTAATTGCCTTTGTAGGAAAACTTCGAAAATGAGCCTGCACCAATCGAGATTGAAGCTTCAATTTCCCACTCGATATTGATCAGCAGATGCTCCAAGACGACGATCATGATCAAAGGCAAGGCTAATGCTATTTCTATCGACAATTCTCCACGTTTGTCATTGATTGTCGAGTCTCTTGTCTCATCTGTAGATGTCATCAAGTCATCCAACTTTGCACTTCAAGTACTTGGTGTGCTCCCAACTATCTTGATGGATCAAGTAGATGGTGCACAGGTGTATCTTTCAAAAGAGAGCGTGGCAACCGAGGTCTTTTCGAGCAAGAGCTCGGGTATTAACTTGAACATCATTGATGGTGAAGAGGAGGATTACAAGGAGGTACCACTGCCCGAACAGATGCGTACATACATTGGCGCAGATGGCAAGGTTAAGACCGAGATTGTCGAGCATGCAGGTTAAATAGAGCCCCTCAAGAGCTTAACGTGGATAAATAGTGTAGCATAGTTCGCTGTAGATTAGTCTGACCCGATATTAAACAATTTTGGTCACATTTCAACTCTTCAGAGTAGCAAGATTCCACGTTTCGGATAGCCAGCCGTATGCCATTTGTACGCTGGAAATCGTATATACAGCTCTTCGCGATCCACCTGATTGTCTATGACCCACCATTCACCTCGCGCTCATGCTCCTTAATCTGTCTGCTCCAGCTGCGTAACGTTAGTTCAGGTTCCTATCAACTCTCAACGTTTTAGACGTACTATCGACTTGGGAAGAATCGGCCCTCCTCTGGAAACTTGTGTCTGAACTCGCGGTCGGCGCTGACGCTCCACATCATGGCAGTGAGACCAATAACAGCGGCACCAAAGAAGGCCGTGTTAGCCTTCCAGTTCTTAGGTTGGGAGTACCAGCCACCAGCTGGTGACCAGACGTGCTTGGGGTATCTGTGTCGTTAAGTCAGGTATTGTCGGATAGTATTCGAACAGCGATTTACTTACGGAATCTTGCCGCCGCCACCCTGTTAATTGTTAGCTTTGTTTATTGTGTCAATCTTCCAGCGTGAAATCTCACCATCTTGATCAATTCGAGATATGTGGTTTGGTAGTTTAGATAGTCATCCTGCGACGTCAAGCTCTCAGGCGCGGCGAGTCCCTTTCGCTTGTGGTCATCAAGATTATGTGCCTTAGGCTGCGATATATTCAAATAATCATCGCACGAGACTCGTTCAAAGCTCTGGATAAATTTTGGGAATTGAAGTGCAACATATCGATACTCAACTCCCACAACGCCAATTGTCGAACCGATTGCCAGATTCAATCGGCACCGGCCAAATAGAGGAGGATGAAGAGAGTACGGTTGCAAAGATGGGCGGGCCAGGCGCTTTCCATACGGACGAGACCCTGTTGCATGCAGCAACACATTGCACAGTCGAATAGCATTGCAGGCTCACGAGCCCGATCCACTGCTGTAGAGCTCGATAACATCGACGAAGATGTAGAGTCATCCCCAGAACTACCGAACTTCCCCAATGCCCTCGCATCACCACCTCCCGAAGCGGCGCTTCGCTCAGCAAAACTCGCCGCACTGCATGCGAGACTCGTCCTTTCAAAGAAACTTCCTCTCCAAACCCTTGCTAGAACACTCGTCGACAACTCGGCGGACAAGGAGGCCAGATTCAACAATGAAAGTCTGGCTCAAGTAGGTTCCGATATCGTCGCCTACCATGTATCGGAATGCCTTGTGTGCCAATACCCACGTCTACCGATGTCCGTACTTTTCGCCGCCATGTACGCCTACTGCGGGCCAAAAACACTTTACAAAGTTGCTGTGGAATGGGGTGTAGACAAAGCTGCGGCTCCAGGTGGTGAAGTTGATCCAGGTCTCCTTCAATTCCGAATCGCGAGGCCAGGTTTCGAGCCAAAGGCACCAAAGGGATTGAGAAAAGATCTGCTCCACTACAGAAAGGGAATAAGCAGTAGAGTGGTATATGAAGACGAGTTCGGAGACACGATAAAGACACCCGAGGAAATTGCAGAGGAGAAGGAGCAACAGCTGGAGAAGACGTCCGAGGAGGCATATGCAACCTTCGTGAAGGCCGTGGTGGGATCCGTATATTTGCATACAGGACGACAGGCTGCGAAGACGTTCGTGAAGCAGCACATCATGTCTCGCCACCTCTCCCTCTCCGCCCTTTTCAAATTTCCGACACCGACCCGCGACCTTGCACGATTATGTGCTCGTGAAGATTTTGACTTCCCAGTTGCGCGACTCCTCTCTGAGACAGGAAGGCTTTCCAGACATCCAGTGTATGTTGTTGGAGTTTTCAGTGGTGCTGATATGTTAGGTGAGGGTGCTGGGTCGAGCTTGCAAGAGGCGAAAATAAGAGCTGCTGTCAACGCATTGAAGAGTTGGTATCTCTACAGTCCAGGATTAAATGCCCGTGTTCCAAGTGAGACGGAAGTCGATCCGCAGGCGCCAAAGTGGGAGCCTGTACACATCGATATGGGTGAGGTGGTTTGATAAAACAAAAGCATGACGGGCATGTCTTGGTGTAAGAGAAAGGGATGATTAGATAGGATGGTCCGAGTGGAGTAGCTCGTGGCCTGTATATTATTGAATGTGGATATGGTTGTACTTCCATGCATACGCCGGGCATTTGAGTATGAGGGCAAAATTATGAATCGAACACCAGCTCGAATTCTGCGTAGAATCAATACACGCTTCCCAACTTCGCACGTACAGTCAAGTCATGCAGTATATCTATATAAGTGCAAATGGCTGTGGAAAAACACTTTTGTATTATACTCCACTACCAGTCTATACTATCAGATTCGGACTGGTGCTCGTATCAGACATAACCCAAATTTTGAGTAACTTTTCATGGCGAGATGACGATTAGCAACCGTCCAAATTCCTATAGCTTCAGAAAGTATAGCCCATGCACGACAAATCGTAAAATTTCCCTATACAGTTATCCCCAAATCCGTAACACCAAGGATATACAGCCTAAAACTCAAAGCTGGATTACTCTATGAAAACAATGAATAACATGTTCATGAAAACGCAGAAGTCTAAGAAGTCTCAGCTGCTGTAGCTTCCTTGGTATCGACCTTCTTGGCTGGAGCTTGCTCAGCAGCGCCGTCATCTTCACGAGCACGCTTCTGCCCTTGGTTGTTCTCACCACTGTGTTTGTGTTAGATGTTGTGGAAAAACAAATCTAGAATGGTAACTTACGCCTCATCACGCTCACGATTTCTGTCGGTTCTTGGCCCTCTGTCGTTACCACCACGTCCACGTCCACGGCCACCACGGCCGCGTCCACCTCGTCCACCCTTGAATCCAGATCTCTGGTCATCATCACGGCGTCTCTTCCAGTCATCTGGGTCACGGTCGCGGCCACCTCTGAAGCCACCACGACCTCTCCCACGACCGGATGGTCTTTGCTCATTTGGGCTGATTTCACCAGCGGCAATGGCTGCGGTCTTGCCATCAACGTACGCTTTCTTAAGCATGATCTCCAATTCGTACTCGCCCTTCCACTTTGGTGCTGGGTCGAGAGCAAGGAACTTTTGAGCAAGCTCATCGTCGGCGAATTCGACAAAGACAGAGCCCTTGAAGAGCTTCTGTGGTGTGCGGCGGAGGCGCACGGCGTTTACTGGGCCATATGGAGCGAAGAAAGCTTCAATGTCGAACTGAGTAGATGGCTCCTCGTCACCAAATCCCTTTACGTAGACAGAGCGAGTCAAAGTCTTATCGGACTTGGCGCTTGCAGGGTCATATGGTTGCTTGCGGCTAACCAACTCGTTATCCTCTTCACCAGTGATATTGAGGAACTGAGAGTCCTTGAGGGCGGCCACAACAGCGGAGTATGGCTGGAAGCGTTGCATGCGCTTGAACTTGTGGATATCTTTAAGAACCACTGGGGTGTTCTTCTCTCCCTCAGTCTTCTTCCATAAAAACTCATCGATTGGCAGGTTGGCATCGCCGAAGTAGAACTCGACCTTTGGAACGATAGATTAGCTTTGAATGATGAGCGGTATCTCAAAATACCATACCTGCTTGCGAATTTCTTTTGGGTCGTCGGTAACGGCAACTGACGATGGGTCAAACTTGTTATTGTTACGAGCCCTCTTCTCATCCTCTCTTGCAGTAGTTTTTAGAATGTTGGCTTTTCTGGCGAAGCTCGTTTTAGGCTCCTCCTTGGTTTCGCCATTTGCAACAGCAGCTGGGGTTTCTTCTGTCTTGATTTCCTCGGTCTTAACTTCCTCAGTAGTGACTGGTGCAGAGGTCTCGTTCACGACCTGATCATTTGGGACAGCAACTTGCTCAGTTGCATCCGTCTTGATGTCAGACATTTTTGAAAAATCGCGTTGAGATGAGTGGTTCTTTTTCTTGTGTATACGCTGAGAGTTGATAATCCAAGTTCAGCTGCAACGATGGCGGGGCGTAGGTAGAGTCAGTCAGAAATGCTCAGTCGATTAGGTAGATTAAGTCCTGATTCTCTTCGTGTGTAATTGAGTTGTGAATGATCGCGTTGTCAATAGTCAGAGATCCTTTCTTGCTTGAAGTTGATTACAAGAGTTGTGGCAGGAGACTGTGAGAAAATGGACCTCGAAATATTCTACTTGTTATGTAAGTCGGGTCGAGCAAAGTACCTGTGTAGATTCTCAATTCTCAATTCTCAAAAATTACTGCCTCGCTTCAATTCACCGACGACCGATCATTGTTAGCTTCCGCTCAGAGGCACTCATTAGGCGCTAAACTGTATACGGCATCCATGCGCAAGTGATTTCTGGTCGACGAGCATACGGCACAAAAGCTCATACTCAATAACCTTCAACATGCCGCGGAACAGATTTCATGGTCTGAAGAAGATAGTAGGTGATCCAGATGGTGTCCAATCGCATTGACAATGTGGATATCAGGCTGACATCGGCGTGTAGAAACTTCGCCAGACATGGAACAAATACAATCTTTTTAACCTCTCGCGGATGCCGAGAATTGTTAGACGGGGCACCTTTTATCAAGAAAAATGGGCGTCCAAGTCCGCGACCAGAGCTTATCATGGCGAGCAGATTCGGGAAGGACAATGGGAGCGAATGTTCAAGCCACAATCGCGCTCTGTCGTCAATATGAACTATCGATACCTGGCAGAAAACGATGGCTCTGAACAAGCTCGTGGTCGAGGATCTGGTCTAGAGCTTCCACCTACTAGCAAGAAAGATGGCCATGCTGTGACGCCATATATGCAAATGACATATGCGCCAATTGAGAGAAGATTGGATGTTGCTATATTTCGTGCCCTATTCGCAAGCAGTACCAGACAAGCAAGGCAAATGGTAGTACATGGAGGAGTGAAGGTGAACGGCAAGAAGGTAAGGAGCGCAATTGGTCAATTCGGATTAGTACTCTGACGATGATCTGCATAGATGATCTACCCTGGATACTTATTGAACCCGGGAGACATGTTTCAAGTCGAACCAGAACGAGTTTTATTCGCAACCGGAGCACCGAAAGATGCTGACGAGAGAGCCGCCACACGAAGGGCTCGCAAGTCGCTCGCAGCAAAGAAGGGGGCGATAAAGGAGGAAGAGGGGGCTGGCACCGAAGCTGGCACCGAAACTGGCACTGAAACAGCACCAGCAGTAGAGGAACGCACACCCGAAGACATCGAGGCGGACCGCAAGCATCACAAGGCCGAACTCAAGGTGCTACTCACGCGAGCGAAGGACTTTCTGGAGAGCACAAAGGAAACGACATCAGTGAAGACCAAGCAGCAACTCCGAGCTTTCTCGGCAACCGTCCGCAAGGCCATGGGGAATATCAACAGGAAGAACCCGGAAGAGCTCGACTCGGAGCTCGATACGCTCTTTTCCCAACTCGCCCTCTCTACCCCAACCACGGCAAAAAATACCACTACCAACGCGGTCACCACCAAACCCACCGAGCAAGCGATGGGAGACATGTCAGAAGCAGACCGAAGGATGCTTCGTAAGGCCTTTCAGGAGCTGAAGGAGAACCCAGTCGATTCGACTAAGCCATATGCCACACCGTGGAGACCACGACCATATATGTCGGCCTTCGCATTCATTCCCAGATACCTCGAGGTCAACCAGAATATCTGCTCGGCAGTGTACTTGAGGCATCCCGTGGTCAGAAAGGGCTTGGCCGAGGTGCCCACGCCGTTCAGCCCCGAGACTAGTCAGTTGGCGTTTAACTGGTACTTGAGAAGAAGATAGATGGCTTTGTGCACACTGTAAAGAATTGTATATTATGGGGGTAATCAAAATGCATCTTCAGAAACCATGCTCGAGTTCTTCTGGTACACGTGATCCACACCGTATGTTGATTTTGCTGCTGCGTTTCAGCCAGGTTGACGTGTATGAAGATCTAAGGACTAGGCTACTTGTTGTTTCCATTGGCACCATGGCCCTGCTTGTTCGTCGGTCGATACTGAGCAAAATCGCAGTTCGGCTGGCATGTACAGGCGATGTTATCCAAGGGCTTAAACATGACATGTCTCTTGCTATTCGGGCAACTACCAACAGGGAGAGTTTTGATGGAAGGAATTCTAAACAAGGGTGACTGAAGATGACCTCGACTTGTCACCCTCTCATCTATAGTCACATCTCACCATCATCACGTCTCGTTGCATTTGAATTTGCAGCATGCTACGTTGAACCTCAGGACATGAGGTACACAAGGTGACTTGAGAATCTTTCGCAAGTCTACCATTGAAAGCCATGACAAGCTTCTAGCACGCACGACCAAGTTTAAATGGTCTTCTTCTATATACTGCCGTTTCATACTGTATAATACAATATACAACCCATTTACAACTTCGCCTTTGGCGCCTCCAACTCAGGCATCAGCAGGTCTCTAATATCACCGGCTGCCTCGTTGAGGTAGAAACTCATTCTCTCACTGCCCAAGCCCTTCGAGACAACATTAAATTGAATACTGCAGGCAAAGGTTAGCGAAGTGTAAAGTGGCCAACGCAGCAGCGTGAATCGAAGGGGATACTTACGAGTTCTCGTTGATCATGTACGCAATTCCCCACCCATCGTCCACAACCTGGCTCCATCCGTAGCCATTGAAGTACTCGGAACTCAACTGCGAGCTGGAGATAAACCATTTCGAAGAGTACGCAAATGCCGCGTCCTTGTAGATAGCCGGGACCTCCTCGCCGGGTCCCAACAACTTCTTCAGACCAAAGAGGTGGCGATCAACACCCTTTCCGTCGCTAGCAGCACCAATGTATTCAAGATGGGCATTGACAGCCTTTCTGAAGAGTGCAGCACACTCCTTAGGTTCAATAGCCGCATCTGCCATCGCGCTACAGAAAGCGACGGAGTCATCAGAGACCGTGCGACAGGTTTCAGTGCGGCCTTGCTGGAAGCGGCGGGTCGCAGCGGATTCATAGGTCGGTCTGTTCTTGCCGTTCATCTTGTGGTATGCCAGCTGGATGATCATCTGTACATAAGCATCTGGCGAGCACTTGAATTTTTTGATCAGGCTCTTGCCATAGCCCTGGTAAGCCTGGACGCGCAGTTCATGCGCACCAATAACCTCCGTAAAGTCCTTCTGTGCGCGCTCAATCTCGGCTTGTACTTCTTTGTTGATGTGGAATTTGACGACTGAGGGATCAGGCAGATTGGAGCGGATCGATGGGTCGCTGAAATCGAGCTTGTTGTTGAAGATCATTTCGTTCACGTAGTCATTGATACGATGCGTAGGTGTACCGTCCATCATCGAGTGCTCGCCCATGAAGCCCGACGTACCGTTGTCGTTGATGATAAATTGGAGTGGCTTATCGAACCAGCGATTCTGGCCGTCACCGTGCCAGTATTGGTGGGCACGCTCTTCAAGGGTCACTGGGGAAGCGTCGTCGAGACACACGACGAACGAGGAGGCCTCTACAGTTTCGAGAGCTGCTTTATTGGAAGAGTGTGCTGAGAGGAGAACCTCGCGTGCGTCTGTCCAGATATCACGGTTCTCACTCGTCAATGCGCCTACTGCTGGCACCTTCTCAGCCTTTTCGTAAATATGCTGGAATTGCTTCTCGAGTTCGGAGGTGTTAAGGCGCTTTCCATCGACTTCATGCATAACCTTGAAGAACTGGTTCTTGCGAATGACCAAGATGTACTTGTGGTCCTTATGGGAAAACTTGACGGGGTAATCGGCGGGTTTGGCAGGTACTCTGCTGCAATTGAACATCCACTTGTAGCTGTCCATGCAGATAGGGAGTTTCTTCATGTATTCTGGCTCCAAGGTTCCCTCGTCGACTTGCTGCTTGAACTCCAGGGCGGCAGTGCTGATAGCAGCCGCTCGCTTCGCCGGGTTTCTTCGACGGCGATCATCTCTATGGGAGTAAAAGTAGCTGACGTATGGCACAACGGGATCACGGTAGGAAAGGTATGCAGCATCGTTCCACCATTCGTAAATCCAATTCTTGTGTTTTGGATCTTCGCGTCGGGCGATGAGTTTCTCCTGGAGCTTCTCGCCGGCCCCACCCCGCCTGATGAATTCGTCAACGGCCTTCTTTGTACTTTCCAACTCGGAGGACGTCAGGAGCGGATGCACTGATTTCAAGTATCGGGCGGCCGTCTCTTGGAGCGTTGGCACAGGTAGTTTTGGTAGAGACTCTTGGAATCTTAGCATGGGGCCTTTGGATGTGTCCTCTTTATAGGCTGTGATGTTTGGCGATTAGCATGTGAAGATGCGGATGCATACATATTGCGCAATCAACTCACCACCTGGCAGAGAGCTGTTCTTTCTCGTACTCGTCATTGCAAAAGTCTGTCCAGGTCACCTATCAGCCGATTGCTCCTTTGTGGGGGATTGACCATGGATACTGACCCGTGGTAAAGTCTGGGTGGTCAAGCTGCTCCTAAGTAATGAAGAGGAAGCGCGACTCTTAATCAACCCGTGCAACATAATCTGCTCCTCCAAAGGAAATGTCTATATGATACAAACGGGAGAGAAGGGGAGTAGGGGAGAAGGAGAGACGAAGGGCAGGGAGAGGATGGAATTTATTCTTGAGTTTCGGGTTGGATCAGCGGTGCTTTTTCTTAGGTGCGGACTTGTACCTACCTACGTACTATGTACTACAGTACGTATGCAGTAATAGGTGCTTCGGCATCCGCTTGTGTTGTGGTCGACAACGTCCACCTCAACCTCGGCACAACAGCCCCGGTCGTGTCTCGCGAATGAATGAGCGCTAGGGAAGGAGAGTGTGGAGAACTTGGGGAAAGCTCGTGACGGGCATGAGGATGATGATGAGGACAACTGGAAGAGAGAGTAGTATGGAGGAAAAGGAGGAATGATGCCCATGTATTCCATTTGCTCGATGTTCCGGAGCATCATTATCATCATCATTATCATCATCATCATGCCTCCTATTCCCAAATAATACACAGCCATCCCTCATCACATGCCATTTGTTAAGTTGTTATGGCAGAATCTCAAGATGGATGTGCGCCACGGAGCGTCGGTTCTGTCAGAAACATCCATTTCAATCACCCATTCGACATCACAAGCTCGCATCGAGACAGGGGCTTTGGCTCCTACATGTATGTACTATGTACTATGTACGTGGTATGATGTGAGAAGCTGATAGTGGCATTTTCTTCTGATTTGTACTCAAAGTGTTGTGGCTATTACCTTACTCTACCAACAAGTACATAGTACTTATCTGTGTCCGGGCCGAGGGATCCCTCTACAAGTTTGAAGGTGCACAGCTTCGGCCCACGCCCGCTCCACGCGACCCACCTCCATCACTTGTTACCCCAAACTTGATGTTGCGAGATAACTCCGTAAATACTCCGCACACACAAAAATGCATGCACGTGTACGAGCATGATACATCATGCCAGGGCGTTGATGTTTACAGTATCAGAATAAGTAAGTGGTCAGGTCATCCAGAGGCCTGCCAACCAAAGGTTCAGACGTCCTTCAATAGTCACTTGGGATCCAACCCCACATGTTCTTTGCCGTATCACGAACAGAGCCTCTATCACACACGCTCTATTCTTTGAACTGGACCAGGTGCTGTGAAATGACTCGAACCCATTTTTACAAGCCAAGTGACTCAGATCAACGTTTACGCTTGAGCTTGTTCTTCTTTGCCGCGCTTGCTGTTGCCTTGCTCTTCATCGCTGCCTTGGTACCTTTCTTGTAGCCTCTAGTAGGCTTTGGCTCTGGTGTACTGGCATCCTCGTCCTCGTCGTCCTCATCATCGTCATCGTCATCGTCATTATCTTCGTCTTCCTCGTCCTGTTCCTCATCTTCTTCATCATCCTCATCTTCTGTATCCTTGGACTGCTTATCACCTTTGCCGGCTTTCACTATCGCAGCCGCTCGCTTACTACTTCTCGCTGCACGACCTGTCTTGGTCGTGGGTGTCGGTGATGCGGTCACTGGCGATGTTCGCGCCTCATCTGTATCATCGACCGTACTTGCTCGAGTCTTGTTAGACGCCTCTCCTCGCTTCCGCTTCTTTGCAGTAGTAGTCTGTGGAAGTGGTGATGACTCCACTGGCGTTGGAGAAGCCTCCGTATCCTCGGAAACAGCCTTGGTTTTTACTCTATCGTATATGAGTTTCCTGAAAGCATTTCCTTCGATCTCGTCTTCCTCGTCTTCATCTTCTTCATCCACGACATGGCGAGTCAAAGAGAATTCGGTGAAAGACATGTTAGGAGCCTCGTCTTCATCTTCGTCGAAAGAATCTTCCCGTGCATCAATGACAGGCATGTTGTACAAACGGCCCAGCTTCTCCCATATGCCTGGTATTCTCGTATGAACATCAATTTTAGGATCGTAGCCGTGATTTCGTAGGAACATCGAAAGTGCAATCATCCGAAAATGCTTGTGCATGCCTAAATGTACCAATTAGTGACGAGGCTAACTACAGGCAGCTCAGCAACGCTCACCAGCTGGTTTCCATCTCACAATGCCTTTGAATAAAGAGGTCTCCTGCTCATCTGTCCAAGGATCCTTGAGAATATCGTAATCATCCTCTCCTGGGGAAGTTCGAGAGTCTGGCGCATTTACCATAGGAGAGTCTTCATCAGCAGCAGGAGTCGAAATCGTCCCTACGCTCTCTCGTGCCTTCTTCTTAGGAGGCATTGTGTGAGGCTATTTGAGAGCTAAGGAAGTTGAGGTTTCGTATGAGATAGCTTCAGCAGATCTGTGAATAAAAATGGGAGAACAACAGCGTTCGAGAAGGGTAATATGACGCAGTGTGAATGAGGAGACCATGTATTGCGAAATGCTGCATCCACATTTTAGCGGCGGGAGCAGCCGCCGCTAGATTAAATTGGGGACTTCGATGGAACATGTATATCAACGCGACAACTGCGCGTTAAATGTCACGCGTTTCGGAGCAATAATACCATGGATGACGATCAAGCCATTGGAGATCCATTCACCATTCCTGATCTATGGAGACTTCCCAAAAGCCATCTCGAAGGATTTGGCGCACCAAGTTTGTTGTTTTCTGACTTGAACATTGATGGTAACATCTCCCGTGCATTGAAAGATTGTAGACTAAGTCGCTGCAGGCATAGAGGCGGAATTGCCTGATCCTGCTACAGCTGAGGCGCCAACTGAAGGCTTCTTTACTATACCGGATCTTGTGCTTGGGCCTGTGGACTCGCCCCCTTCTGAACCCGATGAATTGGTAAAGCCGGCGGGTGATCAAGATGACGAGAAGGAAGGTCAGCAGACAGAGGAGCACTTCGACATCTGGAAGATTGCTCAAGAAGTACCTGTGAAGGCGGCAGATTACCACAGCTGGGATGCCTTTGAAAACGATGGGTTTACAGAAGCACCCACAGCTTACCTGACGGAAGCTGGTGCTCAGGTTTTCGATGCCGCTCTTGCTCGAGAAGATGATATACTGGGTCTCCACAATAAAGACTATGCCATTGTTGATACTAAAGCATATACATCTTCACTAAAATCGCTCGGTCTAGGGAGGGATTCACTCTTGTTTCGCTGGGACACTGAGATGACGTCCTTCATACCGACGCTGGGAAAAGTGCGTATATCCGATCATACAGGCGATTCATGCCACGCATTGGAAGCACTGTTTATGACGAGCGGAAACACGATCAAAGCATTACATGAATTTGTCACGAAAAGCTATGCCAGGAATGAATCTCCAGGTCGAATTGCTCTGGCAGATTCTGTATCAGTATTGCTCAATACCATTCAGGCTCGTCTTAGCGATGTCAACGCAAGCCAGGGGAGCATACTGCAACTACAATCAGCTTTTGGGCCAGCCGTATCCGCTCTGAAATGTGTTCATGATTTAGTCATTGAGGTGTCCCTTGCTAAGACCGACGAAGATATGCTATCTATACTGTTTGGCTACATCCAGAGGATTGAAAATCGAATGGAATGGCTCAGAGAAGTCTTACTCGAGATATTATCTCGTGTCTCTCTGCCATGGCTTGAATTTGTCGGGGAGTGGCTTGGACTACAGAAAGAAGCAGGACTACCAATGTCTAAAGAAGGTCCCGGTCGAAGCTTTGTTAAGGTGGAGGATCGAAATTGGATCGACGAACAGGGCATGGAGAACCAGGAGCCTGACTATGTCTTTGATGGCGCAGCAATACCGTCTTTCGTTTCTGCAGAGGACGCTCAAATCATGTTTGAGACAGGCAAGAGCTTGAGATTTCTTCGTGTTCATCACGAAACGCACCCTCTAGCTCGTGCAGATGTAGTTGCCTCTGTGCATCCTCCTGTGCTCGACTGGAAGTTCTCATGGCAGGACATCGAGAGTGTGCAGGAGAAAGCGTCACAATACGAAAGGGATTTGTCTGAGGCCGTGAAGCGATACTCGACAAACACAGAGCTATCTGAGACTACCGTAGGTCCCACAGAGGATTCGGCAATACATTTCGATTTCTTCGGGAAACCAGAGGAAGCCATGCAGGCACATTTCCTCGCTTCTATTAAAGCTCTTGATCTTCCATTATCCGATGAGCAGCGTACGCCTCAAGACAGGTTGACTAGGCTCCTTATTGCAGCCCTGAAAGTTGAGAGGGAACTGATAGAAGAGGACGCATCCACGTTTGCCCCACCAACTTCACTTGCACCAGCTCTTTCATTCTGTCCCATTTTCTCTGCGCAAGCTAGAATCGTGAACGGGACGTCTATGAGACTCTTCTTCAATTCTCATAATCTACGAGAACATCTCTCTGTACAGCGCCGCTTTCACCTACTGGGTGATGGGGTCTTCTCTTCCCGCTTACAACATGCTCTCTTCGACCCCGAGCTCGAAACTGCGGAGCGACAAAGAGGAGTGGCACGAAGCGGAGGAGTAATGGGACTACGACTTGGGGGTCGTGATACCTGGCCACCAGCAAGCTCTGAGCTGCGATTAGCTCTTATGGGCGTCCTTACAGAAAGCTATCACACTTCTATAGCTAACTCGGGGTCCTACCTCGATCGTAAGAGCGAACTTCCAGGCGATCTCAGCTTTGCAGTTCGGGACATGAGCGAAGAAGAAATTACCAAGTGCATGAATCCCGACTCCATCTCAGCCCTTGACTTTTTGCGCCTGTCATACAAACCTCCGGCACCACTCGAGGCCGTCATAACCCCTCTCAGTCTTTACAAATATGACCAGTTGTTCAAACTTCTTTTGCGTGTCATGCGCATGCTCTATGTTGTCAACCAGCTATTCCGCGACTCGACAGACCGTACCTCTTACTGGCAAGGGCTCAACAATACCGCGCAGAAGTTCCGCATCGAATCAAGGCACTTTGTCATGAGCATTGCCAGCTACTTCTTTGATACGGGCGTCGAGTCCACCTGGAAGATCTTCGAAGCCAAGCTTGATGAAGTCGCTTCAAAGCTCAACACGGAAGGCGTTGTTCTCGGCCAGCATGAGGGTATATCCGAGCTCCGCGAATATCATGAGTCCATCCTCGATCGCATCATGACCTCTCTTTTCCTCCGCAAGCGCCAGAGACCTGTTCTTATACTCCTGGAGGAGATCTTTGAGGGCGTGTTGGCATTCGCAAAGTATTCGAGAGAGAGAGCGAGTGGCGAGAGAAAGAAGTTTGGAAGGGACGAGGTCTTGCGCGCTATGTATGTTGCGTTTCGAAAGAAAGTGAGTGTGTTTATTGGGGTGTGTAGAGGTTTGAGTGAGAGGAAGGGATTTTTGGAGGGCAGTGCTAAGACTGGAGGCTTGTTTGGAGGACTCAAGGAGGAGAATACTGTTGCGATGCTGCTGGCGAGGTTGGAAATGTCGGGTTATTACTCGCAAGCTGTGGTGTGAATTGTGATGAGGTACATACCGTAGTCCGTTCTTATTCCCTGAGCCACCGTATCTGATAGATTTTAACTTATTTGATGACATCGGATTCCAAAATCGTCGGTTCCTGTGTGTGATCTAGTGTAGAGATGCTTCACTTTCTGATTGCTGCTTTACCCCATCATGATATAAACAACCCACCCATCTTGGGTTGTGTTATCGGGGAGAAATAGGAGGCCTCGGGCTTCGATTGTAGGTGTAGTTGCCAACTCTACATCGTGTACCAGGTGATTACCTCGATTGTGCTTGACCACAGATGGGACCGCACTTGTATAAATCTTAGCCATCATTACAATGCCCGAGGATGCCACAATTGCCTTCAGTGGTAGAGAACATCCGTATCGAGGTCTTTTTCTTGCGTTGTGCAGCCCCTTATGCAGCCCCTTAGTTCCTTTATATAACAGGCGATTGGATCTTCTTGTTGACTTGGTGTCAGGAAGTTTTGGGAGACTCGATGTCTAATTGATTGTAAAGCGTGAGTGTATTTAAGCACATCTGCTGCTTATGTCCTTCGGGTCTGGCAGTTAGATTATAAGAGTCTATCTTTACAACCTGATATTTGTTTATCTATCTATAAGCGACTAACAATATTTATAGAGACGTTTCGTCCGCAGGTTAAAAAAAAAACGAGTTACATATGTACATAGTTACCGAGATCATCAATAACATAGGTAGTTAATTATAATCTATGAGTTCCATCGCCCTAAATTAGGTCTGAGTTGAAGCCTATAGTTCTGGATTATTCCACCAGTGCCACCATTTACTACAGATGAATCTGCATCTTTCAGAAGCTGCTCTGAGAAGGGGATATGTAGATCCTCTGGTGTAACACCCGTAGTATAGGGTGGTTTGTTGAGTTTTACGAGGGTATCGTTAAGGACTGTAAAGAGATCACAGCTCATGCTAACGAGTTATTGCTGGCTTGAGCGGAGACCCTCTTGAAATCTCCCGCTTGCAAAGAACTTCTAGCATGTACTCCAGATAGTATATGAGCGTGTAGGCAGTCCAGTACCTCTGGCTGAATCATAGTATGCCTGTGATATCAAGCTGGTTTGAGGGTAGGTAAAGGTGTTGTGGAGAGAAAAGCGAGCACTTCTAAATATAAATAATGGAGGAAGGACGTCAAGCATTGAGTATGCTCGCTCAGCTCTTTTGTTAACTAAGTTAACACATCAATTTGCAATTATTGAAAGTCGAATAATTATCTAGAGCAAGATAGACATTTAAATGATGAAACTAGGTATCTAGGGCTAGGAATTTGTTTGTTTGTTTCGAGCACTAGAATTGTTCGGATTTATGCATTTTCGGGTGAGAACATGCCTATGACTAGGAAGAATGCAATATGTATAGGCTCACTATAATCATAAAGATTTAGATTCTTATACGAGCCCCTTTACAATGGAATGGAATTCCTCTAGTATTCCATTCTCTAAGACGAAAAAGTGTGGTTTTATAATGTGTCATCGAAGAATAAACTTTCCTTGAAAGATCCTACCAAAATTAAGCATATCGCATCACTAGGTGTGCTTACCTAGGTATGTATTTTTTTTATATCTCGCGTCCTTCCCCCAACGTCAAACATTTCTATATTGTCCCGAAGTGCCATACACGGATATCATGTAGTTATTTTTATACATCCAAAAGACGTTGTTCTTTACGAAGCAAATCTCCACGTTTGATCTGTAAACATGTTTCAAGATCATTATGATGAACAACGTGGCTGAGTCGGAACAAAACAGAGCTCCAAGGATGGTCGTAGGAGGAAGATCCACTTTCACGATGGAGAAACACGAGCGTGAGACGAACCTCAAACCGATTCACAAATACAGCAGCTTTAATACAACGACAAAAGCAAGTCCGCCCTCTCATCCAAGTCTTTCCTTCTCTACTCCATTATTCTCCTCGTCAATTATCTGTTCTCTGTACCATTTCGTGTATCTTGACATCATGCGACATTTCCCAACTATCGTCATCGTTGGACCACCACTCTGGTACCTGGCCTTAATCATCTGGGCTTTCATCTCGACGCCCTCAAACCCAGAACACACGCACAACGTCGAGTGCCTCGTGCGCATCTTTCAAGATGAGCGACTGATCGTCCATTTCAAAGCTCTAGGAGCGGGAATGGCCTGGACAATCGCCGCATACGGCATTGGATATGGGGGATGCAAGGCCCTGGCTTCGGAGAGCGAACGAAGGCATTGTTCAGACTACGGGACTATCGCTGGGGCGGGAACAGCTACTGTGCTCATGCTTGTGTCGCAGCACCGCGAGACCATTGGAGAGTGGATTGAGGATGTCGTGGATTTTGGAGGCGTCTTCCGTGAGGAGAATCTTATGGTCATGAAGTCGGAGAACTCGACGCAGCAGCTGGAGCTTTGAGCCCCTCCCGTTGCTGGATTTTCATTCACGCATAGAAGCAGCTGTGAAATCACCACCATCTGGCTTCTGAGCAGCTGCATAAATCGTCGTCCATGATCTCATGAGGATCCAAGTGCAATATGAATTTCAGCTTACAAGGCATGTCTGATCAGCCTTGACCCTTGTACCTGTGAGCACCAAGACGGGTGAAAATATTCTCCACCACACAAAACAAAGGTGGGTATTCTCATGTGTTCATGTCCGCAACGTTTGGTGTCAGTCGCATTGACAACCGATATAAGTGGTGGAAAACGACAGGTCTTGTGCGAAGGTGCTGAACTGCCCCAATGGTCGCAATGCAGTTCGCACGTTCTTGACGGCAAGGCTGGGTGGGAATGTCTGCCGTCCACGTGAAATGATTGATGCGCGGGAGAACATTTTATCTCATTCTCAGTCTTGTCATCCAACCCTGTCGCCGGCAGGGCTTGTGGCGGATGACAGTAAGCAGAGCATTGCGGTCTCCAGGTATGAATTGGTGATTTTCACCTCGACTTTTATTCGCTACCATTGGGTTCATCAACTACGTAGGAATCCGAGCTACCGACCACTGCAGAAAATGCATTTTTCTTGGGGAAACTGTTCCAGAGAGCTGTTGTCAGATGATGATGATCACTTGTGCAGTCCACCGCCTGGCCCGAAGAGAGCGGTACTCGATTACCTACCTAGGCTCTGGTGTTTCTATAGCCGCGTCGCTCTTTAAAATACAGCAGACCCGCGTGTAAATGCGACTTAAGCGCCCGTGTCTGTCGCCATACAGCTGGCTTGGACCGCGGTTACACACACGTTGATCGGTAATTGTGATGCCATGCACATGCAGCACAGCCCTGTCGTTCGAAGACGCGCGTTGCCTTCATTGTGTATTTGGAATACGAAATCAGGAACGAGGCCACAGCAAATGGACCTGCCCCTCAAGCTGATGATGTACGGAAGACCCAGAAAGCATCCTCTGCCGAATCGTGGGGACGATATTCCTGCGCATGGAGCGGAGCAAGACGCTTAAACGACGGTTTCAGGATTCCCCAGGGTTCGAGTACACGCCTATGACTGTCACTGCTGCAAGGCTGAGGTATGTACATACCTGGGTACTGTGCCGATACGACCTGCACGACACAGGTGGCCCAAGGTTGACCCCCAATACATACATAACGACCTTATTTATATCCACAAAAAAAACAGCCCTTGATGTGTGAGGCGTGCGGAGCTGTCCTACCTATTTGTAATTGGTGGCTTACTATGGCACTACGCATTACCTACTTATGATTGAGTGCCCTATCGGAGTAAACCCAAAGTCACCTCCATAAGGCTGCATGTAGATTCTACTAAGGTAGGTATAGTTGATTGCCCAGCACGAACATGTAGGGGACCTTACATGTGTAGTAACTCTTGATATAGATCCTTCACTCTGCACAGCTTCAACCTGTATACGGCTCTCTTACAGCATGACGAAACATTGACTTCATGGAAGGCTAGGTAGTTGAGCAATACAGAAAGAGAAAAGGGCCCCTTCAGCCTGGTAGTACTCCCCTCGCATATGCAGCTACATCAGCATGCCTACTGTGCTGTGACCCGAGCCCGATCATCTGTAGACACGATTTTTAAGAAGGGGATTGTGTAAATCGTCGATGTGTAAACTCTCCCATTATGTTTGCTGAAATATATAAATGCTTTCCCGCGCGCTTGAGTCGTAATGCTTTCATCAACATCGTTCTGCATCATCTCAAGTCTATCAACTCAGGAGGCTTCAACCATCATCCACAGGCAAAACTTATGCCAATATCTTCTTCTCCATTTTCGAATATAACTCTTGAAATTTGAACATCTTCATCAAATTTTGTTATCGGAATAACCCACTCAAGTATCAATCTACCTGGTTCCATATGTTTACGTCTTTATCTCAATTCACGATTTCAAGAGCTACCGAACTCTCCTACCAATTCAGAATTCATAATGTCTTCCCAAAATAACGGCGGCAACAAGTCTAAGTCCTCCAAGTCCCAAAGGCAAGCCACTCTCAAACCACGCTTCAATCGAAAACTAACACCTAGGGCAGCGGCATCACAGGATACACGCAGCTGCAGGGGAATTACTATCAAGGCACCCAGACAAATCAACAGTCTTCAATGGGATACACTCAGCAACAGCAAGCTACGAACAACTACACAAACCAACAGTCCACCACGGGATATACTCAGCAACAGCAAGCTACGAACAATTACACAAACCAACAGTCTACCACGGGATATACTCAGCAACAGTACTATCCAAACAACTACGCAGAGTACCGCCAGAGAGCGAACGAAAGCCAGCCAGTCAATCAGTCCTACCAGATGAATCAGTGGGTGTATGGCACCCAGAACCAGAGCATCCCTTGGAACGAGAGATGGCAGAGACAGGGATGGGAAGGCCCGAACTCTAGAATCTGAGCCTAGCCGGCCTGTTCTCGTTCGCTCAATCATGGAGCCTTTCTATCTCTCCCCCTTTTCGGTACCACCATCACACTCCTCTCTTTTTTCATCTTTTTATTCTTCGTTTTTTGGGGGGAACTTCCGGTTTAAGGGGTTGTGGGCGCCGCCTTTCTTCTTCTTCTTCTTCTTCTTCGGGCCATTGAAACAATGCGGGCTTTGTGCTTTTTCGTTGCCGGATGGGGAGTCGCGGGAACCTTTGCTTGGACACTACAGGATTGGTGTTCGAAGTTTGTGTTTTCTCCCGTTACGATATTGGTAATCGTAATCGCAACCACCCTCGCCTTTTTCCTCCTCCTCTTCTTCTCCTTCTAAAAATACAGAAAAAAGAAGAAGAAGATCTACTTTATTTCATTATTATGCATCTTATTTCTGGACAGTATTTGGGCTTTTCAGTCTCATTCAATCTCATGCAGTTTGTAGTATTATGCCTCTGCAAATTTCGTTGCAATGAGAAGCCAATGTCTGTTCTCTTCAACAATATATCAGTGGCCACGAAGGACTGTTGTCTTGAGAGGATTTCTTTTGGCTGAGCATGATGTACCGATACTGAAATGGTATTCTGATGACGTCTAAATTAATCACTCGCTATCATGTTGAGAGGTTGACTTCTTTCTAGTTCTATCATGCTATAGTAATAATAAAAAACATGGGCAAGCTACAAGCAGATTAGGAAACACCTAGAATTCCTGGCAGTTTATAGTATAATATAGTCGAACATATTGTGTTTTTCTACGTAGGTAAAGCAATACGTTCAAGTAGTTCTTCAGGCGGAATCTACAGAATCCGGACCGGAGTTGTGTTGTAACGAATCTCAAGTGGCACTTAGCATAACAGTCTGGATAGCTTGAATTGTATTATAGACTTAGTAGCCGAGAAATGTTTGCTGAAAGATGTGGAGGTCGGAGTGCTATTCATAGATTTATGTGCAAGTGTAAGGGTACGTTACGATTTCTAGTTCGAGTAGGATCAAGATGTTGAAATATCTCGATGCTGCAAAGAAAATAGCTGTAACATCATATAACCTGAAACTTTCTTGTGATATGATTGTGTAGCTGTAGCTTCACTTGCTTTTAAACTACATCGTATTAGAGGCTGATTATTAAGCATGTCATATCTAAATCTCAAACGATCTTGATGGGGATCCAGGGCAGCATATGGAAAAAGAGGAAGGGCGAGTGAATGGGTCGAGAATGATTCGAGTTCGGTATTACATATCGAGAGGTATATACTATATCTCCTCATTCGGCAAGACCGTGAAGGACAAATTACCAGGCTTGCTATTTTTGAAACATACTCCATGGTTAAGGAAAGGATCCTAAGATTCCGCAATCAGTCAATCCTGACCACAAACTTACTACTAAATGTCTACAGAAAATCAGATAACACCTCATAAGAAAAATCTCAATTCACGTCTATTGTATCACACAAGACGACGCACTGAAAGCTAAAGGATATCTAGTCCATATACCCCATGTACCCCAACTCCCCTAAATGCAACCCAAGCACTGTTTCCATTTTATTTTCAAAAGAAATCCCTCACGCAGCCGAAGTAGCGGTAGTAGTCTCAGAGTGCTCCGGGACGTCCTTCTCCAACGACTCGGCAGCAACCTCCTCTGCAGGACCCCTTGCCTGGAATCCATCGAGTGACACAGTGACTGCACCAGCCTGAACAAGCTGTTATAATTATACATTAGCACATGTGGAGGGTGACAGTGTTGAGCAGTGACTTACAGCACGACTGAGATCATCAATCAAATCATCCACATCCTCAATACCAACGCACAATCTGATGATATCCTCTGGCATCTGTCTCTCCTTTCTAGTCTTGGCATCGATACTGGCATGGCTCATTCTGCACGGCATGCTAATGAGGGAGTTAACGCAACCGAAACTCACGCTGATACCCCATAATCTGGCAGCCTCGACGATGCGCTCGGACATGACGATGTCACCGGTTTCGAAAGAGAGGACGGCGCCAGCCCCGCGGGCAATAGACCAATGGAGATCGTATTGTGGGTGAGACTTGAGACCTGGGTAGCGAACGCGGAATCCATGGTTCTCAAGGAACTCAGCAATGGCTTGGGCATTGGCTTGTTGCTTCTCCATGCGGATGGCAAGGGTTTTGATTCCTCTCATCAGCAGGAAAGAATCATTTGGGGTGAGACCGCAGCCGGTGGAGTTGATGGTAAAGTACATCTTGTCGCCAATGACAGGGTCATTGACGGCGATTACTCCGGCCATGATGTCGTGGTGCCCAGAGAGGTATTTAGTTCCGGATTCGTAGACGACATCGGCGCCGAGGTCGAGAGGGTTGCAGAGCATTGGGGAAAGCATGGTATTGTCGACAACAACCAATGCCTTTGGGTTGACTTCGTGAGTGAGCTTGGAGATTGTAGCAAGGTCGACAATCTTAATCAACGGGTTTGTTGGAGTCTCCAGTAATACCATAGCGGTCTTGTCCGAAACAGCGGCGCGAACAGTCTCTGGGTTGGTGGTATCGACATGGCGAACGACAATTCCACTGTTGGTAGCCAAGTATGTCAACAATCTGTTGGTGCCGCCGTACAAGTCATCTCCAGTAATGACCTCATCCCCAGGTCGCAGAACTCGAGTGATGACATCCAAAGCCCCCATTCCAGATCCCACAACCAAAGCCCTGTGTGCCTTCATGATCTTTGCCAAGTGACGCTCGAGATGGGTACGCGTAGGGTTTCCAGACCGAGTGTAATCATATTCGGATCCACCACCGGCGGAGGACTGCTTGAAAGTTGCCGACTGGTAAATCGGCATGCTAGATGCTCCATATTGATCCTTACTGTCGGTGTATACAAGTTCAGTTGCCAAGGCGTACTTTCTGCCATTTCGTGGACTCGAGGGAGCTGGAGATGGTGGCAAGTCGTGACCATCGAGGTCAATGTGAGAAAATGCCTTTGAGAGGCCATTGGCCTTGCCAGAAGGACCTGCGTTTGAAGTTGATGACATGATGTAGTGGCGCGTGAGGGTTGAAGGCCGTGGAGTAGGAAAGCAACGAGATCAAGAATTGGTGAATGCGATGGTCGTAGAGGACAATCAATTTAGAGAGAGCTCGTCTGAAGTAGTAGACAGGGCCCAGTGCAAAGGGAGGTAAAAAAAAAATGAGGTTCAAGATATTTTTCTGTTGTCAAGGGGAATGTTGATTGTCAATTTGTACGGATGTAGTGGATTTCAAACATCAGCAGCAAGAGTCAGAGTCACATCCAGCGTGGGGTACAGCAGTCTAGGGATCTCCGGCGGCATGGAACGCCATTGACCTAGCACCTTTTGGTACTAGCTGAGAATGACGTGCTAGCATCAATATGGCCTCAGGATAAACATGAGTATTTAAGGCAACACGTTTTAGATATCTTTCCTGAAAACAAAATCTATGATACACTTGACCTGATGGTAATATAGGAGGAGAGAAAAGCATCAATCCTCTAGATAGACGTGCTGACCGCTAGTCAAACAAACCTCGTCATAACCAGACACGAGCATTTTCACTGTACACAATTCCAAACGCCACCATGCTAAATGCCCCTTGCAATGACATCCCAAGCAAGATCAGTCCTGTGACTCGACGGCCTCATCGGTATCCTCGTACTCATCGCTAGATGTTGCTTCTTTCGCCTGTTTCTTCGACTCGCGTTGATGATTGCTGGCCAAAATTTGTGCACCGCCGTTGCGTCCAAAGAAATCTTCCGTTCGAATGCCCCTGACACCCTCTGAGCTCACACCTGCCATTGAAATGCCCTGCTCACGTTGAGATCTGATGAACTCTCTGACTGGGATCATAGCTGCGTCACGACATGCTTCCTTGATATCGCTACCAGACATGCCAGCCATGACACGAGTAAGATATTCGATGTCGAAGTGTTCATCGTCAAGCTTAGTGTCCTTCAAGATCAGCTTTAAGATGCGCCGTCGCTGGTTGATAGAAGGTAGGGAGACTGGGAACTTTTTCGGCATTCTTCGAAGAATTGCCTCATCGATGTCCTGAATTCTGTTCGTAGCACCAAGGATCATAATTCTCTGCATTTCGCCGGTCTTGTTGGCGGAAGTTAATCCATCCCACAAAGTCATAAATCTAGCGAGATCAGTTTGCGATTCACAGCAATTGAAGTTGGAAATGACCTACTCTGCTTTTACCATTCCACTAGCCTCATGTTCCCCACTGCGACGCTGTCCCAATACCGCATCGATTTCATCAATGAAGACAATGCTTGGCTGTAATTTTCTGGCGAGCGAGAACACCGCGGCTACAAGTTTATTTGAGTCGCCGTACCATTTTTCCGTAAGAGTCGAGATGTGAAGGTTAATGAAACAAGCGCCGCTCTCGTGAGCCAATGCTTTCGCAAGCATGGTTTTGCCACACCCAGGAGGGCCGTAGAGAAGAACACCAGAAGGCGCAGACAATAGCGGCGAAGCGTGAGAATATAGATGGGGCATAGTAAGAGGATAAATGACAGTCTCCTTCAATTCTTCGATGATATCGTCCAGACCACCGATATCTAACCATCATCAGCCTTAAACAGTACAAGCAATGCGCAAGACTTACCATTGAACCCCACTGGAATATCTTCTGGGGCAACGACTTCCATAGCAATAAGACTCTCATACTGATTCAACACCAAGTCTTCCTTCTTTGTTCGTCGCTTGCCATTCTTCGATTGCTTGGGATCATCGTCTTCGGAATCGCTATCGTCCGCGGAGCGCTTGTCTAATCGTCGGAGGTTGGCAGCAGCCTTGAGAGCAGCCTGCTCGTGCTGTGCCTTTTCGGGGTCTTCATGGCCTGGCAAATTTGAGAAGACTTGCTTTACAAGATAGTACACCGAGATATTCTGTCACACGACCCTAATTAGCACATACTGTTCGTTGGAGAAGCCGAGGCGCAAGAGAGGATAGAAAAGATGGCTGTGTCTTACAGCAACGGCGATGAGAAACAAGTCTTGGAGCATGCCATACTTCCGCCCGGAGTCTCCCATAGTGGAAGGAATATGAGGTCGTCAGAAAGGGAACTGGAATGAAGACGGAGATGAAGGTGAAGATGAAGTTGAAGTTGAAGTTCGGCTTCAAAAGTTCACATGCCCATTGATTCTTATGTAGAGTATGGAGAAGTGGATTAAGGTACCTTACCGCAGGTCGGCAGGCACTACCTGGGTAGGTTCCTCTTGGTGGAAGTGACGGATGTACGCCACAGCAAAGACCGACATGTGGCTTGACTCGTACGCAGCCTTGCCCCGGAAAGGCAAAGCGCGCTGTACATCGCACGCTAGTCCCATCGTGGCGCTTTGTTTACTTTGTTCCTACGCGCATATTATTGATGCGTGCCCGCAACAACGATTCTTGCGACAATCGATACGGGACCAAATTGCAGCATTTTTTGCCCTGCGCAACAACACTTAGCTATATAACTAAAATTAAAAAAAACAGAGATTATGGCTCCAGCAGCAAAGCCCAAAGGCATGTTATCAGGCTTCGTATCGGACGACGAGGAAGACTCTCAATTCATGGAAAGCACCATGCCGACCCCCGATTCCGCGGCCGAGAACCATGCGCCGGGCAAGAAGGCAAGAGGTAGGCCGAAAGGAGCCACCAACAAAGTTACGAAGACGAAGCCTGCGAAGCGCGCTGCTGCTACCACGCAGGCGCATGCATCCAAAAAGCACGAGCCATTGACGGATACAATCAACGAAACACCTGCCAGTGAAAGTGAGGACGAGAAAGCTCAGCAAGAGGACTCTGTTATGGCCGAGGCGATTTCAGGCGATGAGCTCGATGATTCGATCATACCTATGACGAAGCCAAAGGCCACGAAGACGAAGCGCGACGTACCTGTCAAATCCTCGAGTGACGCGCCTGCTTCACCGCCTCGTCGTGAGGTATCAAAGAAAAAAGCCGGCCGACCAAAGAAACAAATATCACCACCACCAGAAGAGCAGGAAGAAGATGAGGAAATAGAAGAGACGATGCCCTTCATCCCCGAGACCCAAGCAGCAGCAGATACAGTGCCCTCTTCATCAGAGAAAGCCCCCAAACCCAAGCGCAAGGAGACAGCAAAACCCGCTCGCTCAGAGTCCCGCGTCCGGTCTACATCACGTACAGCCCCCGTATCGCGCAAGCGCGCAGCCAGCGCCTCAGATACCGAGCGCAGCGACCCAGCTGTGCGCAGGAAACTCGGCGAAGCGAACAAGAAACTCGAGAGCCTAGAATTCAAATATCATAACCTACGAGAGATCGGTGTCCGACAAGCGGAAGAAAATTTTGATTCGTTGCGCGCACAGAGCGAGAAGAAGACGAAGGCCGCCAATGAGTTGATTGCGGCGCTGAAGAGCGAGCTTAAAGAGTCCAAGAGCGCTGATAAGGAGGTTCGGTCGCTTCGGACGGTGGTTGAGGGGAAGGATTCTGAAATTGCGCGCCTGCAGGCCGAGATGGGAGAGTTGAATGTTGCTTTGCGCGAGGCGCAGACGGAGAACAAGAACCTCGCGACGAAGCTGGCGGCGAGTCGGAGTGCGGCTGCGAGCGTGGAGAGTGCCAGCACGCGCGTGCCTGGGAGTGCGAAGAAGGGGGCGGCAGTGCGGATGGTTGGCAGTGCAGAGGCAGCTCAGGCGGCAAGTGCGGCAATGTTGAAGGAGCATTTGTATGGAGACTTGACTGGCTTGGTCATACTTGGTGTGAAATCTGAGGATGACGAGGACGTTTACGATTGTATTCAGACGGGACGGAATGGCAGTAAGTATTTTCTGCTCAACTCCACACCTTCTCCTTTGAGAGGTGCGAGGGATGTTTGTTCGGTGGATCTCAAGCTAACGGTGGATACAGCGCTTCATTTCAAACTCGCCATCACCACCGATGCAGAGAGCTACGAAGACGCGCAGTGCAGCTACATCCCTCAATTGGACCCTTCCCGCGACAAGGAGCTCATAGAACTACTGCCCGAGTACCTGGTCGACGAGATTGCATTCCCACGGCCGCAGGCTAGTAAATTCTACTCGAGAGTTGTGAAGGCTCTTTACGAGCGGGGCGAATAGGGGTAGACTATATCTACAAGAGAGCAGGCATTTGGTGGAGAAGGTGGAGGCATGTGGTTATGAGAATGGCGTTGTGGGAGTTTGGGATCTTGGAAAGCGATGGTTGGAGTTGGGTTTACTTGAATGAATCTATAATGCCCAAAGTTGTACTTGCCCGTATCTGTTGTGATTGATCGCCGAACGTTTCATAGCTTAATCGCCGCTCTGAGAACAACGTCGTTGTGCAGTTCGATGACTGCATAATTTTTGGCTAGGCGTCTGAGGATAAATGAACGAGTCTAAAGATCTATGGTGTTGAATTCTGTATGTCTCTTAACAACTTGTATGGCTTCAATCAGCTTCAAAGCTCTTGAAAACTACCCAACTCTACATCTCTCTTGGTTAACAAGTGAGCCTCAATCCCTCATCATGGCAAGATAAAAGCTGTCGAACCAACGGAGCTGATGGATCCAGAGTACGCTTATGAGACCTAGTATGCGTTTGCATTGCCCAGATCCGAGTATCTCTTATGAATTTGTGCAAGTGTTTTTGTGTATTTCTCCAGTAATAATAAGGTGTATCACCACGCTAGGTATGCGATCCGTTTATGAAGCCTGTAGATAACTCACTCGCCACGAGCTTCACTTAAACACAAGGAGTACATAGTACTGCGAAAAGGTGAACTTTTTGTTGTTCACTTCGACCCAGCTATTATTTGTATCCGAGCAAACTAAACATTGACTTCAGCGTATTTAGCAACTTAGCAGTTTGAATGTATCAACTCCCGCATAGCAATTCCATCATAAAGCAACTCCAAAAATATGACGTTTTCGTACAGCTAGTTTAGCCTTATTACTTTCGAGACCTACGATTACAAAACACCATCCAGGCGCATAACACGGATGTGTGGCATTTCAAAAGCCTCAATACCTAATTCCTCAACGGCTTGATTGATTTTGTCGTAGATCCCATCCATTGAAATCTCTTGCTCCCGATAAACCCCGAAAGGATCTCGCTCAACTGGCACATATGCCTTGTGGTAGAGCATGCGGAAATCCGATTCACGTTCGCTACTATCAGAAAACGGGTAGTCATATGGGTACTTGTAATCAAGGTCCTCTGGTATGGAATTGGAAACAATTGTCAACTCAACACCAGATAGCTCTCGAGCAACCTTCGTCAAATCCAACTCTTCCCAGAATTCGAAAGTTATTGAAAAGCGTTGTGGGCGTTGTTTTAGAATTCGTTCCGTCCAAGAGACCAGTTCACGCATACGAGAGGATCGTTTTCTTGGAAAAGGGGCATAGGCGTATCTGCCATCACATGTCAACAGCCCTGTTGATGACATGTGAATGTAATCGATCTTGAGGTCAACATAAATATTGAGTGGGCGATATTTTGAAGAGCATTTGACGGCCAAGAGCACATAATGATTGAGTGTCTGATGGCGCGCTTCATGATTCACATGAAGTAGTTCCGGTGTGGTTACGCAGGGCGAAGTAAAACTTCCAAATCGATACCTTGCGCGCTTTGACGAACCTATTTGAAGTTACACGGTGATATAGAAGCTATAATCTCATTTACTTACCATGACGTGTCTCGTATCTGGTCTGAGGAAGATTCACTTCAGCCCGCTCTTCATCGAAAGAAACACGAGCAATGCGGGGGCCAGGCAGTGAAAATCCCCAGATAATGGAACGCAATTCTGGAGGCAGGTCTGGAGAGGGATGAAATTGAGCCAACCGGGCTGAATCCTAGATCATGCATGTTAGGACTCTCGGAGTGGGACAGATGTACAACAGGAAATCAGCCAATGGTGTAGATAACTTACGATGTCGCTCCTGGGTGGTATCTTCTGCGGCGCTGTCTCTTGTGATGCCATTTTTAATAAATCTCCAAGTGCCTAACGCCTGAGCACACGAAATTGGTAGACGTATGAGCCAACTCCCAAGGGCTTAAGCATCCATCTCGAAGATGAAGTGACCGGGCAGGAAGATGTATTTCGGCTGCTCGTCGAGGTAAAACTTACACGTACGTGAACGTATACTGTGAACTGTTATGCGGATGCGCCTTGGAAAGGAATGGATTGCGGATTCTGAAAAAGGTGAGAACAAGATGAGATAGCGGCCTTGGAGGATGATGGGGGGGGGGGAAGTTGGCCGCGTTCCTGCCCTTCTTGGAAATGTGGGAGTAAGCTGCAAGGAGCACCAACTTCAGCCTCTTACTGTGGAAAATTTTTAGCAGCTGTATGAATTCCCAGGTCGTAATTCAAGAAAGGCACATTCATCATAAGACTCTCCTTTACAGTTTTTAGGAGCTATTGGACTATTGCAGGCCATATTACTGTTGGATATCAGTGATTAATTGAAAGCTGCACAGTAGTTGAAAGTCAGAAGCGATTCAGAAACCAGTCGGGACAATGAATCACCCAAGCCCTACAATCACTGAAAGCCTTCCAGTTATAGGGCATGGACAAGCATTGCAAGATGAATCTACCAAGATTATATTTCAAGTTACTGTTTCTACTTACATTCGGCCCCATCAATGACCCTCCATGGCCTTCCTTTTCTCCTCGAAAACCTTCTTCACGGTCGGTCTCTCTGCGAGCTTCGTGTGCCACGCATGGTAAGCTGGGTAGTTCTTCTCGGTCTCAAAAGTGGTCTTGGTATCAACGAGCACATCCCACGGCAAGAAAGCCAAATCGGCGTATGTCAACTTGTTGCCGACCAAGTACTCCGTCTTCTGCTCCTTCAAATGCTTGTCGAGCACGTATACCACTCTCTTGATCTGCTCCTTGTATCGCTCAACGGCAGTCGGCAGCTTCTCGCCATGGAAGCGGGAGAACCAAACGAATTGGCCGTACTATAGGTACGCAATTAGTCTCACCTTCAACCAAATACCCCTCTCAATTGCCTTAACAGGGAGATATTTGGACTGATTATCTTACATATGGTCCTTGTCCTGACATCTGGAACTGCAACCACTGCGAGACCAGGTACTTCTCGTTGCCAGACTTGTAGGAGAGCTTGCCCTCAGTATCGTACTTCTCGACAAGGTATTCTATGATAGCACCAGACTCCCACAGAGCGAATCCGCCGTTGTTGGGGTCCTCGATGGCTGGCACACGACCGTTGATGCACACCTTCTCGAATGGGTCCTTCTTCAGGTCGTTGAAATCCATCATGATGGTTTCGTATGGGAGCTGTAGCTCTTCCAGAATGAGGGCCACCTTCCATGGGTTCGGCCCGCCAGCTGTAATCAATGTCAGCCCTTGTTTGACTTATGGAGGCAGGGCATGCCGGTAATGCTCAATGCTCAATTGTTACTCACGGTGGCTGTACAACTTGATTGGCTTGAGAGACATGTTGTTGTAGTTCTGAGGGGAAAATCACCGAAGTAACTGGCGAGGAATATAGAATCGAACTGTTTTCTTTCTCTCCAGAATTATGATGTGATACAGTAAAGGTAGGCCGAAAGAAAAGGTGTTATTTATAGGCGGAATAGCGCTTGAATGATACATGACTGAACAAGTGGATGTTTCTCCTTCTTCTTTATAAGAGACGTACTATTACATTCATTACTGCTCGGCATCAACGTGCCGTTTGCACATCTCCATCATCTCAGGACCTGGTGACATAACCGCCCCCGCCATTGCCGGGAGACAGCCACAACAACCACAACATATTGCTGGAGTACCAACAAATGACGTTGATAGGCGTGGGGTAAGTGGATATCAAGTTATGCAAGTATTGCATTCCCACCCTGAGACCCTTACTTAAGAAAGGTACCTTAGTTAGGTATGTACATCCTTAATACAGGCGAGCAGGTAGATAAGCGGCAAACTAGAAGGCGGCATTTCGAGGCTCCCAAATGCCGTGAGCATGTTAGAACGATGCTTTCCTGAGATCTTGGTACCTTGAGCGCTCGGAGTCAGCTGATGAAGAAGATCTGTACGGACTTGTACCCAATAGACAGTCATGAGACTGGGGTTCGGACGGCGTTAGTCCTTGTACATAAGTAGAACATGCACTCGTAAGTACAAGTAGTGATCATATCAACTTAAGCTTCCGAGATAATTCCATGTATCCATAGAATGTCCCACCGGGTATTGCATTGCTCCACTAAGATATCATGTCGCACACACTCTCTCTCATAAGGCACTGTACTCTACGTAGGTAGTACTTAGTAGGTGATGTGCCAAGCTTCATGATACACGCCTCGGAAAGTCCAAGGGATCCCGGTGTCCTTTGTTAGTTGCATATTTGTCACAGCAGTGTAAAATATCACCATATCTAAGGTATCTATGCATATCGATTTTCAGCCAGGTGCCATCCGTACTCAATCTACCTTATACACTTGGAGACAAACATCCCGATCTTTTATTGTATCATAGCTCTACAGATACTTCACGGGGAGGAGAATCCTGTACGTCGCGCATGGAAATATCCCCGTCGCTCGCCTGCTCCGAGAAACCTTCCTGACCTTCCACCTCAAAGTTGTGTCTTCTCACGTGAACCTCATATTCACTCCCGCTCATGCCCATGCCATAATTCTCACAATTCTCCACATCGCATCTATATGCAGATCTGGTAGCACTTCTGCCACGAGATTCCGACGTCGACCGAGATTTCTGGATTTCAAAATCCGGATTGTCAAGAGGCGATTCTGTCTCTAGAGCTGCAGAAGCAGCCGCCCTGATGATCGCCTCGTCAGCAACAATGTCTCTGTCTCGATGGTAGGCATCTATATGCCCCTGCCAATGGGCTAGACTAGCCATGGGTTTTCCATAACGCTCGCAGTCCGGTACAGGGCAAGTTAAGTCGCCTTCGAGGTATCGGGTGGGATCGTTGGTCTCCCCCGCACTTTGTACTCTTCGTTGTTTACGCCTGTGCTCCGCTCTCTTCTCCTTCTTCTCCAGTCTTGCCCTTTTCCTCTCTGCCCTCGCTTCCCTCCGCCTCTCCTTCTGGCCCTCAGTCAGCGTCGAGCGCGTAGTGGAAATGCTGCGCATGGAGGCTTTATCATCATCAGTAAACACTGTGCTTTTTGAGTTAGCGCTTCGGCTTCTGCTGCGAGTGCGATAGCGAGCTGTTGGTTGTGTGCGTAAAGGAGGGTCCAGTACCACGATGCGGGAATATTCCTCCTGGTCGCTCAAGGCTCCAGCTTGCAAAAGGGCCTCAAGATTCTCTTGTCCGGCGCTATCGATCTCGTCATCACTTGCGTTTAGAGGGTGCTCATCGTCAGATGCTTCCGTTGCGTCGACATCGGTAATATTGGCTCCCAGCGCTGCCTCCATCTGTTCTCCAACCTCCAATACATGTTGAGGTGGCTTGATGAACTCTACCGGCGTTTGGTTGACCTCCCAGTCATTCCAGTATGTTGTGCTATTTCTCCAATCGTCCAGTTCATCCCCTATCTTTCGATGATGAATTGGACGCCTGGGTAGTACAATGCTCTCAACTTTCAACGGCGATGGTGGTGCAAGCTGCAGCATTTTCCAAAGTTGTTCCTCTTCTAAAAGGCTAGATTGTCTGTCAAAGGCTTCGATGTATGTGTCACGGGCATGCTCAAGCTCTTTTTGCAACTTGATCTGATTGCATATCCGTTTTGGAAGGCCCTGATTGCTGGGCTCGCCGTCTGAAAGCTCATACAGATCGTCTGCAAAGGACCCATCCATATCTTCGGATGCAAGGTCTTGGACTTGTATGGCTGCAGAACCATCGCCGTCGTCAGCATTGGCAATATTCGAAGCCGCAGATCTTTTTGGCCTGGAAAGAGCGAATTCACCGTCTTCATCTGAAGACGATTGATCGTTAGCCAGGGTGTCAGCATTAGCATTGTCAACCCGTAATGTTGATCTCTGTTTATTCTTCCACGCAATTCGGTCGACTTCCTCGTATGATAGAGGTTCTTGGGTATTAGGATCCTTCTTATAATTTGCGAAGACTCTTAGTTGATATCTTCTGGCACAACCCGTCCAAAGCAATTTTGAGTCGGGCTTGAGGCCTAGCATGTTGATAGCAGCTTCAACATCCTGACGCCTAACTTGAGCTTCTGCGGGAAGAGAGGAGCGAAGTCTTGACGTAGCGCAATATATAGTTGTAGATACAAGCCTTTTCAAGATACTGACGGTCAGAGAATGGAAATCCTCAAACGCAGTAGCCTGTATCGAGGGCAACTCTGGGCGATTGGCAATATTTCTCCAATTATCGTCCTCGTAAAGTCCGCCTGAGTTCATAAAGATATTCTCAGATAAACCCAACCACTCGGATAGATTGAGTAGTTCGACTGCTTGCATCGATTCTCGTAGCTTGTCCTCCATTGTACCCTCTCCTTCCTCCAACTCTCGCGATAACAAGTCCTGCGACAGGAGCCACTCATCTCCACGACTCTTGACTCCCTTAGAAAATTCATGCATTTGCTGATGTAAAGCAACATCATCCCCAATCTCCTCAAGAGCTTGTGAGCACCCTTCACTGACCTCTAACGCCGCAGGTATTTCATCCAGACTGCTAAGGTTTTGGCGAGGATGGTGGAGGTGCAGATTCATGACACCCTCATGCAAGAGGTGAATATACGCGCGAACTTCGAGCTCCGACTTTGTGCCCACTTTCTGAGCGATGCCTGCTATGTTATCCTTACCCAGTCTGTTCAGCGCACCAAAAAAAGAACGTTTCTCGGAAGGAATCCACTCATTGGCCCCAATCCAACTCTTCTTGAAGTCTTGCTCTCCATCTAAGAGCATTCCCTGTGCAGTGTCATTGATGTCGATATTAAGCAACTGCCTATATTTATTCAAGATAGTTTTTTTTTGAGCTCTCTTCGCTCTCCGTTCAGCTATTGGCTCAGCGGATCTTTTTCTGAAATTCTGCTGTGTTTCTCCTGTAAACGGTGTATTCGCGGATTCTTGTCTTGTAGCTGTATAGTCCTCGATACCGTCGCCGCAGTTGACAGCTCTGGGTTCTTCCCGATACTCATCAGATTCCATTGATCCTCAATGAGAGATGAGCAGAGCTATAAAGAGCTGAAGTGGAGAATTCGAGGATTAGGTAGTCTAGACAGGTATTTAATTCTGGGGAAATGAATACGTTAATCACGTGATGTACCGTCGAGCATGTTGGACATGGCTAGAAAGGTGGGTCCAAAAGAACGTCGTGCTGCTAGGGATTAGGTCATACTTACCTATTCAACAAATTGAGACATCTAAAACGAAACAAAACTGGTAAGAGTCCCGGCATGTTGCATCGCTTACCTGATGATTCAGCCTTATCAGCCTCGTCCGGGCCTGGTCCCCAGCACGGCTCGTCAAGTGTACCAGAGGGGCGTCAATTGATGCACCGCTCTGAATGCTTCGGACAAATATTACTGTAGGCATTGCCGCGTTGTTCAACATCAATATGATGCCACCAGCTTCGAGAGGCTTCATCGCAATACTGCGCGGCAATTGTTTACGAAATAGGTACACCTTTTCGAGAATTCCTCATCGGTTATATGCCTCAGCAGCCTCGGCTGCGCAAGAATCAGCAGGTCTCCCACAACCACCTCCAATACGCCTCCGTGAATATCAAGAAGAATGTATACAAACAGTGTTAGAAAACCTGAAGCTAGGCCGCAAACGACTTGGTATTTCTTTGGCTACTGGAAGTGGAAAGACGGTGAATATAGAACTATAGTGTTTATGCTGCAAATATTAATACCTTGCAGGTCATTTTCACACAGCTCATTGAGCGTATACCGCCTAGATTCCCCGATGCAGACCAAACCCTCATTCTTGTCCATCGTCGAGAGCTGGTCGAACAAGCTGCCAGGCATTGCCGTCTAGCTTATCCAGACAAGACTATTGATATTGAGATGGGCGCGAATCATGCCAGCGGGCACGCAGACATTACCGTCGCTAGTGTTCAGAGTATCATATCTGGAGATCGCATTTCAAAATTTGACCCTACAAGGTTTAAGTTGGTCCTGGTTGACGAAGCTCATCATATTGTAGCCAGAGGCTACCTCGATACTTTGGCCCACTTCGGGTTGTCTGATGCTCAAGCAGATTCTCCTGCTCTTGTCGGAGTTTCGGCAACTATGTCACGAGCAGATGGACTAAAACTTGGTGCGGCAATAGATCATATCGTTTATCACAAGGACTATGTGGACATGATAGGAGAAAGGTGGCTTGCAGATGTCATCTTCACAACCGTCCAGTCCAAAGCAGATATTTCTAAGGTTAAGAAAGGTGTAGGTGGAGATTTTGCAACTGCTGATCTCTCGAAAGCTGTCAACACGGAAGACATCAATAACGCCACTGTGCGAGCTTGGTTGCATAAAGCCGCAAACCGCAAGTCTACCATTGTCTTCTGCGTTGATCTTGAGCATGTCGCGGGGCTAACTAACGCTTTCCGGCGGCATGGCATTGATGCACGCTTCGTGACAGGTGACACCCCCAAGATTGAGAGGGCCAGGAGACTTGACGATTTTCGTAATGGGAAATATCCAGTGATTGTCAATTGCGGTGTTTTCACTGAAGGTACAGACATTCCTAACATCGACTGCGTTCTCCTGGCTCGACCAACAAGATCTAGGAATTTACTAGTTCAGATGATTGGACGAGGTATGCGATTACATCCAGGAAAGGTCAACTGCCACATTATAGATATGGTTGCCAGTCTTGCAACTGGAATTGTTTCGACGCCAACCTTGTTTGGGCTTGACCCTTCAGAATTGGTCAGTGACGCCAACGTGGATGAGTTGAAGACTTTGAAAGAGAAGCAAGATATGGAGGCAGAGAGAGAAGAAACAGCCAACTCGGATACGACGGAATTCGACAAATTAGCCGTCCCAAGGAGGTTCACATTTATTGATTACGACTCTGTATATGATCTGATCAAGGATGAAGCTGGAGACCGACATATCAGAGCGATCAGTGAATATGCTTGGGTTGAGGTCGACCACCAGAAGTACATCCTCAGCACGGCTGGGTCGGGTTACCTACGAATAGAAAAGGTGGATGAAATGTGGACGGTCCAACTTATACAGGCAATGCCAAAGGACCAGTTGGCGAAAGCCAAAAAGAAAACACCGTTTTATGCTCCGTACGAGCTCGCAACGGCGAGGACCTCGATGGCTGCTCTCAGTGCTGCAGACACTTGGGCAAGCCAGAATTTGCCCCATCCTCTCATCACCAAGCGTGCAAGCTGGAGGAAGAGCCCTGCCACGGAGGGCCAGCTCACTTTTATCAATAAGTTAAGACACACGGATGATCAATTAACGAGTGATGAGGTGACAAAGGGAAAGGCCAACGATATGATTACGAAACTAAAACATGGTGCTAAGGGGAGGTTTTCCAGATATCAGACAGAAGTGAGGAAGAGTGAGAGACAAATCTCCAAGGAGAATGCTATTAAAGAGAGGGAAACTGTGGTTGTAGGACCTTTGTCATGACACCAGAAATTACAAGAGTCGTCGTCTTAGATGCATTCCGCGTGTGTAGTAAAGTCAAATAATGAAGTTAAATTTCAAAACGAACATCAGAAGCTATCAGAGTTCTATAGTGATAATACACATAAAGTTGGAGAATAGGAGATTGTGAAAAGTGAAACTCTCGGGGCCATCAAGATGCAAGGAAATTGCAAATTCAAGCCATTGATTATTAGAATAGATATAACACAAAATGTCCATTAAAAATAATCTATTGTGCAGCTTCGTTTGAACCTCCTAGTGTAAAATCTACTAGCTCACAGTTTGAAGTCATCATGATTGAGAGAATTTATAAAAAAAAGAAAGGGGGCATTCATAATGTGGGTCAGCAGTTTTGAAGGGCCAATCCCTGCAGCGCTGGCCAGGATGACATCGTGCTCACCTTTCATTCGTGGCCTTGTATCAATCCATCCCCAAAATTCAACAACATCCAGTCTACACTTTACGAAGGAATAGACAATAGACGTGTCCTCCCAAAAAAAGTCGTCGATGCCGCTGGTGTATATCGAGACGTGCCACTCATTTCAGCAGCTCTAGTCTGCCTCAGAACTATCCTCGGAGAGTTTCAATTACCTTAAGTAGGTAAATCGAGACTGCGAGGCTACCACAGCCATAGGGACCTAGCTTCAGATCAATATACAAAACATCGTACGAATTGCCCTCCACAGGATGGCGCGTGTCAATCGTTTTGGCTTCCTGGTCATTGCGATGATTTTTCATTTAGTCTATATGTACTCCATCTTCGACATCTACTTCGTTAGCCCAATTGTTAGTGGTATGCGCGAGTATGGGGTCCAAAGGCCTGCTGGCGCCGACGCGCCTGCTAAACGACTGATGCTTTTCGTTGGTAAGTGTGTAGACTGTGGTTTTCAGAATAAGAAGAAAGAAGGATTTATGCTGATAGAAGTGTCATATCTTAGGCGATGGCTTACGGGCAGACAAGGCATTTCAATCGTTTCCAGAACCATACCCAGAAACCGAAGCAGACCTTATCCCCAGACCTCTTGCGCCCTTCCTTCGATCGCGAGTCCTCGAACACGGTACTTTTGGAGTGTCTCATACAAGAGTACCTACGGAATCTCGGCCAGGCCATGTTGCGCTGATTGCTGGATTGTATGAAGATGTGTCGGCAGTTACAACGGGCTGGAAGCTCAACCCAGTCAACTTCGACAGCGTTTTCAACCGCAGTAGACATACATGGAGTTGGGGGAGTCCAGATATTTTGCCAATGTTTGAGATGGGTGCTGTGCCGGGAAGAGTCGATGCAGACACTTATGGACACGAATTCGAAGATTTCTCGACAGATGCTACAGCGCTGGATATTTGGGTCTTTGACAAAGTAAAGGAACTGTTTGCTGAGGCAGCTAGGAACTCGACATTGAGTGCGGAGCTCAGAAAAGATAAGGTTGTCTTCTTCCTTCATCTTCTAGGCTTGGATACGACAGGTCACGCATACCGTCCATATTCGAAGGAGTACTTGAATAACATCAAAATTGTTGACAAGGGGGTTCAAGAAATTACCAAGTTGGTCGAGGACTTTTATAACGATGGGAAGACAGCCTTCGTGTTTACTGCTGATCATGGTATGCATGACTTCGGTAGTCATGGCGATGGTCATCCAGATAATACTCGCACACCCCTGATTGCATGGGGATCGGGAGTGGCTAAGCCGGTGATCAACAAAGATGGAAAAGCAGCAGGGCACAACGAATATTCGTCAGACTGGGGGTTTGATCATGTTCAGCGAAACGATGTTTCTCAAGCCGACGTTGCCGCGCTTATGGCCTATCTCGCGGGTCTTGATTTCCCCGTCAACTCTGTTGGAGAACTTCCTCTGCCATATCTTTCTGCGAGCGATTCCGAAAAAGCTGAGGCGATGCTAGCAAATGCTCGAGGTATTCTGGAGATGTATCAGATAAAAGAATCTCAGAAGAAAGCCTCAGAGCTCAGATATCGCCCTTTTGCGGCGCTGGGAGACGAGCAACATTCAGCTGAACAACGATTTTCTACAATCAGAGACCTCATCGATGCAGGATTGTACAACTTGTCAATCCAGGAATCTGCAGACCTTATCAAGGTTGGTTTAGGAGGACTAAGATATCTGCAAACTTACGACTGGTTATTCTTACGAGCCTTGATCACGGTTGGCTACCTAGGATGGATTGCATTCGGCCTTACAACCGTCATTGATCTTCACGTTTTGCATGGGAAAACCGAGACATCCAGAACAATGGCTGGAAGTATATTCTTCTCCTCAATACTAGTGATTCTTTATGCGTCGTTCATCGTCTCGAAATCTCCAGTCACATATTATGCCTATGCCATATTCCCTGTTGCTTTTTGGGAAGAGGTATATGCGCGTCGTAATGCGATTGTCGAAGGTGGCAAGACTTTAGTTGGCCATATCAGTACTGGTGGCGGCTACGCAGTCTTGGCAGCAAAATCCATCGTCTTCCTCGCTCTCATTGAAGCCCTAGTGAGTGATTGTTATACGTCAGTAGAATTTCAAATACTAATACACACCAGGCTTTAGGATACACTCACCGTGAAGTTTTCTCTGTACTATTTATTGCAGCAGCGTTCTGGCCCACGGTGTGTGGACTTCAATTCCTTAAGGCCAACAAGGCGCTCGTTGCGGCATGGACGGTTTCCTGTGTCACAATGGCTGGCTTCACTTTCTTGCCTGTCCTCAAGGTTGAGAGTATGAATCTCATGTGAGTATGAATTATGTGTAACTGCAAGCTTTGCTAATCCTAACACAGAGTCGCCGGAGGTGCATTGATGGTTGCAGTTGGTATCTTGTATTTGATTTTCCAAAAACAACTACTTGGGCAAGCAAAACTGGCTGGCGACTCGACGGCTCCAGCTAATGACTTGATTTCGAGGATGTTTGTTGGTGTTCAGGTATGTAATAAAGCTTTATCGTTTCTTATAGGCACCATTTAACGCTTCTGAAGGTTGGGCTTGTTGTGCTGTCCATGGTGGTTACTCGATCGAGTTCGACATCCCTTCAAGCCAAGCAGGGTCTTCCACGAGGTAACCAAATTGTCAGCTGGATTGTCCTCGGTAAGTCATTTCAAGTTGCATCAGGGCCTTTGTGATAGCTGACGAGTGTGCTCAGTGGCGGCATTGATGATGCCATTTCTCCATCGACTTCAACCCAATAACCATTACCTTCATCGACTGGTAGTGATTTTTCTGACATTTGCACCAATATTTGTCATCTTGACAATTTCATACGAGGGTCTATTCTACTTCGTATTTTCTATTATGCTCACCACATGGGTTCGCCTTGAGCATCACATATATGTATTTTCCACACCACAGATTTCTCCGGCAGCAACCGCCAATGGATCTGCTTCATTGCCTGCGTCACTTTCATCTCCGGCATTTCGATCACTGAATCTTTCAGACGTTCGAATCTCCCTTTTTTTCTTGACTCTACTGCAGTCTGCCTTTTTCAGCACCGGAAATGTTGCATCTATTTCGTCATTCAGCCTAGACAGTGTCTACAGGTTGATCCCTATCTTTGACCCCTTTTCACAAGGAGCACTATTAATTCTCAAGCTTATGATACCATTTGCACTCATATCCGCAAACCTGGGAATCCTGAATAAACGACTGGGTGTCGCACCATCAGCATTGTTCATGCTTGTCATGGCAATCAGCGATTTCCTTACTCTTCACTTCTTCTGGGTGGTTCGTGATGAGGGGTCTTGGCTGGAAATCGGTTCCACCATAAGCCATTTTTGCATAGCGAGTCTCTTGTGCGTATTTGTGGCCAGTTTGGAAGGCGTCAGCGAGATTTTCATTGCTGGAGTTGAGGTTGAAAATGGTTCAAAGAAATTGACGAAGGAAAAGGAAATGGGTAGCATTGTGGAAAATCAGGCGTCAGCAACCAATGGCATGCCAGAAGAGGTAACTACCAACGGAATTGCGCATTCATAGTAGTTATTTGTAAATATTAGATGTTAGAATGAAACCATGCTATATATGAGCTGGGATTCTTCCGGAATGAACTCGAAATTTTGTGTATTCTCACATGCCTGATCATTGCCTTTTCATCTCCATCCCTGGTCATCGTACTTGGTACAAATTCAAGTGGTCGAGAACCGTGCCTCGGTTCCCCACATCTCGGTGCTTTTGCGTACCTGAAATGGCACGCTCCGACTTCAAGATCTACGCCCTCTGCTCCGGACTTTCGATTTGAACTTCTTCATAGGTTGATCCTGCATAAAACGCGGTAAGCAGAAGGATGGGGATGTTGGACCAAAGACTTGCGATTTGTATTCTCGGGTTAAGACTTTGATGGCGCTTTCTGGTGTTACCCCTAGAAGAACTGTTGCGGTTGATCAAACGTCTTGGCCCGATGGGTAGCCAGATGGCCGTGAATGACGGCACATCCGATAATCCAACGGCTGCTGACGGACAGTAGTCTATGAAGACGTCCAATACAGGGGAAGGGTTTGATACTATGCAGGGTCCGGTGGTCTTCAGCAGTAGTGTAATGGCCCGAATCTTGGTCAAGTGTTCTAGAATTCGCAGAGAAATACGTGCGAGGGTGCTCATGAATCCGGAAACTCCCATAGAAACATATGCCAGACACTCGCAATCTACTTGGACATGCCATCGCCATGCCATCATGGTCATGGTCATGATCATACATATAATAACCGCTTTCTTCGTTCTTCGATAGCCGTAAGAAGCAACAGGAGGAATGCCCCTTTCGACTGTGGCACTAATCAAAATCAAAATCAGCACGTGAGGCTGAAGGCCTCTAGGATCTAGACGCATCCATCTTTGCTCTCTTCAAGGACGACTGAGACTTTACTCGTTACCCCCAGAGAGTGAGAGAGAGCCAGAGCCTGCCTGAGAAGGAGAGTGAGAGTCGTGGTGTTCTGGTGCTCGGTGAGCTCGGTAAACGCCGCGCTCTTCACCCATCAGTCAGCCTCGAAAGAGCATGTTCACTCGCACAAACCCAAGACACTGCCTGCCAACGACTGGAACCATAAACGGAGATTCCAACAGCACCTCCATCATCACCGTCGCGAAGAGGAGTGTAGGTTGTCAGGGCGTGAGAAGGCTATGGCGTCGAACGAGGAGACACAGCCGCAGAATGGCTTCACTGCACCACCCCCAGCTCCAACAATGAGCGGTGCTCCACCCGCTGGGTCCAACGCAGCACCGAGTTCACAAACACCGGGACATCCAAGTTTCCGGAGGTGAGTGCCATAAGATGCGCGTCAATTTGGAGATGCCGTACTGATTTTTTCGCGATTTGGTAGACAACGCGCATCAAGAGCTTGCCAGGTATGTTGTAACTCGCGACCTTTTGTAGCGGGTCGAAGCGTGTACCTCGGCACCGAGGAAGTTATCGTGAACAATAGCTGACCAAGTCCGATGCGATTACAGACATGTCATGCAAGAAAGGTTCGCGCGCATCCGACAGAACTATGCTAACCACTGTTTTGGGCTATTCATATCGGAATGAGATGGTTGACTGAATGATAGGTTCGATGTGATGCCGCCAGTTTAGGTGTACCTTGCACCAACTGCGTAGCATTCAATATAGAGTGCAAGATCCCTACACCAAAACGTAAAAAGACACAAGCCTCCAAAACCAGAGACTCAGATAGGTATGTCAAACTTCCTGTTTTGCATGTCGTATTAAGCTGACTCAAATAGTGACCGTGGAGAGGTCACCGACGAACGATCACCAGCGACGAACGACTCTCCAAGCACCAGTAGCTATGCGCCTCCTCCACGAAGCAACAGCAACTTTGCCAACATCCCCGATGGCACACCACCTACATCTCTTACCGACGCCCAAGCAAGAAAACAGTCCTACGATAACAACACTTACGCCCAGTTCATGAAACCGAAGTTCACAAGAGCACCGATAAAAGACGCTGGAAGAGTAGCATATCTCGGTGAATCATCGAACTTGACTTTACTTGTACATGATCGACATGGCTCTGCAGATGTGGTTCACTATCCTTTACCGGAGAATGTCAGAGGCTCTCGAGCCAGACTGACGGAGCTGGACAATGTGGAGATTGATATTCTACATCAACGCGGGGCGTTCCTACTCCCACCAAGAGCGCTGTGTGATGAGCTGGTTGATTCATACTTCCGCTGGGTTGCGCCAATAGTTCCTGTCATCAGTCGGAATAGATTTATGAAGCAGTATCACGATCCGAAGAACCCGCCCTCCCTCTTGCTGTTGCAAGCCATTCTCCTCGCTGGATCGAGAGTCTGCAATAATCCCCAACTTATGGATGCGAATGGTTCTACCACACCTGCTGCGTTGACTTTTTATAAGAGAGCCAAAGCACTTTATGATGCGAACTATGAAGACGATAGGGTGACGATTGTGCAGGCCTTGGTATTGATGGGTTGGTATTGGGAGGGACCCGAAGATGTTACTAAGAACGTATTCTACTGGAGTCGTGTTGCTACGATCGTGGCACAGGGCTCCGGAATGCATCGCAGTGTCGAAGGATCTCAACTCAGTCGAGCCGACAAGCGTCTCTGGAAACGAATTTGGTGGACACTATTCACGCGTGATCGCTCGGTAGCTGTCGCTTTGGGAAGACCTGTCCACATCAATACGGACGACTCAGATGTGGAGATGGTGTGCGAAGATGACTTTGTTGAAGATGAGAGCGAAGGTGGCGGCGAATACCCTCCAGAGTCTGACCACGTGCAGTTCTTTTTGCAGTACGTAAAACTTTGCGAAATCATGGGTCTCGTACTGTCACAACAGTACTCGGTGGCTTCGAAAGCACGGCGGCAGAATGCCATCGACTTGACTCATAGTGATATGGCGTTGGCAGACTGGCTCCAAAATTGTCCAAGAGAAGTCTCTTGGGAGCAACCGAGGCATCACTTCTGGTCGGCCTTGCTGCACTCGAACTATTACACGACACTTTGTTTACTTCATCGAGCGCATATGCCACCAGCTACAACTGGTCCACGCGCGCATCTTGAGGATCAAGCATATCCATCTCGGAATATTGCATTTCAGGCTGCTGGAATGATAACATCCATTGTTGAAAATCTTTCTAATCACGACGAGCTTCAGTACTGTCCAGCATTCATCGTCTACAGTTTATTTTCTGCGTTGATTATGCATGTTTATCAGATGCGCTCGTCGGTGCCTTCGATTGTGCAGGCAACGCAAGAGAGATTACGGGTATGCATGGCCGCCTTGAAGGATGTCTCGAGAGTCTGGTTGGTTGCGAAGATGGTGTATACTCTTTTCGAATCGATCCTTGGCAACAAAGTGCTCGAAGAACGTCTGCAAAAGGCAGCGGGACGACGGCATAAAAAGATGACTGAGACAGTCACCAACCAGCTGAACAACATGAAAAGAGAGGAGTCTGCTAAGCGCAAGTATGATGACATGGCTCTTGATTTTGGCGTGGTTGGCCCTGCGCCGCAAGAGTCGTACGAGCGCTCCAGGCCTCAGACGCCTGCACGTGAAATGGGACACCCTTCAACGATGGGGGCACCGCCAACCATCAGATCCCCCCCACAACGACAAAACGATACATTCATGGGAGGTTCGTCATCAAGGCCACATACCAGACCACCTACACCCTTTAACCCGTCCTTCTCTGTCCCTGCTACACCACCCGACCTTTACCTCGTTACTCGTAACTCTCCAAACCTCTCGCAAGCCATTTGGGAGAACTTCCAACCAGATCAGCTCTTCCCAGAAGGCTCCGCAAGCATGTCCATCCCACAGTTCTCTCCGCCTCAGAACCACCACAACGTCGACCCGAACCTTATGCCACACATGCAGCACCTCGACGCGAACCCACAGCAAGGCCAAGTACCCCAGCGCATGCGCGGCTCTTCCACATCTGGATCTATCAGTGGGCACATGGGCAGCCCTATGCAGCCCGGTATGATGAACAACGCCATCCCTGGCTTTCAACCCCAGCCTGGTATGTGGCGTGGTGACTTCAACGCCGGCATCGAGGCACAGAGCCCCAGTGACACGTGGAGTAATGCCTCAGCGCAACCTTCCGTACCTACTACCTTGAACGTGGAGGATTGGTATGTCTACCATCCACTTCTGATATCGAGCACTTACTGACAACTTCTGCAGGTTCCAATTCTTCGGCATCAACGGTGATCTTAGTGGTATGAACAGTGATGTGGCGATTGCTTGAGGAGCAGATGTAACTCGTAGTGTAGGAAGTAGGAAAGTAAGAAGTCGCGATTGCAGATCTTCATTTCTTTGGGATGTTACGTGTACGGAGTATGTATCGACCGTTAAGGGACCATAGTTATCGAACATCAGCGCCTGTCGCGATCAGGGTGGAAAAGTTTCTTGTAGGGTATATGTTATAGATAATATCATGATATGGTTCGCCAATCGCGCCCCTTGATTTGTAATGGGTGAGCGTGTCTATCAGTGTACTTTGCATACAGATAGACATCTTCAATTTATCTTCCACCTGGGCATATCTCAAGCCAGGTACACAGTATGACTTGGAAAGGGGGGAGGACGCAAGGGACAGCGGCATCGGGTCGGAATTTTGAACTCGAACCCTCTGCCTTTTTGAAGGATTATTATGATTTTACCTTCAGCTTTTCTGACTTTCCGACTTTCCGACTTTCCGCTTTCTTTCTTTCTTTCTTTCTTTCTACTCGTCCGTCTTTGCAAAATCCTTTTTGCCGGTGTGCCCTGTCAATTCGCTTTTAAGGTTGTGCTCGCATTCGTGTTGGATGTGGATTGGGGGTTTGGTAGTATGTACTCTAGTCAAAGATCTCCTTATTCTGTATGCCGAGGGGACGCACGAAGTATATTTCTACACATCCTCCGAATTCAACCCCCAACACTATACTATGTATGCCGAGATATGTATATACGATACTTTTCGTGCAGTGCTGTATCTATTGAAGACGCGGATTGTGTGCTTATTGATAAGTAAACATCTCTCATTATTCGAACCTTTCTCCTTAAGCACGACGTTTGCAGCCCCTGGCTCCGATAAGTACTACGCAGAGGGTAGAATGACGTTGCCACCCTCTTGCGTTGCGCTCCAAGTTTATGGTATGGGGCCGAGGGGGGGCGTGGCATGGGGACATGGGGGTGATGGGGTCACGGCACCAATGGCCCACCAGCGTGAGATAGGTATTAGTGAACGAGCTCTGCAATGCTTGATCGAAAGGAGGCGTCGACGCCAGAGAGGGCCATCTACAAGTACCTATACACGGTGGGATGGATGCATTTCCAAGGAAGGAAACAAATGGCACTCTGATGACTTGATGACTTGATGACTTGATGACCTGATGGCTTGATGACTTGATAACCCGATGAGTTGAATCTCAGAACCACCTTACCACGTACCTTGTGCATGTACGGATAGCTTCTTATTTCAGTCAGGTCAGGTCAGGTCAGGCCGTCGGCATTCCCTTTTGTGGATGCTCGGTGTCAGCATCGGTGTCGGAAGTGTCATGTCATTGCGGGAGCTATCTCACGACTACATAGTACGTAGAATACTCAATAATCCGTGTCAGAATATGTAAAGACGGATACGGCGCGCTGGATGATAACAAGTAATGAGTATGTAGATATATATAAGTATATAAAAGGAGTACAATGGGCAGTCATTGGAATGTGCATGATGGTCCTGTTCGATGTAAGGTAAGGATAAGGTAGGTTACTCACTTGCCCTATATATCATGTTATGTGAATGTAAGTGTAAATGTAAATGTAAATCCCTAAAAGAATCATGCATTCTCTTTATTCCCTTCATTCTCTCTACTTCTCCTATAAATAAGCAACCGGATACATAATCCAGCCTTTCCTTATTGAATGATTGAATTATTGGATTATTAGATCATTAGATCATTAAGTTATAATTACCTAGGGATCGGCAGGTTCCTCATCTTGTTCCACCAAATCCCCAAACAAATCCATCGAGTTGCTCGAAACGGACAGCTAAGTCGCTATCATACCCAACGTCGAAAGGGTAACTCGTCCTCTACTCGACTCTACCTTAATACCACGACCAATCTACTCCAGACATCTGCAACTGAACCACATTCCTTACCTTCAACATCAACATCACAACACATATACACGAACCTCTCGAAACCACAACTAACCCGCAAGAGAACTCCAGTATATCTATCCTGTTACGTCTAATCTAGCGTCTTCAGCCCCTCAATTCATCCCGTCAACTGCATCTCACAACATCTCACTACCTGCCTACCTGCCTACCTGCATTACCTGTGCTCCAATCCATTCGCCTTTCATTGATAACACCCCTCCTTCAATGCTCTGTCGGTAGCTGCAGACCATCACTCTCTGGCTTTGTTATTACGTCTGGCATACGGACAGTGACTTGGCATCGAGGCGACTCGCTTCATGATCGTCGATAACGAACTCCCCCGCCCTCAGCGGCCTTGAAGCCTATCGCGATACCAATACCGGTTTCGACGATGAGTTCAGAGCAATACGGATCGAGTAGTCCTTATATCGATCAGACATCCACTGCATCCTCCTCGGCCAGCACGATAAGGCCGCGCAATCGGCGACTAATCTCCACCGAACTCACCAGCACCACCAACACCCCCGATGGCAGCAGACCCAATAGTCCCATCCCCAGAACTCGTCTGAGTAGGACGGGCACCAGCAGTCCCGCAAAGGGCCTGAGTGGAAGGCTGGTAGCTCCACAAGGAGGGGCCGAGAGCCCCACGGCTGCTTTCGGCCGTGGCCTTTGGGAGGGCGGCTGGACGGGTAGTTGGACTGCCTTGCAGGGCCTTGCGAGCTCTGTGCTCGGTGGCGATTTGAGCGGCGACGATGCCCAAGATGCGAGAGGAATGAGAAAAGATGGGAAGGGTGTAGTGAAGGGGCGAAGTGTTAGTGCCAATCCACAAAAGACATCAAAAGCTTGGGGCCCAGATGGCCTGCCGAGAAAGAGGGATGATATCGGCACAGGCAGTAAAGCAAGCCGAGAGGCTGCTGTTCGTACGAGGAAAATGGTGGGCGTGTTGGAGAATGGTGAGGGGTCGAATGGCGGACTGGATGTGAATGGAAATTACAAAAGGCGCACCTCGATGGATGAAGCAGTTGTTGGGAATGAGGACGAGGAGGGTGATGCTTTTGTATACGTGCATCATGTCCAGCCAAATGATACCTTGGCTGGTGTGGTGCTCAAGTACAACTGCCAGACTGCAGTTTTCAAAAAGGCAAACAGGTTATGGTCCAACGACGGAATACAGTTCAAGAAAGTGGTATTATTACCAGTGGATGCTTGTGGGGTACGCGGGCGACCATGTGATCCTCCATCGAAGGACAACCCAGGCGTGGACCTCTTGGCACCAATACCGAGCACAGAAGATCCTCCCGATATACCCAAAGTCAACGACACAGACCCATGGGGGCGAAAACATGAGGAGTCAACCGCAGAGTCGAGCTCTCAATCCGTCACCAAGTCTGAAGACGACGAACAACCCTGGACACATGTCCGCTGGGTATTGCTCTCCTCGTCACCCAGCTCCCAACCCACAGAGATCGCCCGCCTGCCACGTAAAACCCTGGGTTATTTTCCGCCGCGCCGCCGGAAAAGCAACAACACTCTGTCCACGACGTCCACTCCCCGTGGCTCCTTCGACCAGTCAATTCATTCAGGTGGGCCCCACTCAACAACTAGCACACCCCCGCGACGTGTATCCAGCAGCGTCGGTGCCCGTCCTAGTATAAGTACATACTTTCCGGCAGGCAAGGCGAAAGGCCATCACCGTCGTGACAGCGTCGAAGCCGACGCGGCCCGTCTCTCCTGGATGCGTGGCCCTGGCGGCGTGGGCTCTCTATCCGGCAAAAACGTGCGTATCGGGCCATCCCAAGACCCCCTGAACACGTGGGCTGCTAAGCACCTGCCTGGTATCGCTATCGATAAGCTTCCGTCTACCTCTGCTGCCGGCAGTGATTCCCCGAACATCGGCTTCGGCTTCGGTGACGAGCTTGCACGCATCGATGAGGCACCACTAGGCGCAGGACGTACTACTGGCATGGTGGAACCGGGTGAAGGCATAGGGCTGGAAAACGCAGCGGCTGCTATTGAAGGCTGGGTCAGGCGTCTAGCTGTTAAACCGGGCACGCCGAGAGCAGGCGCTGGTGGCCCCCTTATCACAGCTGAAGGGGATCTCATTGAACTCCTGGATGGCGCGGGCTCAGACGACGGGAAAGGCTTCGAGCCAAATCCTGGGGAGGTGGCGAGAAGCATTCCTGTTGCAGGGCTGGGTAGCGGACGGGAGGATTTGGAGGGTGTCGTCAGAGGGCGAGTTAGGGCCTGGAGTGGGAATGGGAGGGCCAAGAAGAGCGATTAGGGGATATACAGGTTAGATCAAGGTGGCTGATCGAGGTTTGTGAAGGTGCTCACGCTGAGGCTGATTCATGGGATGGCGTTGGGGGTTCTGTCTGCTTTTGATTGGGCTAGAGCGTGGAGATCTGGGACGCGCATGCGGTTGGGGTGAGTGGGGGTGGAGTGTGGCCTGTCCTTGTAGAGTTGGTGGGCTGCTGTTGCCCTCCTTTTAGATGATAATATGTTTTCTTCATCCCGATGGCGGTGTCTTTGCCGCTTGCAATTCTAGACTGTATGTACATATGTATAAGTGTTTGTAGGGGAACTCTCATTGCATATGCCATAGCATCTACTGGTTGACTTGTTCACAGGTCAGGAGAGGTGAGGATGCGTCTAAGGCTTTGTTTTCTCTAACCAGCGGCGCTGTCATCTGGCTTGATGCCTCTCAGGGACTAGATATAGAGTTACTTAGAGCTTGTAAACATTGTTTCGTTGTTGGAGCCATAGGTGATCCGTTCATACAAGGGCTAAAGCCACTCGGGGCCGTAAAAGCACTTGAGATTGTAAAGTTCTGCCCCCATACTTACTCTGCAGTATAGGTACTTGGAAGCATCAGCGCGCATACATGTTTTTTCTATAGTCTGGTAATATCTTGCGGATAGTCATACACAATGTAATGCTTCATGTTATGTGCTGTAGTTGTAGTCTGCACTTGACCATGAACTCGCTTTGCGGGTTCTCTGGCTTCTTCACGTGTGGCCTTGTTCTACGTCCAAGGTAGGTAGTTGATGATACCTTCGCGCCTTATCTTAATTTCCTCTGCCTTTTGCCCTCGTGGCATCTTCTCTTCAATATCAATCCTGGCAAGTCATGAGCCTACCTTGTTCATATGGGGTTGTGCTCATAGTCATACTCGTGGTCATATCCATAGGTAATATTCATCTGGATACTCGTCCGCATAGTCATCCGTATAGGCATGCTCATGTTCCAGTTGACTCAGTATGGCTTGTTTCTGCCGGGCATATATTGAGTTTATCAATTGGAACATGACTAGGTATGAGTATATGTCTTGAGAATCAAATACAAACTAACGTATAGCCGCCAGGAACAAGCCACATTCATTTCCATACCTGGGCAACGCTTTACTACGTACTCCGCACTCCTTCTCCCAGCGGAGAAAACAGGAGGTATATATCTCTAGACACATACCCACTCCATCGCTCTCAGACATATATATCTATGATACAATACACAATCTCTCCCACATTCAATGCCTGTCCAGACAGGACCCAACTGCGCCTCAATGTTCACCGGATGATGTCCATTGTTGCATAAAACTCCTCTCTTGTGCCATCTTGCCTCCTCACGATCAAGACCCTCCCCTTACCACAGCTTAACAAAGCGTCACCAGACTATCCCATTGTGAGGACTGTAATACGTCTCCCTTCCTGCTGCACTCGCCTCAGGTCGTGGCAGCAGCAGGTTGTTGTGCACTGCCTCGTTACGGTGGCCTAATCTGGAGCCCCTCCACGCTAGGCGGCGGCGCCCCATCACCGACGTAGCCTTCCCAGTCCTTCGTAATCTTCAATGAACGATTTGAAAAGCCTCACGCCATAACTCCCAACCCGATCCCAAACTTCTCTTTGAATTCTCCCAAGAAAGAAAGGAGGAGGAGAAAAAGAAGAACAGACACGAACAACGACCAATTCAGTTTTCGCAGCTTATCGGTTCGTCCAGGTCGCAAAATATCCAAGCGAAGTGTCCAGGCAGTTCCATCTCTGTTGTTGTTGTTGCTGGTATCAGCGCCTTTTCCTCCGACGCCTCTCGCAATCAGTCAGTCCTGTCTGAGATCCGTGAGTGAGTGAGTGAGTGAGTGAGTGAGCGGACAGCGCGCAGTCTGCAACACATTGCCAGGTATGTGCTTCCTCTCCTCTGCCATGCGATAAGATCGGAATCCATGGATATCAAAGTAGAGCTGAGCTGACTGCGCATTGCAGACCAATCTCACGATCGAGAGCCTGTCGCCGTCGCGATACTGTGCTGAACACCATACCTTGAGAAAAAGAAGTAGTTGTAGCAGCAGCAGCAGCAGAAGCAGAGAGTAGTGGATAGACAAGATGGGAAAGTCGTAAGTGGATTTGTCTTTTCTTTTGATGCTGCGTGGGATGAATATGGATTGCCTCTGGACTGCGGGGTCCGGACCTCCATGGACCTGGACCTGGACTTATCATGTCGGCGCACTACCTCTACACACCTGAGATTTCCGCTGAGCCACGGGAATGAGGCCTATGATGTCGCTGCTAGAATCGACATGCCATGGGCGCCGGGAAGGGCTTAACCACGAAACTGAGGCCGACGATGTCATACTCACACGCGCCGGTGTGCTCTCCTACTTTGGACGACTACCTTCTGCTCGAGAACTCTTTCACTTTACATACGCATCAACGGATCTTCGCGCATTCTTGTTACTCGAACTTGTTCGCGTTCATATACTCGTTTCTTCACACTCCTTTACGTCGACTTCGCCGAAGCCACGCTCTTTAAGTCCTTACGAAAGCCAAAGTCCACAAGATCAGCCTATCCCTACTTCGGAAAATGCCCGCATTCATCAATCGAGCCATTGGCTCTATTCGCCGCAAGCTTCGTGCTAATCAGTCCGAGGACGAGAGCCGCTTTGAGCGCCTCGATCAGGTCAACAACACTGCGTACGGCACCGGTACGAACCTTGCCAATCACCAGGACTATTATACACCGAGCGTTTACTCCTCTACCCAAGGTCTCATTCCAGTCCAGGGCCACCAGGACCGACGTCAGACCCATGACATTCTTGATCAGCTCCACCAAAATGGAGGCCTCCGTACTCAGGACGGTCCTAGAAACCTAATTTTCGAGAACCCCAGACCAGCTCCACCACCACCAGTCAAGGACGGAGTCACCTCTGTCATCTACTTACTCCTGAGAGAGGGTCGTGCTCATGACACCGAGACTGTGGAAGAGGTCCTTTCCTGGTTGAAGCAAAACTCAATTTACGGTCAGAGACGTTGGTGGACGAATATCTATTCAGCTATCGCCCAACAAGTCTTTGTCATGTTGGCTGTCAACAAGATTGGCCAGTTCGACCACACCAGCTGGGCATTCAACTCGGTCTTTTCCACTAAACTTCTCCTTCAAACCTCCCAAGGCCTCTCGACTGCTCCGCCAACTGGCCTGCAGCGTCAGCTATCCATCGCAACTTCTTCCGTATCCGGCTTGAAGCGCCACCTTACTGTCTCCAGTTCTACTCGTCCTGGTTCTGCCCATCCTGTTGGTCTTCGTCGTCACATGTCTACCGCTGGAGGTGGTCTCCAACGCCATCTCTCTCTCTCTGGTGGTCCAACGTCAGCATCTTTTGTTCTCTGTGACATGTCAAGTTTATGCGCTAACACACCTTATTTACAGGCAATCCAAGCTGTCGCAGGAGCAGCTCACTGAGCTCCAACGCTCAACTCATTTCGACAAGAAGGAGTTGCAGCAATGGTACAAGGGTATTTCCGTCCCAAGTCCCCCAAAGAAAAAACTATGAAGCTTACACTAACCCTGCCTTTCAAGGTTTCCTCAAGGATTGTCCTACCGGCATGTTGACTAAGGAGGAGTTCCAAAAGATCTATCGCCAATTCTTCCCCTTCGGTGACCCTTCTTCCTTTGCCGATTACGTCTTCAATGTTTTCGACTCCGACAAGTCCGGCTCCATCGACTTCAAGGAGTTCATCTGTGCGCTTTCGGTTACCTCTCGTGGCAAGATGGAGGACAAGCTGGACTGGGCTTTCCAGCTCTACGATATCGATGGAGACGGCATGATCTCATACAACGAGATGCTGGCCATTGTTGAGGCCATCTACAAGATGGTATGTTGCTTCTTTCTTCCATCCTTATAAAGTCACGTGAAACACATTGCAAATATTTCACTTTGAGCACTTCAACTTCCGCACTCATATATATACTAACAACCTCACAGGTCGGCTCCATGGTCAAGCTTCCGGAGGATGAGGACACTCCGGAGAAGCGCGTAAAGAAGATCTTCCGCATGATGGATAAGGATGAGAACGGCAGCCTCGATATGGAGGAGTTCAAGGAGGGCAGTAAGCGCGATGAGACAATTGTCTCGGCTCTGTCTCTCTACGACGGCCTCGTATAATCTCCGGTTCTCTCCTTGACCTCGGCTGTCGAGGACCTTCGGTGGTTTCACACCCCGTTGGTTCCGGCATGCTGTTGGTCTCGATAATCCTGGTGCAATGTGGTGGTGGTGTAGTGTGGTGCGAATAATGTGGTCCAATGGCCAAAGTTTCTCTTTTTTTCACCTCCGGGCTCGGCTCAATTTTCTCAATGGCTGCGTGGCTCTACTCTCCGTTCATCTCCTTCGCTGCTCGAATCCTCGCTGCTCGGCTCGTGTACAGGCTCTGGCTCAGGTGCGGCATGGCCTTCTGGCTTAAATCTAGGCGGCTTGGTTGAGGATCGGATCGGGAAAATGGCTTGCGTGTGCTTGGAATTCGAGTTTCTTGTCCGGATTGTTTTTGCGTGCGAGCGAGGGAAGTCACGATAGATGGCTTATGCTTTATGATGTTGATGGTTTATGGTCGCATCGGAAATACACTTGTTCTTGAAAGTGCGCTTGTGGGGTTTGATACCTTTTCTGTATGATTTGTGATGAGTTTGGTATGTGATTTCTTGATGTGTGATTGTGAATGGACACGAGGACACGGTGATTGTGCATATTGGGTTATTGGCATGTTGGGATTTGAGGTACTGGTGGATGCGCCATGTTCTAGATCTGATGATTTGCATGATCAGTGGAGCGGGCAAGGAGAAGCAAGTTGAACTTGGTGAAGTCATGCGGGTGAGGTCATGCCTCTTACCAATTCCTTCAAGTAATCGAGCACCTTTACTTGAACTTGATTTTGGGCTTAGGCACAATGATAACCACTTTCATCAGACGAAATCGCAAAACATTAACGGCGTCAATACCTTACGAGCATCATATATATCATAGGTATGTACTGGGTAGAGTAACACGTAGTAAGGTCTTCCGAAGTACTAGGGAGGTGAGGTTTCACGACGTCACGAGGTTGAGACCGACAAGAACTCCACCTATTGAGAATGGTGGAAACACGTTTGAACTACGCGGGTACTTTTCATCGCTTCCCGACGCGTCGTCTCCTCCAATCTCAACTTCTAACATCCACCAGATACTCACCGTCCAGCTCCACGGCTTATCCCAAATCCATAGTTGTCCTAATCTGTATTGTTCTGTGTGCGATTTTCATCCTAGTCGCTCAACGCAAGAAGTTCTTCGCGGCCGCCTGGGACTTCATTGTCGACGCTTACGTCTAGTCGTGGCGTTAAGCATCTAAGCCTGCATAGAGACCAACACAGCCCCACCTGTTATTTCTGCTTAACTGAAGTCCTGCCCCCGATGGCTTCGATAGAGATCCCCGCATATTATCTTGATTCGCCGGAACTCATGGCTCCAATACTCGCAGAACTGGATGCAAAGCGCGTGTGGCTCGCCGGCTGGCACAAGAAGGTAAGATGCCAAAAATCCCTTGCCCGCGTCTTTCTGTGGTTGCTGAAAATACTGGTGTTGTTTAGAAATGGGGGCCTTTTGAGACCCCTGACTTCCACTACTTCCCCAAATTCTCCCCAGAGATACGTTGCATGATCTGGAATTTCGCTCGGCCCGGCTCTCGTACCGCCAGAGTCTGCTATAATCGAGACCGTGTTGAGAGAGTTCCAGATGACCAAGAAAAAAGCAAATTCAGTACTGATGAGTTAATCACTTGATATGCACGGCCTGTTTCGTGTATTGTAAGGGCTCAAGCTGATGTCAAGTAGACGGAGAAGAAACTGAGTTGCCTGTGAATGGCAAAGGTAGTTTCGATCCACCATGCGTCACTACTCCATCTATTCTCCATGTTAATCGAGAAGCGCGTCAGCAAGCGATGAAATACTACACTCATCTTACCTTCAAGAAGCCCGGTTCCAAGTGCCGCCCTTTGAACATTTATGCTGATCTCCGTATTGACTGGATTCATATTGCAGAAACTGCTTGGGAGGACTGGTCTCCTAATCGTGCTACAGCAGAAGAGGCAAACAAACATGCGAATAACGCTTTTCATGTGGAGGAATGGCTAATTTACGTTTTGGAAAAACGTCCGAAGCGCATATCTGTGAGCCTTGAGGCATGGGTATCACTTTCTCTGAAAAGGGTGCTTCCGGCATTGACTCATGCCAAGAAGATTGTTGTTGCTGAAGAAATGGATATCAAAGGCGCCGAAGAATTGGGACTTTCGGGTTTTTTCGAAGCCTATGAGATGCTTGAAGAAGTTCATCGCCATGATGAATGTCTGAAACATTCAATCAAGTTCGAAAAGGAAGAACAAGAAGCTCGCATGCACCAGCTGATCGAGGATTACCTTGATGAGAAAGGCCTTGACCATAAGGATTGGGATTTTAAGGATCTTGGACTTCCCTGGATTGAGCTTTTGTGCTTGGAAGATCGAAGGAGAATGTCAGAGCAAGCGGCATGGGAAGAAAAAGAGGAGCGGGATAGTTATAACAATTGGGCATATGATGAATATAACTACGCGGATTACACGCAGGAGGAACTTCGTAGACTGGAGAGGGCTCCCGGATCGGAGACGGATTATGGATCCGTAGATCTGGAGGACTACATGCAAGCAGTGCTTCAAGAACCTGATGGCGCTTCTGACTTGGAGACGGATTATGGATCCCTAGATCTGGAGGACGAATCACTTATGCGCGTGATTTGCCCCGAAAATGCAGAACGGCGACACATTCATTCGGTGGAGGAAAATGTCCTGAGCGCTCACGAATAAACACTCCTGCTAGCCGCTTCCCCGCTTCCCCGCGATGCCCGATAACCCGCATACAGACTGGACTGGGATTCTTATCACGTTCCTCGATTGGGCGGCAGCGACATCTCAAGGGATGTGAATTAACAAAATGTGGGGTATTTTGAAATACTGACTAGGTATGTCACTGACGGGTTATAAGTGTTTGGTTATACCCGCGTTCTTCTTGCATAGGGTACATAATGCCCATGTATGATATCAGGCTAAACTTGCGACTTCTCACCATGCGAATATACTCTGCGCTTAGAGATTCAGGCAAATCACAAGCTTTACTTAGATATCAGAGCACTCGTTCTCATGTATTTCGTTTGGTGAACAACAATCCTGCATACTTCTCTTGCAGTTTTTAGGGTTATATCCAGTCTAAGGTGTTGCCGTTTCCACCAATGGCAAGCTGGGTTCCTATTCCTTTGATTCCAGATATGGCCAAGCATAGCATAGCCTATTACGTTTCTTTGGCACACTTAAGAACATGTACAAAATATCAATACACACAAGGCAGCTTGATTGATCTCAAATTGGGTGTTCCTCGAATATTCCTCTATTCTCAAATGGCTACGGATCAAGCTCCCCAATCTCAGCTCTGATTGGTTATTATTCTTCTCCAGCAGGCCACGAGAAGTCAATATGCACATGTACTGCTAACATATAGCCGCTGCATCATCATACCTGTACACCGGAATATCATGGCACGAGTACATCTATTTGTACCGAGGGCTGCTTACCCCACATGTATCAGTCAACACCATCGCCGTTTTGATGTAGCGACATATTTTAAATCCTAATCGTAACTGCCAGCTACCTGAAGCTTCTCAATGAACCTGCAGCTTTATCGATATCACGTCATTAATCCGTGTAGGTGTTGAGCTGATATTGTTCTTATAAGTACAAGGTCTCTCGTCTCATCTTGATTCTCGCTGGTCTCTTGTTTGTATCGAGTAACGCTTGCTGTTTATTCTAATACTGTCATATTATCACAGCCTGGCTACCGCGGGGTTTAGTTTGATAGACTCTGGATATCATCAACCATGATTCAGTCCGTTCTGGTCTTAGCAACTGCCATCGCTGGTGTCTCTTGTTTCACTGTTCAGAAACGTGGATATCCAGGTGAGCCAGCAACTCCACATGTTCTGAATAGTTTCACGAATCTTGTGACTTTTGGAGACAGGTATGTAGTGGACGGAGAAAAGCACCTCTTGGAGACTCCTCAGAGCACTTGTAATGTTCAGTATGCTAAAACCGTCCAGCTACACGGATGAAAACCGTCTCAACTACTTCGGCACTCACAATGGCTCTGCCCCTCCAACAGGCACACTACTTCCATCCAGCAACTTCACGGCTAGTGGAGGATATGTCTGGGACAGAATAGCAGCCAACATCAGTGGTGCCAAACTCTATGATTACGCCGTTTCGGGAGCTGTGTGCTCCAACGAAATCACGCCCCGGTCCTATGAATTTGGACTCAATTTCCCGGGAGTAATTGACTATGAAATTCCTGCTTTCCTGGCAGATATCAACTACATCAACACTTCGACCAAAACAAATACCCTGTTCACAGATCGCACATCCGACAATACGGTCTATTCTCTTTGGATCGGTACCAACGACCTCGGGAACTGGGCCTTCATAACGGACAGTCAGGTCCCGGGGACTACCTTATCTGACTTCACGTCCTGTGCCTTCCAGGTCTTTGACAGCATTTATCAGGCTGGTGGACGATACTTCGTGCTCATGACTCAAGCCCCCCTCCAACTGTCGCCACTTTATGGTCTCCCAGACGCAGGAGGTGTATATGCTGATCACTACTGGCCAAGCAAAGTGAGTCGCATCTCCTTCTTTCAGCATACCATACTGACTCCACAGCCCGCCAACATCACCGAAGTCTCGTACAAAATGCTTCAGTACACTACAAGTGTCAACAACATCTGGAAGTACCAAGTGCCATTTGAGCTGCTTGTGGCCCAGCGTTACCCAGGCGCCTCTATTGTAATCTACGATGTCCACGCCCTGATGACGGATATCTACAACAACCCCTCGCAGTACCTTGATGCTCCAGCTAATTCCACGGGCTTCTATCACCACTGCACCCTCAACAGCTCTTCTTGCTACAACGAGGAGAACAGTCTACATAGCTTTATGTGGTATGATGAGCTGCATCCTTCTGAGCGTACGGATGAGATCATTGCGCAGGAGTTCTTAAATGTTGTTGGTGGGAACTCGAGCTATGCTACTTATTGGTGAGGAAAGTAAGGTAGTTGTTGATAACAACAATACAGAATCATTGATATGGATTGATATTCTTGATTTTCCCGCTTCATCATATCAAATGGAGGGATTTTTGACAAGACTATACTGTACTTCCGAAGACCATGCTGTGAGCTGTAGATAAACCGTGACCAAACTGTGATTCAGATTTGACAAACGTAAATCAGAAACCTAAGCCCACGAGCAACTCATATCCTAAGCATTGTGGTGTCAATATGCCAGTCAAAACACCCAGTTCGACCTCCGTTAAGCACCACAATGGAGAGTGATTGTGAGATGAAATTGAGCACATTTCAAAAAGACATAAGGGCATCGGGCACACGCTATCAGATGGAGGGATCTGAAACCGTAAACATACAAGAAAGGCGTGCACTAAAACAAAAAGTATAAAAGACCAATTCACAGCAACTTCCAGTCGCGAGTTCGTATTGCAGAAAGCCCGAAGATTTTGCTTTCCACTCATTCTTTATTTTTTTTTATCAGCGTGAGCTTTTTCCCATGTCAAGCTTCAACTGTAGACTAATGATAGCTCAACAAGACTACTACCCATTCCAATTTTGCTTTGCTGGGAATATTCAAGCCAAGAACAAAAAGACGTCACATCCAGCAGCCGAAATTCCTCAAGATAGTCTGGTCATGTCTTTCGTTCCATCATATCTAAGTTCATTCCATTTCCCAAAACAACCCAACTGGAACCGACCCTTTTCTCCCCGAATACCACAAGACTCACTCAGTCAGTATGCAACTTCCAAAGCCCATCACCCAAATAATGCGCATCCTCGACAACAGGCCCCTTCCCCTTCGCCTTGACATCCTCGGTGCCCATACTCAGCAGTCCCACTGCGGTGGCCGCCTCCTTGCCCTCAGCAACGATGACAACCGGCTCTCCCTCCTTCAATTGCTTGTCCGCGTCTGGTAGAACTCCACCGTTGCTCGTGAGTCCCGGAGCCATGAGCGTAGCGCCCGAGAGCACAAAACGGATCGCGCCGCGATCAATGCCAATGGATGGGAAGCATTGTGGGAAACGGTGGACAAGGCGCAGGTGAGGAAGGAGGGCATCGGTCATGTGTTGGAAGAAGACTGGCGTTGGACCGACAAGGTAGAGGGTGACTCTATCTGGACTACGAAGTGTTAGCACAAGGTTGCTACATGCTGTGGACTCGCAATACGTACATCTTCATAGCATCTAGCTGCTCTTTCTTCGGAATGATCTCATCGATATACGGTGCCAGTAACGGGTATGTGTTCACGACTTGAGTGCGGATTGCGCGCTGCACTGACGATTTGACCTTGGACTTGGAGCCAGGAGTGATGCTATTGCGAGCGCATTAGCTTTTGCAGGAGGAGGAGAGAGTCTGATAGGGCCATATACTCTTTCTTGAACATGTTGGCGGTTGAGGGATATCGCGGGTTATAGAGGAGTAATGAGCGATCACGGTGAAGTTCATGTTCAAGCAGCTTTCTACCCCACTACGGTACTTGTTGCCCCTCCTTAAGCGAGTGGAATTGTGTTTACTAGTGGTTATGATAAGGTATTATTGCGGAGCAAAACATTCGATAATCTCATCCACTTCTCCACATCAGCTGTTGTATCATGGAGACTCAGCAGGAAAGGGCTGAGGGGTGGCAGTTCGGTGATTCTTTTGTAGAGGATATCGAGGAGTGCGGATTACCTCATGTCTTCGCAACTAATCTGCCAATTCCGACTTCACCACCATACCGGTGATCAACACAGTTAATTGAGAGTTCTATCTTCGGCGAGTGTACTTGAAGCACTACCGACCGACTCGACAGACAATCGAAGGACCGTCAAGGATGTCTTTAAGGCTTACTATTGATAAATTGATGAGCGGGATTATATCATTGCCGCGCAGATTAATGTTGTCAAAGGCGCTGAGTCGTCGGTTGGGGAGTGGGAAGAACCATGCTGTCGATGCTTGTAGACCGACGACAAGCAGGCTAAAGCGAGAAGAGAGAAGGGCAAAGGAATAGTTCGGGACGATGTTTTGGATTGTGATCAGGAAGTTACTGCGGATGATACCAAAAGTATTGCAGAGGAATCAGTCCAGAAGCGTTTTGACTTCGTTGAAGTTGGTTGAAGTTGGTTGAAGACAAAGAATCTGTAAATGAAGATGCCGTCTTCTTGTTACTGTGGATAACTTTCTCAGCTTGCATGATGAGGGTATTGGAAATACATAGTTGTTCGTCTCCTAGAGAGATATCAATGACCGACTACCTTCCAATGCTGTTGTCAGCACTTGATCGAATTTCCTGCAGCAACAGGCAGTTCCTACCACCAACAATCTTAATGATGCTGTATATAATCTAAGCAATCTAGAGGACTTTCGTTTCTGATTAAAAAAAAGGTAAAGGCACTGCTATCTTTACTCCAGACCGATTGTGTGGTAATGGATAATTCTATTTGATTTATTCAGAACTTCAACTCAAGATTAACCGCCCATCTCTTACAGAAATTTCAGAATCTCGAATTTACCATAAAATCGAGCAACATCTTCAACTGTTTTCCCATTCGTGTCTCGTAATTCCTTATCCGCTCCGCACTCTAACAGAAACCTCACAATCTCTTCATGCCCTTCCCGCGTTGCCTCATGCAATGATGCCCCTACTCCGTGTTCCAGTATCCCATTTGGAAGTACGTCCAGATCCTCTCCCTCTGGTGCTTCATTCACATCTGCATGTGCTTCCAGCACTAAGAACTTCACCATCCCCAGCCGACCTCTTCCCGCCATCTCCCAAAGTGCCCGCGACCTCGCGACCTTCGCCCCATGCGCCAGATAGAGACGCACAACTTCTTCATCCTCACGCAAAGCAGCCACGGCAAGACCTGACCAAACTCCACCTCCCATAGTCGTGATATTGGGGTCGGCGCCTTGCGCAAACAGGGCAGAGATGTCGGCCACGGGGTACCCAAGCTGGGTCGCATAGAGTACAGGGTTGCCCATATATCCAAGCTCTTGATTGATAGTGGCACATCTCGTAGAGAGCAGAACCCCGAAAAGGGAGAGGTCCTTTGTTTTGAGGGCGGCGATGGCGAAGGATCGCCCATGGGATATGAGCGAGGGTGAGGTTTGCAGAATGTGCTGCAGGATGGATGGTTGGTGATTTGAAATGGCTGCCAAAGCCATGCTTTCCTTACTAGGGAGAGTAGAGGTAGGAGTATCAGAGACAACAGACTCGAGAGCAGAGAGAGGGCCGGTTGCGCATAGTGAGAGAATGTGCTCTTGATAAGGGGAGAGGTCTTCTTCGGATGACATTTTGGCCTTTTTGTATAGAAGAATAGTACGGCTTTGAAAAAAGACCTATGGATCCAGAAGATTTTATATTCAAGGTATAAATTCCTGCCTGGGTCGTCGAACGTAAGCTGAATATTAGGTAGTTACGACAGATTCAATTCTCAAGGGCTCAGTTGTTATGATGTCAGCTTGATCTGATCTGGGTTTCACAAATCTATACTTAAACAAGATACACACCACCTGAACATCTGAACAAACAACAGACCCCAAAATGTATTATATAAACGCAAATTTATGGTTGTATTAAACATTTATATTCAAAGGTCCTACAAGGCTTTCAATCTCACTCTGTGATCTATAAACAGAGCTCACCGGTATCCAACATGTCGCCGGATGAGCCTTTCGACAATCCTAAGCCCCCAGTTCTCATTCCTTCTTCATCTATGCTATAACTATATGCCCCCATCAATTTCAGCTTCGTCCGCATTTCAATCCCAATTCAGCACCATTTTCTTGTCTATTATTATATCCACAAAGCCAAAATGGGGACTAACAATTAGTAATGCTCTCCTGATCGTGTATGGGAGTTTTTTGTCCTGTCTTTTTCCCTCTTCCATCCATCGTCAAGCAAACAAGTGCCCAAATCCTGCAAATATCAACAGAGCAACATGGATACGAAATCCAAACATCAGCCCCATCTGAATCCTGCGCAGTCTGGGCAGACGCGTCTGGACATGAACTCGAGATCGTCTCTTGAGTCCTCAGACTGCAGAAGTGTATAAGAGAATAGAGATATCCAGCTCATCATGATGTTCTCCACAATCAACAAACACATCAAGTACCATCTTTTGTCCTTCTTAAACTAACTTCCAATCTTCAAGAGCTTCCGCAAAAATGCATTACCAAATCTCAAGTGTCTTCCTCGTCGCTCTACATGGCGTAGCTGTCCTTGCCGCTCCACTTGACATTGGCGTCGGTCCACTTGAACCTATCCACGAACCCACCCCCAGCGTTGACAGCATCAAGAGCGACATCCAGAGCAAAGTGTCGCCCGGCACTTCCATATTCTACACCGCAAGCACCGCGCGGACGGCACGACAGTTCGGGAAAGCACACGGGCTCACCTGGCTCCAGAACACCGATACGGCCACGGGCTATAACAACCCCGCAAAATGGGATGATTGGGACACGGTAGTTCGGCGCTGGAGCCAGGCATTTGCAGAGCTTTCTACCGAAACCGTTTGGGTGACGTTCAAGGACCTCACGCCCATTGACCCCTCGCGCGACTCTGTCTGGAACCAGTTCGAGCTGCCTGCTTTGACGGAAGTCGTCGACGGCAAAACTCATGTGGATGAGATCATCCAGGTCAGCGCTGCAGATTCGACGCAACAGCTTCAGATCTGGCCGGTGAAGGTCGGAAATTTCCCTGCAGATAAGTGTGCTTGGCATGGTGATGCCCCAGATTGTGCTGGATCGTGCCCTGCAGGCACATATCAGGTCGCGCAGAGCTTGTATGGGACGACGACGAATAAGTGCTTGACGGGGCATAAGGTGTTCTGCTGTGATAACTCGGTGATGGAGGGTTAATTACTTACACGACGTGCCATTATGCTGAGGAGCATCATGGAATTTGGATGTTGTATTTCTGAACGCACACGCATCTGTACGCCAAAGTCATGCTACTCATAGTTTGCCGAATTTTGATTATTTTGATTCCCCAGTTGTCATACACGAAAAAGCTTATTCACTCCCCATGACCATTAATAACAGCATAAATCACGATCTCCAAATTCCAGATCAAGTGAACTTAAAGCCTCCCGTTCTCGTAGCAAAAAACCCCTCAGGATCAACCTTGGCTTGTGTAGCCTTCAGGCGGTCATACGTCTCAGTCCCGTAGCTTTGCAACGGCAACTGGTCATACATAGCGTCGTTCAGAAAGATAGGCGTGTATCCTGCCGTCAGTAGCTCTGCCTCGGACGTGTATTCAGTGTGCGTATTCGGTATGCCCGCATACGTCGTCTTGGCATATGCGTCGATCGTCTCGGTGAAGTTAATCGCCATGCTATGGGCGACATCATCCGCCAGCTCTGTCAGCCATGAGATATCATACTCCATCCACATGCGATCGCCCGCTGCAGGATCGAGGCCGAGAGCGTTTGATCCGGCAGAGTTGGAGGCTGCGGCGATGGCTACTGGCATAGGTTGGAAGGCCATACTGAAGATGAAGCCAGGATAAAGGAGAGCTTCATCCATGATGTACTTCTTCCACGTATTGTAGTGATAGTTGTACAAATCTGTACCATTGGTAGTTGGGAGGTTGGGGATTGTTGTTCCCTGTAGACATCAGTCATTCTATTTCATCTTCATTTTTAGCCATATACTGTTAGCTTACCCGGATAAGGTATCTCAGACCGTAGATATTCTCATTGTTGTTGGCAAGAAGCTATTCCATAGGTTAGTCACGAAGTGTCTCGAGAGAGCGAATTTGTGTACCAAATCACTATAAGACTGAGTCTTAGTAGTATCAGTCAAGGACGTAATTGCATCAAACTTATCAAAGATCCCTTCTGGTACAGTTTCACCATTATAGAAGAAAAATACAGTGAAGAAGTCCAACAGGCTGTCAATCACAACCTCTCCGGTCATGATGATCGCAGCTTTTGGGTCGTTGAAGTTCTCTGTGAAGTACTGGGTGGCATTGATGAGTGCCTCTGCATTGGAGCCATCGTAAGCTCGAACTCCTCCCCAAACCTAAGTACATACTGGTTAGATCATGGCGACTATAAGGAGACGGATCGGCACCTACAGTATTGACAGGAACAGTCTTTAAGCTATATTGAGTAACAATACCTAAAGAATAAGCAAGATGTCCTTGTTCAAGAATTGCAGGTACTCACCGAATTGGTTTCCGCCTCCCTTGAGAGCGAAGAACATTTCAGGATCACTAGTTGCATTAATATTGACAACACTTGCATCTGCAAGAACCATCTCGTAGTTAGTGATGTAATCACACGCCAAGCCGTACTCAGCACTTAGGAAACTGAGCCCTCCACCAAGGAGATACCCTCCAACGCCAACATCACCTGCAAAACATCAGTTGAGTTCTTGACCATGAGTATAGAATGTAATACCAATACGCCCTCCAACAACACTAACTCCATATGGCTCCAAAGCTGATCCCACCTCACCCCAACGAGCCCCAGGACCAACATAAGCGGTGCTGTTGTCCTCGGAAATGGCCGTGCTGGCCAGATTGGATCGCATAGAGATCAGCACGCCTCCATCAACACTGGAGTATCCAACATTGGGATTGTGGCCACCGCTTTTGACAGCAAAGCTGACGTCTGGGTACTTAAGCAGGATGGAAACAATATCTGATACATCTTGAGCTGATGATGGAAAAACAACGCAGGCTGGGGTATTATCTGCATTCGCCGCTGACCAATAATGATCTTTTGCTGTGACATAATCAACATTGAGGAGGGCCAGAGGATAGCTTTGGGTCTCAATGGACGTGTCTGACAAAGCTGTACATGCTAGGCTGGCATTGGCTGAGATTGGGACTGTAGTGTTTCTTTCGAGGAGGACATTGTTTGACACTTCCGCCGTCGCGATAGGCAAGAAAGTAAGAGCGACACCGACGGCACCGCAGAAGAGAGTAGACACCATAGTCAGATGCTCCAGATATCCGTCTTAATGAATGGAATGCAGTATACCAAAAGAACTTTGCAGGTGTAGGTGAGGTATGGCTGATATCAGATATTCGACATGACTTACTGCATATAGTCAAAAGAGGGACGACACCGGGATGAGCTGAGTACGTATATGTATATGTGAGAAGCATGTTTTCCGAAGAGCCCGAACAGGCCATATCTCCCAACACTAGCCTAGGTAGCTTGTGATCGTTCATGGAGAGGTCAAGTTCTTGACGGTCTTCACGATGTTCCTGACAGGGGAGCGAACCTTGTTCACTGGGGCAGATGCAGGTTGAAGGGCATGAGCGAGCTTCTTCGATCCCTCATTCAGCTTGAGCAACGACCTCGATGCAATCGCCACCGGAATTGGCAGGCTGAGGTATTACGGCATTCACAAAACATTCCATTTTCCCACCAACTTCAATCCTTCGATGCACGCGAGAGCAGGTGAGAAAGCAGCAGGCGAGATCGTTCTCAAGACATTGCGTCGAATCTTAAAGTGCGATCGGCAGGTGTGACATTGAGTGGACGTCTGGATTTCGGGCTGAAGACGACCTAACATGGATATTAATGTCGGCTCGGGAGGACATCGCGTGTTCATCCCCTGCTCTCCACTTGACTCTCACTCTCAGTAAGCCAATGGCAGCCGCGCACCTTTTATGTGGTTGAAGCGAGTTTCGGGCGTTGGCAGGATGAATAGCATCGTGAGCGTAAGTACAGTATATATTGGACTCAGCGTCGATGTTCATATGCTAACAACAAATAGCCAGTCGACCAGTCGACCACGCCGAAGCCTCATGCATGATGCAAAGGGTCATCACATTTTCCAGTGAGATGTGCGGGCAGAGCAGGGGAAATACGGCAGGTCAGGTCCAAAGGCGAAGGACAATTGCTGGGTTTATGTCAAGCTGGGATCACCCAAATAGGTTATCTGGACTGATTTGGTGCCGTCCGGCAGGTTATCCTTAACAATAGACATACAATGTAAGTATTATGCAAACCCCTGGAGAGCGATGTCTGAGATCTTAAGTAATACATACTTGTATGTACTTGTATGACTGCATCGGGTAAACAGGAGAATCGGAGCATCAAACAATGCTTGTACAAGTATAGGGCGTACTCCGTGCGAACCTCGGGAGTATCTGTAGCGGACGGAGGAGGTTGAAAGTGCTCCCGTATCGTGTCGTGTCGTGTTGCTGCTTAGTCAGGATCGCGTTGTTTGCGCAAACACGTCAAACATCAACCGATACAGCTATTTGCGACAAGTCAACAAAACACCCCGCATTGCATTTATATTTCCCCATACAATATGTCGCGGCCATCAAGTGTCGCGTCATCGCGTAACTTGTCATTGACAGAAGAGCTCGAGAAACTGGAGCAGTCTATTACACTGACTTTGCAAGGTATGTTGGTGTACATTTTGTTGTTGCTATGCCAAAACTAATATATGTTTTGTTTTTAGAAATCGATCATAACTTCAGTCGGGCACATAGAATTGTTACCACTAGCATTCTGCCGGTTGTCGAGCAATACGCTGAACATTCAAAGGCAGTATGGGAGGGATCCAAGGTCAGCATTACTGGTTCCCACAATCATTATAGTTACTAAAAGTAAGCAGTTCTGGAAACAGTTCTTCGAGGCCAGCGCCAATGTCTCTCTATCAGGCTACGAGGAGCTAGCTCATGATGAAGAAGAGGAAGACACATCTTTATTGCAATCGCAGAGCCACGATGACACATATGCAACCTCCACGGACCATGGTGAGGAAGCGATTGCAGATGATCATACGAGATACGATAATGGCGAGGAGTCCATGCTAGATGAGAACGACATGACTGGAAGTACGCCACGGGCCCCACGGGCCCCACGGCCTCACAGTGCGGATGGAAAACCCAAGTTTGCAGACTATCCATCACCATACGAAGCATTAAAGCGAGAGATGAAGGGTACAAACCCAAAGCATGCGGAAGAGGAAGAAGACGACGATTACGATACAGAGATGCTGCCTACTACTCCGGGAGCTTCGGGAACTCAGCGGCTACCGGATATGTCTATGACACCGACCTCCTCCCCTTTCGCACCGACCTCCTATCTCCCTACATCCAACAGAAAGGGCGCAGATCCCCTCCTCCATCGTGTACTCGACAGCAATTACCGCGTTCGAGCCACGCCTATGTCCACGCATAAGAATAGAACGCCTGCCAACAAGCCCTCATGGCGCGACTCCGACTCGCCTATGTCTTCACCACCTGTAGCAGCACCAACACTTCATGCTGATATTTTCAGCTCGCCCATCCGACAGCAATATAACCGGCCACCGCCTGCACCTCGAACCCCTGGTGTTAGCGTTCAAACACCAGCCAAGGGAAAGAGCAGAGATATCTTTGCTGGTGATCGAATGCAAGAAAAGCAGATCAAAGACGAGATCACTTGGGAGAGTGATAGTGACGAGAACGACGCGGATGCTTATTATAAGGAGTTGGGAATGAGTCCTCCAAAGACTATCCAGTTTTCATTGCCGCAGTCGCGACTATTGCAGACACCAGGTATGTTGCGTTTTCGTTATAGTTGTCTGCAAGTTACTAATGATCGGCAGCGCGAGAGGCTAGCAAGCGAATTGTGGAGGATCTCCTTCTCACTGCGGGGGCTGGTGCAGACGACACGGATGAGATGGATAGTCCGAGCATGGTGAAGATGAAGGATGATATTTTAGATGACAGCTTCTAATCGATACCCCATTTCCTTATGAATCACCGTCTGGTCCGGTCCCATCTCTGTTGTGATCATCGTTCAGTGGGAAAATAAGATGTATACCGCCCATCAGCATGAAATGACTAATGACCAAGTCCTCCTGAGCTCTTGCAACACAAAACTCTCCCCGGTGTTGTCTTTTTCTATGAACCCCCCATCCTCTCAGCAATTCATCAATCGTCAATCATCCATATATCCGATTCACAATGACCTTCTTTCGTGGCTGGCACTATCGAAGGGCAAAGTAATCCATCCTGGCCCTCATCTTCCCGTCATGGACAGCACGCTGAGCCCCTCGACTGTCTGCTGGTGCTTCTGTTTCCGGACTAGAAAATATCAGCTTCATGCCCGTGGAACTTGGCCATACGATAGACAAAATGAAAACTAGCAGGAAAGCAGGGGTACACAGGCATCTTAGGAATCTCGCTTGCCGGGCAACAGAGGTGATTCCAAGCGCTGATGTGAGTGCAGGCTGGGGGGTGTAGAATAAAAGGGTCGAAAGCAACGCCAGAAAATCTCACCAACCCTCGGACTTTGCGTTGCTGTTCTTAGCATCAGCGGTGCTGCTGGTGGCAGGAGTTGTCGGCGGCGACTTCGACTTGGGTTTGAAGACAGATTTGAGTAGGGCTCTGGTTGAGGAGGTGGACTGGGTCGACTGTATTGACTCAGCCATGGAGGCGGTCTCCGGGCTCTGAGAGGCTGGCATTGTTGGAAGAACTGTGGTCGATTTTGATGTTGTGTTTGTGTTGGGACTGAACATAAGTTTGGTTTGAGCAGAATTGGTTGGCCAATGGATGTAATGAGTTGAAGTATATTTTGGATTCTGGTCTTGATATTGATCTGTTGTTCACTAGGTATTTTCAACAGCAGGCCTTTCACTTATATATATTATATTCAACCTATATAAACCAAGCAAGCAATACCTACTCATAATACCTTCAACACAAATGAGTCAATCCTTTCCAACCTCCACGCCCAATCCCAAACTGTCACTCGATATCCCACGGCACAACACGTCACAGCATCTAATCTCATCGATTCATCATTTATCCCCCAATTCGATTCCCCAGTGACTCACCAGCCCACACGCTGGAATTCCCCCTCGGCGCGTCACATGCCCCACGTAAGGCTACTGCAAACCCGGGATAGGCCTCACCACTCCGCATATGCATTTCGGTGCCTTGCCGAGCGCGGAGTCAGCACGGCGAAAATTGGGCTTTTCCCATGCGTTGTATTACTCCGTGCTTCTGCGGAGACACGCACGCTGATGAGACAATCGCATGAGCTTTCTATATATGACGGTCCTGGGCACGGCAGAAAGTCGCATGTTTGGGACGGCATTGGGTAACTGCTCGCGAAAGGAGGCCGATGGCGGATTGTTGCCTTACGGCGGTGCGTGTCGAAGACTTGACCGCTCACAAACTCGCTCACGACGTTCATCGGAGAAACTGTTTTGACGCGTACCTACTTGCAAGAATCGCCGGATGATGATGATTCAATCCGATTCGATTCCTCGCGACATAACTCCTTGCGAAGCACGTTCACTCTCCAGAATCTGGCAAACACGAGTGGGGTCGTCCTAGTCTCGTCTCTAATACAGTAGTATGTGAGTATGTACAGTACGTCTAGTCTGGTATGACTCTTTTTCACAATAACTACCTCGAAAAGCCGCCAATAGACAACGAGTATTGCGATAAGCCTTTCAAGCCATTGGTCAAATGGCTTGTCCCCACCAAAGACCGATCCCTGGAAATTTCTCTGTTTTCGACTCGGGAATTAGGTGAGTGTTCAAGGATCTTTGAATGTACATATGCTTATCATCAATATCGACCGAGCCGTGAGATATGCCAAATATACGGCTACTTCGACAATAAATCCGTGGTAGTTGAAGGCGAATTCTATAAAAGAATCCCACGACTTCGTGCATTTTGACGATACTCTATACCAAGCAAGGGATTTTGTGCTAACTGGGAAAGAAGGTGATTGAAAAGAGTCGATTGGGCAATGGGTCTGTTCCATGATATCGAGGGCTTTCCTCTTGGCGATTGGAGAGGACCGACGAAGTTTGCCTGCCTGGAGGTGACGACGACGATACACCATCAATGGAGTGCAAGATCGCTCATCCAACAGGGAGTTTGGCATGGAATCAAGAGCCCAAGTACGCACATGTGAAGGGCAAGGGAAGAACAAAGTCCTGACTTTTGCATCAGGACAGCCATGGCGGATCTCCAATTCATTCACAGTGGTTATACGACCACGAAAAAATACATCAAAATACACATCGCTGCAATATTGTATCCCCCGCCAATCAATGCCAGCCATCACAGCAAATCACCACCACCAAAATCTCATGTCCTCTCTAGGTCCCCTCTCACAAAAAACTCCCCATCAACATCTGAACTCCAGTATCCCACCATCCGACGATCCCCCAAACCAAGAAAAGCATCTACGCAGACCAGACAGACCGTTCTGGACTCCAAACCGCTCCCACGCTTTGAACTACCCGATACTGACGCCCAAACATCCGCATGCATATACACATCGATATACAATACTCCACTCGAAGCCCCCCCAGTCTCGAGTCTCAAGTCTCAAGCCTCAAGCCTCACAGCATAGGGAACCCTCTCCGCCCCAATACCCCCTCGAACATCCGTGCGCCTTCCCAGCTGACAACAGCGTGAACATCGATACTCGGTCCAGATAAACACAGATAGAAAGGCAGATATGAATACAAGACTACAGGGCCCAGAAGATATTTGATGAGCGGCAGAGGACTGGAGTTCCTTATCCAGATATGTCCGAGTCCCCCATTCAGCCGACCTTGGTAGCTACTTAGTTGGATCTTCACTCCAGTCTCGTGGGCATTGGCATGCACCTCAACATCCAAGTGAAGCACCTGGTGGGCTCGAGCACTTCTGTCTACGCCAGTTCACTTCGCCCATTCACGTCACATCACATCCCGAATTCACTCAACCAACAAGTAATTCGAACCCCCTATTCATTCAACCTTCCCACCCTGAAGCAACCCCTCACCCGAAACCCAACGCCCGTTGCCAGCCCTACTATATACAGAAAGGATATCTACCACCCATACCACCAATACCATACACCAATTCGCACCAATACCAACAAATCCTCCAGATCCTCAATTCCCGATCCTATGCCCCTCGAATCCCTCCTCCCTCCACTCAGAAAGCAAAAGCAAGAGCAACCCCTCTAAACGCCGCCCATCTAGAGTTCAGTGGCAGACAGTCTTTGTCCCAAAACCCTCACTCTGAATCCTATCCCCGGTCACCACCTTGTGTTTTCCCCTTTCAGTCCTCCACCCCAAACAAATAAATCTCCACATTAACTTTACTAATCCGATAAGTCCATCATATCTGTATTTTGTGCAAACAAGAAAAAGAAAGAGAAAAGGTCCCGCCCATCCGTCCAAAGATGTGATGACAACGATGAGGAGCAAGAGGCAGAGGATCGAGTCTAATGTATATCGAAGTCGGCCATGACAATTTTGTAAAACCATCCAATCATCAGCATTCGTGCATAAATTTGTTCTTGGGCCATTCGTAACCCGTTTGGTTCCAGGACTGCGGTGAAGTTAGTATTGTTGCCACGCTCATATTACTCTCGCGCTCTATTCCAAGTGATGGGGTTCGACAAATACACAAAAATAGAGATGATCGAGATCAAGGAGAGAACTCACAGTAAGATTAGCATTCATATATGCCGCTGGATGATTAGCAATGTATTCCGTCGTCTCATATCCCTCAGGGTCACAAGTGACAGTGATCTGGTCGGGGTCCTGATACCAACGAACATAATCGATATGCATGACTGTTGGCATGACCACACCAGCCCAATTGATACCAGTCCAAGCATTCGAGATGCCAAGATTGAGAACCATGCTCATCGGCTCCTCAGGAATGAGGCGCTGGCCAACGTTGCCGTTTGGACGAACACTCTCGCCGGCCATCATGAATGTCTGCTTTTCACCTACAAACCATGCCAGCTTGCCTTTGTCGGAGCCAGGGACGTACTCGAAAGCGTACTTCTGGTAGGCATTGCCATCGTACCAATCATTATTCAGGAGTGTTGTTGCCGAAACAGCTTGTTGAAAGGGTCCTCCGCAGTATCCGTTCATAGAGGTCGTCTCGTAGTCAGGGATTTGGGTGAATTCGTAATCCGGGTGCCACCATAAATCGAATGGGGCCACCTGAAGAGATTGTGTTACTACGCCAATAAGGTTGTTCGGATCCACACTTCCTTCCAGCACATCGATTTCTGGGGCGCCACGGCCCGTTCCAGGAGTTGGGTGATCTTCACCTGAGCAGGTGCATGACGCGAACTTTTGTCCTGGAAGATAGGAAAGCCCGTCGGATTGAGACTGGTTTGGAGTGATCCCAACGTCACAGCTGTCGTAGGTATATGGCCATACCCCTTCAGTTGAGGCTTTGTAGCCAGGTCGACCAAGGTTCCCTGCCAGAATGAGCTTCTTTTCACTTCGATTTCAACGTCATAACTTACCCATTGTCCAGACACCAGGCCACAGACCTGGGTTTCCAGCCGGGCCAGCAAGGGAGACCGAGACCTCGAAAACACCACCCTTGAAACATATCTGATTCCAAGAGTTCAACATGCCAGAGCGAAATTGGAGATTATGGTTGGGAAACTGATCCATGCGCAATTGCAGTGTGCCTTCGTATGTGGTGACAGCATCAGGATCATACCTGCCATGTTAGATTGGAAGTATAAGTCTGGAAGATGAAGACAACTCACCATTCCAGGTCCTGTGTGGCTCCATACCAGAAATCCGGTGCAGTCCAGAATGCATCGTCTCCCGGATAAAAGGTTCGGTTGTTTTCATTGAACTCGTCACTAAATACCAACTGCAGCTCAGTATTATCGAAACTGCTCGTCCGTGTATAGGCGGACTTTGGCGTATCCGGGTCGATGAGGGTAGTGCGGGAATTCTGCAGGAGAGGATAGTTTACATCGTTGACATGCGCCCAGGCGGGTCCTTTACTCGATGACCCATCACCCTTCTCATCTTTCTGGCTTGGGATATACGGTCTCACAAGGCCTGTGTAGGTGAGGACGGGCAAGAGAATGAAAATACAGAAAAGCCCAAGAATGAGGAACGTGGCACCCATGGAGTTGATGATGTTTCTCTTGTCGAAAAAGTCCTTCCATTTTGGTTTATCGGTCTGGTCATCATCGTCTTTGGGCATGTGGTAGCGGTCATCTTCTTCTATGTCCTCTGGATACAGCATGAAACTCTTCTCCGTGCCAAAGTACAGTCCCCCAAGACTGTCATCGGGATACCACTGCTTCTCAGCGTCGCCTGCTGCATTGCTGTCGAGGAATGGATTCGCGTCACCTTGGGTGCCGACGGATATGGTGGAAGAAGAACCAAGCGCATACAGTGGTCCTGCCGAGGAATGTGCTCTGGAATTTGAGTTCAAGAGGGGCAAATTCGGACTGGACTCGGGATACCGTGAATAATCTCTACCCAAGTCCGACAAGGCTTTTGGCGTTCCCGATGGCTGACCGGCCGATGGAGGCGAGGACGATATTGGTTCCGGCGGGACAGGAATCACTGCAGCCATCTTTCGTCCGGTCATCGGTTTCATTTGCAAATTCCCGTAACTTCTTTGCCGTGGGAGTTCTTGTGATGTAGAGGCACGTGGTGTCCCAAATCCATTGCTGTTGCCCGTCTCGACACTCGATACGGATGTGGCCGAGGAAGAGGTCACCAGTGGTGACGGTATGGGAGGCACAAAAGATGACTTTCTCTGCAGGGGCGGAAAGCCAGCACTGTTGGGGGTCTGAATTGAAACCGAGGGTTTTCGCGATCGCGACTGGGGAGTCGGCGTCTCTGGAGCATATTGTGATGGGGTCATCCTCGTAGCGTCTCTCGTGAATCCCGCCGCATCTCGTTCAATACCGAGACTCGAAAGTGATCGGCCGGCCTGTTGAGCAAAAGCGTCATGAGGTGCTCGCCCTCTGTCGACGGCCTTCGGTGCCTTCTTCAGTGGTGGCATGATTGATGATTCTCGGTCGTGATTACTTCAAGAGAAGAAGTAAAGAGGGTGGGGAGATGCGGGGTTTGATGCCTTTTCTCTTTGGAGATCATAAGACAGTGTGTCTCGGTTCAATCCATATGATCGGGGGTCTGTGGTCGTGTAGGAAGTTCTGCGCGTGGCTGGAATTTGACAAGATCAACAACGAGATAAGGTGGTTGGTAGGTAGGTAGGTAGGTACTGTTTTTCTCGATCATGCAAGGTATCATGGACAGGAGGAAAGAAATGACGGAAACGACTGGAGAGGGAAGACAAGACAGCAGACTGGGAGAAGTTGAAGTTACAAGGATGAAGGTGAGGTGGGCAGAGTGGATATGGGGGAAATTCTGGGGATTAACGAGAGACGGAGGGCTCGAGGAAGTCGAGATGTGTGTGGATTCTTGAATGAGTTGAAGTCTGAAGGTTGTATGTGTGGAATGTGGAATGCGAAGGAGTACTTTTCGGTTTGAGTTGGATTGAGTTGAGTCGAGTTGGATTGAGTTAGATTAGTCGAGAGGTTGTTGTGAAAAGTGTGAAGAAGTATGAAGAGAGAGAGAGAGAGAGAGAGATGAAGAGATGAAGAGATGAAGAGATGATTTGTGTGTGTGTGTGTATGTATTCTACATAGTACATAGGATACGAGGTTACGAGGAAGGAAGAGGCGGAAGCGGTCGTACTACTGTAGAGCGTTGAGCGTACCTGGCTGGGCAATACGGCACATAAGAGTTGAGTGTCTATTCTAAGTAAAGGTAATTGGGTTTAATTATTTAATTATTTGAGTATTTAAGTATTTAATAATTCAAGTATTCAAGTACACACACACACACTCATCCCCCACCACATCTCGCACGACCTCATACATACTCAACCCATACATACACATACACATACACATACACATACACATACACATACATATACAAGTAGTAGAATAATACACAACAGCAAGTTCCTACATACATACAATTAAGCTTTCATCACAAATGTACAACAAAAGTATGCGATGTCTCCATCAAATATCCTTGGAAACTTTACGGTGGGTACGGTGGATACGGTGGGTACAGTGGGGGAAGTAGTGGGAACTGGGGGAGATTTGGAGATTTGGAGATTCAATCCAGTGTCAGCGCTTCTGAGGCGAGTGTAGGTCCCTTCATTTGTGTATATTTATATCTATGTTTATGTTTATCTATATACATCCATACGGAAATCATGAGGTCATTTACACCCCCCAAGAGACTAGAGTCATGTGGACAACTAAGGTCATAGTACTCCATTGGCAGAGGCAGTGCAATCAGGCCGAGTGACGGACGGGTGCATTCCCTTCATTTCACCAACAATATAGAACTCTTGTCCATGGTAGCTGTTCAAGGTATATATGTATATATATATATATATATATATTACAGGTACAAGTAGTTACAAGTAGTCAATACTTACAAGTACATATATACATAATACAAGTACGTTGTTACAACGTTGGAGCAAGACGTTATTTAGTGGGGACAAATGGTGAGATCAAACCCCATCTCCCCAGACTTATATACGTGTGTCGCATAGCACAGGCCAAGAAGAGCCACCCACCCATCTTAAGCTTCAATCCAACTCAATCCCCACACTACTTACATATATCATTTATATTTATATCTATTCATGTGAGATATGCGTGTAATTATATCGATATGAATATGAATATGAATATGAATATGAATATGAATGTAAATGTAATTAGATATTTAAAAAATAAAAATAAAAAACAGGAGGGCAAGGTGAGCACTCTCAAGTAATAATATTATTACCTGGTGGTGGTATGAATTATTCTTTCTTTCTTGTCTGTTTATTCTATGCAGGATTAATTCACCACTTTTGTTTTCTATCATTATTATCATCTTTGTTATCATTTCCATTTATTTATACTCCCATCTTTATTCTCACTTTTAATATCTTCAAACCCAACCGGAATCTCCCTCAAATCCTCGGCTTCCGCCACATCCAACACGCAGAGAACCCTTCTCTTCTTACCTACCCACCACTCATCCATATCCGTACAAAAGCACATCAACTCAATCCCCCATGCGCCTCTCCGTTACTCACTTCATCAATCTCATCTCACACATCTCCAGCCGACCAAAGCCCTCTCCAAACCCCGCACTGTACCTAGTGCAAGCCTGCACTGCACTTGAGTATGTACGGTGAGGACTAGTGGTGCAGTACAAAGGTACCTCAGTACGCATCTTACTTGACTACTGTATCTACATCCATCCAAAGCTGAAATAGACGCAGTTCGTGGCCAGAAGCAATAGGGATCTGGCGGCGAGGGTTTCATGTGCGGTGGGATGATGGGACCATGGTGCTGTTACCATGCTCGCTACTGCTCTGCCCACCTATCTGCGGAAGATGGAGCAAGAGGACTTGACGGTTGGCGGCTTGCACACGACAGTTGATACACACCCGACGGCTGGAAGTTGGCAGATGGTATCCCGGGTCGGCCTCTATCGTATCTGGATGCCCCGCCACTCATTATCACGCGTCGGCGCGTCACTGATCGGTCTTCACGGCGACGAGTGTGCAGCTGAGATGTGGTGAAGTGAAATGATGAGGTGAGGTGGGCTCACGTGTTCTGCCGCGTTGGAATACGTCGTCACCACTTCACTTGACATCCACCTGCCCTCTCCTGAAAGTCCATCCATACCCAGCACAGCATTTCGCACTCCTGTATGCACATACGTACAGTATGTCCATGGGCGTGCTCACACTGGTAGTTAGCGGTAACTTACGTGCCCACACAGGTAGATATGGATGCTCGCGTCCAGAGTCAGCCACACATTCCACTGCAGATGCAAGGCATGCAAATCTCCCTCGAACCTTACCTTTGATGAACAGGTAGGTATTCCATGGCCTGTGCCTACAGGGTACGCCGTGCCTTGCCTGTCATCGACGGCGAGATATGAAGGAGGGCGAGGGTGCATGTGTGGGCATGTGTGGGCGTGAGATGGTTGGATGGCAAATGCTGCATCAAGTGGTTAGTGCGTTGATCTCGAGTGGAGTCAAGAGCAAGTGAGCAATCTATGAGGTCAAGTAAGTTTGACGTCGAGGTGAGTGAGGAGATTGAGGTCGAGGTCGAGGTCGAGGTCATCTGGAGGGGGCTACGTAGTCTGAGTGAGCGGGTATGTGAAGTGTGCTGTGTTGATAGACAATCACGACTCGACGTACACACGAAGTAAAGCATCACAAATTTAGTGGTTCATTGGGTTGATGTTTTCCCGAGGATCATGATGATCGTCATGTATACGTGCATGTGTATAGAAACTTCTTGCGTATTTACATACATACAGCATGTGCGGATAGAAAAGTCGCGTGCAATTCTCTCTTGAACGTTTGCCTTCGCCATATCCAGCCGACATGGAGTCTGTAAGAGCAGGCAAGCGCACCAATACCCTTGAGATGAGCAGTTCGATGCAATGCAATGCAACGCAATAAGATGAGATGAGATGGATGAGACGAGATGAGATGAGGTTGAGGGAGATGGAGAGGTGAAAGGGATCGAGATGGGGCTCGCGCAGGAGTTGCACTGCACTGCGATGCACGGCTCATACTTCATCAGACATACTCTTCCAAGCTCCATCGCGCATACCCAGTGTCAGGTATTCAAGTACCCGGATGCCATACGGTACCGCAATTCAAACCTCATACTTTGCACTTTGCACCTCAAACTTCAAACTTCAAACCTCGAACCTCATACTTCACTCCCACACCTCAAACTCCACACCCCATCAAAAGCGAGAGCAAGTATTCAAAAGCAGCCTCCATCATACGTCCAAGAGCATGCCGAGTACGGATGCAAAACCCCACACCCACTCGGCAGGCATGCACGTAATATACTCCTCGTGCCACGGTCCAAGAGCACCCTGGCGGCCAAACCCCCGCACGTCGATGGACGCACGTCGAAGTCCCGGGTAAGATGCAAAGTCCTCGTCACATATGTACTCGGCACTTGTGCGCGCACACGAATTGTTGGGCATGCAAAAACGCTTCGTGAGAATCTCTGGGGAACTTCGCCGTCCGGGGTACGTCTTGCCCCCCCCCACCCAATGCATTTCGACTGCTTGAGTCGTATCTATACATACATATTACCTACAGTTCTAGGTAGTCTGCTCATAATCATATCCATACTCATACATGTTCCCACGTATG